>VZTB01003869.1:40846-293259 GCA_013397245.1 Thryothorus ludovicianus
AAAAAAAAAAAAAAAAAAAAAAAGCAACACCGAACTGCATTTATCTTCAGGGTAGGACATGGCTGGTACATGACAAAGAGCAGCAGCGCTATTTTCTGGCAAAAAATAACTGGGCAGCGGCAACATTTACTAGACATACAGGATGAATTTTTATTTTGACTAAATACCCTCTGCTGACTGAAATTTTGCTAGAATGGCAGGAGTGCAGATGCATGTCACACGGGCAGTGATAATACTGATAGTAATTAGTGTGTTTCATTTTTCTTTCTAACAATCCTCCTTCTTTCGTTTTTACTGTGTGAGATGGCATATGTTGGTAGCAGCATCACTCTCATTTTATGTCTGGAGAAAAATGAGGGACAGCTGTACTCTTTTCTGTTTCCCAGTGTGGTACTTGACGCTGTGCAACACAGTAACACAGTCTATACTTCTGAACCCAAAGGAGCCAGAACTCCCACCTCCAAGCTGAGACACTGTGGGATAACTGCTTTCCAAGCAGAGGCAGCTAGTCAGAATGCAGCAAAGAAGCTGAGTAGGACCCAGCCAGCAGCCCTGGGGAAGCACAGCGTCAGGGGGAGGGAGAAAATGAAAAAGTGGGAGAATGTTATTCTTTCCCCTTTTAGACAGAAGACTTGATTAGTGAGTGTAAATACAATCTAAAAATGCATAGAAGTTTGAAGAAACCCATCTGTTATGGTTTACAATGGGCTGAAATAGCCATTAGTTCAACAGAAAGTATTTTCTCCTTCACAAAGGTGAGTATTGATTCAGGGGAGGACTGTCAATTCTCACATACACTTCTCCACAGAGAGACAAACATACACCATTTTGTGGGCAGATGACTGTGACCTTGGTTGTCACATCTTTTGGGAAGGCAGAAAAGGGGAACTGGTTCCTCCCTCACAAGCAAGTCACCATTCCCACCGTTGCCAGCAGCAGTTTTCAATTTGTGCATTACTCCCTGGGTACTCCTGACTCTACCAAGCTAATAACCTCAGTGATTATGCCTGTTACCTGATCTCATGTCTCCTGGTTCTGCCCTCAGCTGACTCCTTCATCCATCGCTGTTATGTCTTCATTTCCTATGTAATGTCATTCATGTCATCTACATGCTAATGCAAGAAAGAAAGAATTTTCCTCTGCATATTTATGGTATTTTTCTTCTTGAAACCTGAAAAACAGATCTGGAAGTTTTTCACATGCAATGACATCAGCTTCTGTGTTTTAGAATATTCGCGGACATGAGTATGAATTTGAACTACTTCATAACAAGCAGCTGCTACTGTCAACATGCATATCTAGGCTGGAAATCAAAAGTTTTTAGCTTTGAGAACAATCATACTATGGAATACACCTCCTGCCAGAAAGGTGGGAGGAAAAGAATGAAGTAGTTTTTAGTAAGCTCTGGAATGGGATGGTCTAACAGAAAGCCTATAAGAGGAAGGTGCAGGATGTGATGACGTGCACCAAATAACATATCCAGTAGCAAGACTGGATATGGTACTGGTGAGACCCTGCTCAGTGTCCTTGATTATGCTGTCCCTACTGCATCCTTGCAGCCAAAATGAGATCAGATACACTGATGCCACCCAAGCAGGTGTTTGCCATACCTGTGCTTATCTCAGCAGGAATGCTGCCACCTCCTTAGCACCTGTTACACTGCTCATTGACTGGCAGCAGGGAAGGTTTGCCTCCTCTCCTAACCTAATTGAGCTTGTTGCATGTTGACCTATTCTCAGCACACACAGAGAGAAACTGATCAGCATCTTCTAACAACTTTGTGTGTTTGAGCTTCATTATCATAGGCATCTTCTGTTTTCTTCCTGTTAGACCCAGTCCTTTTCTTTCAATCCTATGTATTTTGCACCTCTTATACAGTTTGTTACCTTTCTCCAGTCCAAACCTAGACTAATCCTATCTAACTTGGGTATATTAAGAAAGCAAAAAATTATCCCCTTTCTCTTATAGGCAGTGTGCCCTACTAATGCAGCCTAGAAGGGTATTTGTCTTTTAATGCAATATTTTCACAATGGTGATTCATATTTGGTTTACAGCCCTGTAACTCCTCAATTTTACCTCCGTGCTGAAGTCCAGGTACATGTTACCCATTTCTTTATTGGTGTATTTAAATTCTTCCCCTTCTCAGTTCAGTATTTTTGCACCAGTTTTGTGAAATTTTAGCTGGCTGAATGTGAACTATTACTCCAATTTGCCAAAATCTTTTTCTCCCCTATTATGCCTTCTGTCTTGCATGATCTTCCAGACTCAAGGCCAACTATGCATTTTATAAACATACTTTATTTGATTATCCAAGTACTGGAGAAACCAGTTGATGGATCTGTTCTTTGTAAGTCCTCCTGATCTGATGACAAACTACTGATAACTAATTTCAGAGTGTATACCTTTGAAAAATATTGTTTCAAAAAGCCTTACTACACATCAGGATAGTAAGCCTGCATTGCTGGTTTGCTCTCTCTACTATTTCAGTTATTGTGACAAAGAAAGCTAAACAGTTTACATGATTTGCTCTTGGTTTTTTCTCTGCTGGCTGTTTCATATTACCTGATTATCTTTAAGTGATAACAAATTGATTATTTAATAATTTTTCCACGTTTATTGAGGAGATAGGAAGGTAATGACTTTGAAGAATCAAAGTTTTCAGGAAGGTTTAGGGACACTTGCTGATTTTTATCAGGGTAGTGCTGACTTTGAGGGTAATTTAATAGAACAGACATTAAGTCTTCACTAGTAATTAAATCTTTACTAGTAAATTAAGCAACATCAGGAAACGTTCCTAGAATACAAACTCAATCATCAGATTTAAGTGTCAGCATGATTTTATTTGGTCCCACTAGGACTGTCCCAGAAAATTTCCAGGCATGATTTGGGAGTTATAGGCACAGGATCATTCCCAATGGGCTGTTCAATGAGGTCATGGTTTCAGAGGTGAAGAGAGTTTAATAATATGGATGTCAGCCATTTGATGCTAGTTTACAGGATGTATCTAGGACAGTGTTCCTGGGAACTCCTGATTTACTACCTTCCTACCTCTTTTTGCATTCTCCATCTGCAAGATTCACTGTGTTTTGTAAGGATGAATGAATCAGTCCTCTGACAAGTCTGAGAGGAAGCTGAGGCCAGATGTCTCACATTATTGATGTGAGGCAGTATCTGACCCAATCTTCACAGCAGTGAAGTAGCTGGGCTAGCACTGAATCAGGGGCCTGACCTCTTATGCTTGGCTATACCATGGGGAGCAGCCCTTTGTGTTCCAAGCACATCCTTCCCCTGCTTGTTAGGCAATGTCTCAATGGACCATAAGACAGGAGGGGGGACCTTCCAGGAACCTTCTGAGAGCAGGTGTCCCCCAGCATAGTGAGTGCCCACGTGTAGCCCAATGATCTGTGTCCTCTCCCCACCTTGCTTACCACATGCAGCTGGCCACTGGGAACAGAGGACAGAAATCACTCTGCTGTGTCAATGGAGAGGCCTCTCTGCAGGGAAAATCAGAAGTGAGAGCAGGCAGGGTGAGCTGGCCTGTGTCTGTATAGAGATACTTGCACCTGTGAAGAGGTGGAGAGAAGCATCTTGATGCTGGAGGTGACCAGGAATGGGGAATCCCTGGGACATGATGACTTCTAACACATTGGAATATGTAGAAGATTTCTCCGGGGCAGAGGTTGTGTGTTGACCTCCTGGGGGATACAAAAACTAAGTGAAAACAAGGCAGACAACAAGCTGAGAGATGCTGTGAGCTAGAACTGGGCTATGGAGCTTAATTGTAGGACCAACATAAAAATTCCCTGCCTTCTCCCCAAGCTCTATAAGGAGGGATGAAATTGCCTCTGTGCAATGATGACCAAGGGACAAAAATTCCAGTGCAGACGTGTCTGCCCTATCTGCAAAGACTATAGAATTAAATGCCACCAGGGAGCAGAAGAGGAACAAAAAGCACTGTCAGATTTCAGATGTTTGAAAGATGCTCCTGTAGTGTGGAGTGTTTTTTTCCTCTGGGAAGATAAATATTGAGAATCCAATGGACTGCATCTTCAGTTTGTGTGCATCATGTTCTCTGCTTCCACCTTGATGGGCTTCCCACAGATTCTGGGAACAGCTTGAGATGATAGAATTAATTAAATGAAATTAATCAAAACAACCTACCGGAGACAAAACTGGCATCGGTAAAATGCAGAGTTGGACCAAGAAGGGATTCTGTAGTTCGGGCTAATGCCTGCCCTCATCAATAGATTCTGTTTGGATGAAAGCCTGTGTCTTATACAACTTGGTCAAACATGAGGGGCTCTGAGGAGTTGTGTGCCTCATGCAACATCACGTCTGTCCATGCAGTGCAGTAATTGTGGTGGGAACAGATGGAGTCCTGCTTTTCACAGAGTGAGGCACAGCGTGTAATTACAGATCTTGCTTTGATGCTGACTGAAGCTGAACTCCATACTGTGTTAATGTGGAGGAAGCAGGAGAACTGGAGCAGTGGCTTTTAGAGATGTGATCTAAGAGAGTTCCATGGGTCCAATGGATGTGTCCCACTCTGCAGACCCGGAAACAGAGGTACAGATTTGCCCAAATGGATTACTGAAATTGGAGATTCCCTTCTGCTTTAATCTCTGCCCATTCCCCCAGCATATAGCCTAAGTGTTCTTATGCCAGCTACCAGTTTACAGGCTTTCCTTTGGGCCTGTCCCAGTCATTTTTGTTCTGTGCTTTATGAAAGTATTGCTGCCCTCCCCAACCACACTGCATCATCTTGAGGATCTAAGAAATTTTGTGGGCATATTTTCTATCTATTGAGCAAGGATATGAGCACAGTAACAAGAAAAAAAATAGCTGTTTGGGTGTGAAGTGGTCAGATATATTGTGGGGATGGGTCCCTTATAAATATCTGAGAACAGAGAGAGAGAGACCCAAGCAGCTTTATGAAGTGCTGTGTTATTGGGGCCACAACCCTGTGCCTGAGTTTATTCTGCAGCCAGCAGTAGTGCATCCATCACAGAGATGGGCAGCGTGATGCAGAGGCAGTACGAAGCCACAGGGAGCTGTGCATTTCTGAATCAGGGCATGGCTGAATAGAACAGCGTGCCCTGCTTTTAAAATTTGCCAAGTATCAGAGGAGGGAAAATGCAGCCATCACAGTTTCCCCAGACGAGTTTGCTTCTGATGTGCTTGAGGGATCTTGAAGAATCTCTCGAGGAGACTTGAGGCTCCCCTGCCAGTTCAAAATTGGGTGACTTGGATTTGTAGCAATGTTTTTAACTTGGGGTCCCTCAGCTATGTTCAGAATCTGAGCCCTCTCTTGGAGATTTATACCCTTGAATAGGCTCCAGGGAACCAGAAAATACTTACTTGGCAAGTAGGCTGCAGAGATTTAGGGTGGCAAGATTGGCCTGTGATGCAGAGCTCACACACTGCATTTGTGGTCCTGTGAGGGGTGTCTGGTTTCTAGCTCAGTCATCTGGTGCAGTGTCTCCATTCCTGCCCTCGTCACTCCATTCTCACCTGCTCTACTTTCTTACCTGTCTCTTAGGAGATGAATGGGTAGTCGGCAAATTCTCTTATATTCCCATCTTCACTTTTCTACTCAATTTTTGTGTGGCATTCCCTCATCTCCTTGTCCCAGGGGCATTAAGATCTCCGGTTTAAGTTGACAGTGCTGTAAAAGGCATGAGAAAGCTGAATCACATCTGCTGTTTGTCAAAAGCACCATATTCTCTATCCAGATCCCATGGGGAACTTGTCCTACAAGGTTCCAGGTGCTGTTAGAGTAGTGAAGTGTTCAAGGATTCTGTAATCTTGCTGACAGAGGCAGGAGGAAACCAAATCTGTACCTCTTCCCACATTATCTCTGCTGCAGGCCTGTCATGTGGCAGAGAGGCTGCAGAGTGCCGTGGCCAATCCTAACAGAGCTGTCAGTTGTTATGAGAAAGGACAGCCATGTAAATGCATTCCCTGGCTCATGCACCTTGCTGTGCAGTCAGACTGAGTCCATCCTCATCTGTGGGGACAGTGAGGGACTTGTCCTCTAATGTATCCTGTGGTTTTCCGGACAGTGAGATGTTTTTTGAAAAGAAAGTGCCTATTATTGATGCTAAGCTCTGTCCTTCCCAGTTACCCTCCTGCTTCAAAGCCTCTCTTGTTCATCCTGGTGGTCATCAGGCTCCTATACTCCTAGGAGAACATGGGTTGACCCTTTGCTTCTCTTTTCCCCTGGGG
Organism: Thryothorus ludovicianus; assembly: GCA_013397245.1. Taxonomy (NCBI): domain Eukaryota; kingdom Metazoa; phylum Chordata; class Aves; order Passeriformes; family Certhiidae; genus Thryothorus; species Thryothorus ludovicianus. The sequence continues at coordinate 47,072 of VZTB01003869.1, forward strand.
TAATGGGAGAGAGGCTTGTAAGGATGAGGGTGCTTTGGGCTCCCTGAGGAGGGAGAAGGGTTTGCTCCTACACAAAGATGTCTGCAAATGGGAGGTGACAGCCCTGTGCATCCCTGCATGCTCTTGTCTTCTTTAGGTAGAAAGAGAGTGATTAGATCTTTCCAGGTCTTTGCTGAGCTCAAAGGGAATGTGCAGCACAGTCTCTGATCCAGAGGCTAGTAGGGAGTCTGAAAATAGCATTATTTCTCATGCTATCATTTCTGCTTTCTCAGATGACTTACTGGGTGATTGGTGGAGACTAATGCTCCAGAAATGGGAACCTGGCAAGAAATCTGAATGCCCCCAAGTCTGAGATGACCAAAGAGCTGAAATCAGACAGACAGACACACGCACACATCATTAGCTGCTGGCCTGCATGTGAAATCAATTGAGATTTTCTGAGCTGGGATCCAGCTGGTGCCCTAATGAAGACTTCCTCCTGTTCTTGCAAGCAGACAATAAAACACAATCCTGATACACCCCCAGCTTCCCCAGTCATTTCTGTTATATAAGTAGTTTGGGTCTTGATCAGTGTTTCTTTAATTATCTCTGTGCACCCACATAAATATACTGTGTGTGTGTTCACACAAAATCCATCTATTTATCCACCCCACAAACCATTTTGCTGGGAGACAGCATGGTCTCCTGAATTTTTTATGGCTGTGCTTAGATTGGAAACAATCCAAAGGTCAAACACTGTGCTGTATCTCCAGTCACCTTGTCAGTCAGCACTGAGCATGGGTCTCTGATACTTTCTGAATCTCTGGATTGCCCACAGGGCACTAAATTACAGCTATTACACTGCAATTCGCTGTACAATTTTATTCTTTGATACACTACCTGCCTTTGTCTGTCTGCATAGCAGCGAGAGCAGTATGCATTATTTACCAGGCTAAGTACACTGCTGCTGCTGCTGGGGATAGAAAGAAAAAGGGAACAGGAACAGGCTTGAAATATAAAAAGATGGCACAAATACAGCTTCCTGGAAAATAGTTTCACAGTTATGTTAAACTTTCTGAAATTTTGCAGTGCCTTTGGCTCCCTTTGCAGAGGAGTCTGTGGCCTCCTGAAGTCCTTTAGGAGGAACAGAGGTTCTACAGCAGATGGGAAGTCCAGTCTAGCTAGTGCCCTGGCTTCAGGAGGGCCCCATGGCAAGTGGGGAATAACAGTGAAAAGCACATATTGAGGAGAGCAGGATGCTACTCCTCTCCTCAAGGGATAGTCCAGGCCCTTAAGCTGCCCTGTGTTTCTTCTATTTTGGTCAGAAATCCTTCTGGGCACTAAGAAGCCATTCCTTTCTTCAACCTAGCTGTAGTTTGTATTCCCTCCAGGTTGTCCCTGTGAACACCTTGAACCTGCTGGGGCAGGGATCTGGGGAATAAAATCAGTTTCAGAAGGTTTCCATTTAGTGCAGAGATCATAAAAAAAGTGCTTCCTCGACTTTGACAGGCTGAGAAAATCAGATTTTGCTGCCCTGCATTGGCTGCTGTGTCCTTTGGGCTTCATTCCAGGGCAAGAGTCTGTCTGCCAGGCAGCTTTTGGAGCGTGCCTGGGTGGAGCTGGCTGGGTAATGCTGCCCCTGGCTGACCTGCTGAGAGGCAGCTCCAGGCTTCCCTGTAGTGTAAACACCTGGTGCAGGTGACAAGGCAGAGCTGGCCAAATTCTGGCAGGAATGCAGGAGTGAGTGGAAGAGCTAAGGCCAGCCCAGAAAGGGCGAGCCTGGGGATATGAAGGTTTGCTGTTTCCACCTGAGAAGAGGTGGGATGTGGATAGTGACCCACTTGTTTCTCTTCCCTGCAGATGTTCCCTTCATTTCCCCTCATTAGCTGTCAGCAACAGCCTGACCAGCTTGCTGTGTCTCTAGTAAGACACATGGTCTGACATCACCTTATCCATCAGATTGTGAGTACATTGGGTGCTAATCCTGCAGGGTGAGTAAAAGCAGCTCTGCACAAGCCACTGAAGTTTTGCACTCAGACCAGCTTCTGGTCTTTTATTTGTTGAGATAAGCTGCAGACAGAGTAGTTTTTAATTCCTGTCTGTGGTCAGGAGTTTGCTTACTGTTTGGATGTCTCGAGGCAGATTTGGAGGGGAGAGAGAGCTGGGGCTCTGATTAGTGCAGAGCCGGTTGAAGCGGCATCATCCTTGTATTGTGGCAGTCACTGTTCTGATTGTTTCCATTCTCCCCAGTGACTGGAGCCTTATTCACTTTCTTGCTATCTGCTTTCCATCTCACCTGGTCCCATTATTGCTCAGCAATACAAAGTAGATTGCAGGTTGCTTTCTCTGTTTGGCCCCCAAAGCAGTCCTTACAGGAGATGTATTTCTGATTGAAATTCTCCCTGTCAATTGCTGCAGAGGTGGTTCCCACACAGCATGAAGACACTTCTTGTGAAATTGCTAGCAAGAGATAGATGTGTTTCTGTGAGGCTCAGGCTCCCACTTCCTTCCTTGTCCTGGCAATGCAATACTGTCCCCATTTTAGAGATGCTTTGCACCCCCTTCACCTTTTGGAGGCTCCTGAAGTGAGAGCATCAAAGCAGCCCATGGAGGAATGTCCCCAACCCTCTCCCTTCAACAGGCAAGACTGCAGGCTGGGGCACCCTAAATAGGCGTCTTCGTGAAATGAGTGCTGAGAACTGAGTGTTTTCCCTTTCCCTGATGAGATAAATCAGTCCTGGGTGAACCCCAAAGACTGTGTTCCTGAAACACAAAGCTTCAGTTGTCTTCCTGTCCCTCGTGGGGAACTGGGCTCAGGCCACCAGCTGTGGGCTGTGCTGGGCAATGTTGCCCTCCCTTGGGCCTGAACAATTCTGACTATGGGAACAGGAATTGAACCCACACTTGGATGAGGTACTTACAGCTCCCTTGATGAAAGCCCACTCCAACCAGCCTCTCAGCATTTGTTCCAAGTTGACAGTATATTTTTTACCCCAGTCAAAGCGTGTTCAATTATGTGAATTCCTAGGAGAGCAGGTGAACCTGTGCATACAGGTTAAACACAATCTGAAGTTTGGATGGAGTCCTGTCTGCAAGCTTTGCTGGAGGAATGCAGGAGCATCCTTTTTAATGCTGGTTCTGGAGGCTGCTCTGGCAGAGCAATGTGGATATAGTCTAAGAGACTTTTTAGCTCAGCTGGAAGGTAGTTCAGGAACTGTTTGATGTGTTCCTGCCTTGTTTCAAGGGTGACACTTCAACCATAAGGATTCTGGTGTAAAGGGACTTCCCTTTGCTGTGACGTTTTCCTTCTGGGCACAGCAGAGGCTGTGGCTGTGTAAAGCAGACTAATAACCTTATTACCTTCTCCTATCAGACTGTCTGTCTGATGAATGCAAAGAAGTGAAACATCAGCACCATTTTCTCCGTCCCATCCTTCATCTGACATTATCTGCTTTGTGTCTCAGACCTGAGAAAAGCTTTAAGTGTCCAAAAGCTCATCTGTCTTTTCTGGTTAGAGCAGCTGGGAAACTGATTCTCCAGCCTCACTTATTAGGGATAAAGCAGCTGTTCTGGTTGGGCTGATTCCTCTCCCAGGAAAAATATGGCACCTTCATGCTCTTCTGATAGCTCTGAACCTGGGCAGCTTGCACATTGTGTTGAGGCCAGGTACAGCTGTCTGTGCAACTCCAGGTTGTGTCTCACAGCCATTGCCTTGGCTGTGAGATCAGGGTGTGGGGGAAAGAGGCCACAGCACAAGGTTTGCATTTTCTTTTCTAATTTGGAATTTGAACTGCACAGGCAGGTGGGAGTTGAATGCTTTTTGATAACTTTACAAAAGGAGTCCACTGTTCCTAGATTTCACAACCAGGAAAGAGAAGGAAATTAGCCAAACTACTTAGCTCCAGCCTTCAGTGTCCAGTCCTTAAAATGAAATCAAGCATGTTGCTTCACAGGTACTGTCAAGGTTTGGAAGAGGATGAAGAAGTATCATGAAACTGAGCGAGACATTTAAAGGGGAAACAAGTAGACAGCCAAAGCTGTTTTGTGTACCAGCTGCTGCTAAGACTGACAAACATGGCTTAGCCACATTTTGCTCCCAGGTAGAGAGGACTCGTATGTTTTCCACACGTTCATCTCTGCAGTTTAGCTCAAGAAGGCAGTGCTCTCTCTCGGCTGACACGCAGCCCAGCAAACACCATGCTTTACTGACCTCACTTGCACTGGCAGATGCTCTTTGGAAGGCTTTATGGGTCAACTGACCTGTATCTTCCTGGAACATTTTGAGATCTTGGCCTGGAACACCAGTATGAAGGTTGATGTAAATTCCTCTAAAGAAGAGCCCATCCTGGGACTGAAGATGTTAAAGTACCATGAAAATGTGACGTCCCAGAGCACTTCTGTATCTTTGTTTCTGTGACATGAGCTGCTTCTCATGCAGGGAAATTTGAAGATGGAGGTCATGTGGTTCCCTCACTAAAAAAACATGCTGTTCCCCTGCTTCACATTTTGGACTCTGGAAGACTCTGCCAGTGTCGCTGTGTGAGACACAAGGACATACGGACACCTTCTCTTGAGAAAGTGCGAGAACAAGTATTTATTAAACATCTGACTCCAGGTTATATAGCATGTCCACAAAGACCAGGGATTGGAGAAGAACGCTGACACCTCTCCTATCCCATTGGTAAAGACAATTGTCCATCAGTTGTTTCCTCACAAGAAAAGTATAAAACCAACTTCATCTTATCAAACGGACTTCTGATAAAGGTCCTTCCAACCGTGAGAAAGAAGCTAGGTACAGTGAAAACAACCAGTTAGAAACTGCATTAAGAAACGCCTGAAAAATCAGGGAGACATGCCAGCAGTAGCTTTTAGAGAACTAGAGATAAGAAGCCCAGGAAGAGATCCTTTTCTCCTGGAATTTTGCATGTGCATTTCCTACACTACCCATAGGAGTGTGCTGAAGGCAGCACATTCCTGTGCAGGCTGTCCTGACTTTGGGCAACCCTGGCAGCTGAAAGCTTTGTTCAAGAGCTCTGTGTCCACTGGTAACCCAGTGTGTGGGCAAGAAAGAGACAGTGTGATCGAAAATCCAGCTTTTGGCAGCCCTAACGCCATGTTGAGCCTGGCTGATTTTCCCTGACTGTCCTGAGGGACTGTGGGGAGTAGTGGAGAATGTGGGTGATCTGATATCAAGGTGAAAGAGAGGGACAGGGGCAGCAGTGGCTGTGAACCCCTTGGCTCTGTGCTTACCCACCACGGGGCAGAGGATCCCTGTGGAACAGAGGGTGCTGCAGAGCCTAGCTGCTGACATCCCAAACACTCAGTGCCAGGTTCCTGGAGGAGCCTAGGGTTTGGTCTGGACCTTCTGTCTCCTTGTCTCTGCTGAGGGAGATGTTTTTTCCCCAGCAGATGTGTGTTTGGCATATGAAGGCAGCAGGTACACCAGCTAAGGCCCATTCCATGAACTGCATTGAGGCAATGCTCCTTTACAACTTCAAAAATGCTCAACAGGAGACCTGACTTTTAAATTAGCAAGAACAGTGTTTTTATGACTTCTCTCACAGTCCTTTAGTCGCTGCCAGCCCTGAAAGCAGCAGGGACCTTGGGCTGTAGTTTGAAAGCCCTGACAATGGCAAAGTGGTAACAGAAACACTCTGGATGAGCTTGTTGGAGAAACCCTCTGAGCAATTCAGTTCAGAGACTGGTATTAGCTAATTTCTGCCTTCCTGTGCCCTTTATCAGGAGCCTGGAAGCAGACACCTCACCCCTTTGAAATGTCTCCTGACTCTCCCCCTCTAGTCTCCATCTCCTGTCACCAGCAGCCCAGGCACCTCCAGGGAGGTGGAAAAGATGTGCATGGCAAATCGACAGGCTTGGTAAGAGAGTAGACACCAGGAGTGTGGGAATTAGTAAAGGTAAGGGGGCTTCTGGAAATCTGGAAAAGAAGGCCTCAGAAACAGAATAGGACAGACAACTTAGAATTAAACTGCAGCTGTAAGGTTTGAAAATAGAAGAGTTGCATTAAGTCTAGAAAGCAAGGACATGAAACAATAGCTTGAGTCTTAGGCTTGTCTAAGACAGACCTTAGAATGGCAGAAAAATATGCCTAGCCATATAGCAGGAGGTTTTAAGCCTAACAATGAAGTATTGTGTATTGTAACTAGAAAACATAAAAGCAAGCATTGTGTGAATATAAGCAAGAATTGTTTGAAGCAGGTCTACTTTTAGTGACTAGCTAGAACAACTGACTGTAAGCATTGGCTTTATATTATTGGCTAAAAAGTTTTTAAAATTATCTGTAACAAAGAGATCTTCGGCTGTTGTTGGCAAGGCGTGAACTGTTGTCATCTTTTCATTGTCTCAACCATGCAATGAGACAGATGCTTCAATAAAGAGCTCGAGATGGGTCTCCCACCAGTCCCATCTCATTCATGCCATAGAAATTCCAACATGAGAGCTGGTAGCAGTTTGGTTCAGAGGTTAATATTCCATATGGGAGCGCTCCAGGAACACAATGTGCACAATACCTGCTTTGAAAGAAAAATTTACTCAGCAGGATGGTAGTGGCAGTTCACAAGGAGCCAACCCCTCATTAATTTTGTGCTATGTGTAAAATAAAGCTGCTAATGATATTTAGTCCTTCTTTTGCACCTTCTCTTTGAGGAGCTTGAAAGCATTTTGCAAGCACTAATTAGTAATGGATTGCAACTCCTTGGGAAAACACAGCAAAAACTTAATCTTTTATACCTGAGAAAACTGAGGAAAAAGGACAAGGCATTTCCTAGAGGAGCCCAGGAGAGCATAAAGCAGCAGGTAACTAGGCTGGAGACACAGTGGGGGTTCTGTATCTGTGTGTGTGTGTGTAAAACAACCAGCCCTGTTTGCTAAGAGCAGGCCCAGGTGGAAACACAGGACAGACAGCACAGGGCAGTCTGCAGCCATTTCCTGAGACAGCTGTGCCAGCGTTTGCAGGAGCAGCTTGCAGGACCATAGGAAATCCTGACCCTTGCTGTCTGCCTCTCAGCTTGAACTGCAGTAGCTCTGTCTGCCCTGCTCTGGCAGAAAGATGGAAGCAGAAATGAGTAAAACTGTTTTGTCTGTTGAAAGACAGGCTGAACTGAGTACCTACCAGAATGCTTTGGAAGCTTTTCTGCTGAGGGTCAAAGAAGAAAAGAGGAGTGAGGACCAGAAGATACTGCCCTGCCACTGGGTAGTTGATGCCTCTCCACAGTTTGTTTGTGCAAGCTTTTCACATCCGATCATGAGTTGCCAACATGTTTCTATTTGCTGGGCTGCAAACCAACACAGTCAACAGCAGACAAGCAACATCAAATTGTCCTTGTTCTACCCAGCAAAGACACCAAAAGGAGTGCTTTTAATTGGAAAAATTCTGGGAGAAGGACTTTACTCTCTGCGTGACCAGGCACTGCTCCTTAGGTGGGGTTGGGTGTGCTTGCGTTTGACTGAGCCTGTGCTTCAGTCTGTGTGTGAGAGGGATGTGTGGATGGGTCACAGGCAATGACTCTTGTGGCCACACTGGAGATTGGTCTTTCAGAGCTTTATAGCTACAGCCAGTAATTTTTAGGCTTGGCAAGCCAGTAGCTCATCCCACCTGCATAAAACAGGCTAGAGAACTTTATGCTAGTCCCGTGTATTGTGTCCATCTGTGGAAACAATCACACACATCAGCCATTGAAGTCCACTCCTCCACTCCTCTCCACTCTGTTCCTCACTGACAGCTGGAATGATTTGTGTTTCATGCAGAAATATTCCCAGCATTTTATTCTTGGTTTACTTGCCTCTGCAGTGACAGGGGTGGTGTTTCCCTCCTGCCCTTCTAATGAGCACTGCATTTGCAGGACCCGTTCTCCAGGGGTTCTGCTTGGGTGTGCTCAAGACATAGCATAAACCCTGCTATGAAGGGCAGTGGGATTTTGAACACAGGAGGAAGATGGAAAGTTATTTATTTTACTTTTTTGCAGTCTTATCTAAGTTCAGTAAAGGTGACTTTTCATCCAGGGAAAAGGCTAGCTATCCTCTACTTTATTCAAGTGAGAAGAGATTCTCTTGGAAGAGTGTATTTTCTACTTAGAAAAATATTTGTCAATTATTGTTATTAAGGCCTGGTGAATGCATGGCAGCTACTGTGTGAAATGAGTTTGGCAAGCTTATTTCACATCTGAGACTGTAAAGTACAGGTATCAGAAAACAGGAGCTGTCTCTTGCCTGGCTGTGGCCACTGAAGAACCCAACAACCTTTGGGATGTGGGATCTTAAGAACTGCCAAATCAATTGCAAGGCAAGGCAGAGGGAGAGAAGCAGGCAGTGTTCTTTCTCAGCATCTCTGCCGACAAATCACAGGCTTTCTGGAGGTTTCAGCCTTTGTCTGGGGCTACACAAGAAAGCAAAGAAGAGGCATTTCAAGGTCTGACAGGTGCAATCTGTAAACAGTTCACTGACATCATGCCTTGGCTACCACTTTAGAAAGGCTGACTGACTATGGGTTAATTGCTGATGGAAAGCCCCCCCCAGGCAGCTTTTACCCTAATGTAGCAATAGCATGGCTGCAGTATCCTCTGATCCATTACAGCCTTATCTTGAGTTCTTTATTCATCTTCTAAAATCTCTTTAATTCATGTCTTCCCAGAAGATGATCAACCATCTTCTGACTTCATCCTACTTAGCCATGTATATAATCACCTAAAGTAATTTGCAAAAGCAGTCCTGATACCTTGCTGCATGGGTAATAAAAATCCACTTTACTCTCCATAGGAAGATTTTTTTTATCTCTTTCTTCCTTTTTCTTTAGACAGATTAATAATTTCCTGGGTTTATCACAACCCCCATGGGTGCCAGACTATTCCTTGTGCTTGGTATAGACTGTACTGTTCTTTGTTGCTAAGTTCAGCATCGCTTCCAGTATTTTAGTAGCACTCCGTCACAAACAGTTGTTTACTGTTTGCTGTGCATTCTGCTCAGTTCTTTCCTATTTTTTCCCTCTAGTGTCACACAGATTTGATTTATTTCCTGGAAGTGGCTGTGGGATGTGACTTGGTGTATCCTTCAAAAATACCTGGGAGCAAGGGCTACTGAATGCAGTTGTGTGTGGTGCATGAGAGTGAGCAAGCATCAGCCACTCACCTGGACCTGCAAGGACAAGTTGACTGCTACCTCATCTGGACTCACAGGGCCCTGTATTAAGCATCTTGGCTTTCTGACAGGGGGAGAGAAGGTCACAGCTAACCCAGCCTTCTTTTAGTGCATCCACTTCAGCCTCTGTATCTTTCCTTGAGGGCAGGAAACACTGCCTGAAATGCAGCCTCGCCTCTCACCAGCTTTTCATTTATCACTTGTCCAATGCAAGATCCAGGAGCTCAACAAACTGAGCTGACAGCTAGGAGATTCAAAAAAGGAACCACATGCTCTTCACACATCATGTAGCTAAGCAGTAAAAGTCCTTGCCACAGGGTGTTGTGTCTGCTTAAACTATACTTATGTTCAGGAGAAAATTGGAGAGGCTCCTGTTGGCTAGATGGGCTCTGGTGGAACTGAACCAGTTTCAGGATGTTTCTTAGAGTCCTTGACCCAAGAGGGATATAGATTCAGCTCCCAGTGGTGTGCTTGGTATGATCAAGCCCAAATTCCAATAGGAGCCACCTGGCTGAACAATAAGGCTGGTGGCAATAGGTCATTCCCCAGCCTTCTCTGGGGAGAGAAGAAGAAGCCAGACATGGGCTTGCCATTGCAGGCACAGCAGCAGCAGTTTCCCCCAGCTGTGTTCTGCCCAGTGGATGCTCTGACAGCATGCTCTGAACAGGCCTAGCAAGGGGAAGCAGGCAGCTGGAGGGTTGCCTGGTTGATGTATTGCAATGCTCTTAGCTAAGAGCGACTCATGGAGCGATAATTGTGCCTTATAGGCCCTGCAGGGATGTTTTAAGCATCTGCATTTTGTGCTTGCACAGGCTGCTTAATTCATATGTTAGTTTTTCAGGTCCAAATGGAGATGGTTTATACCCACCTGCTTCCTTGGTGTGTTGGGCTGCTGAGGCAATCTTAATGAAATCTTTTGCATTCTTGGGATTAAGATGGTCCACAGAGAAAAGAGTTAATGTGATCATCCCTAGGCAGGGGAAGGTGGTTGCAGAATGAAGGCCTAAGAGGTTGCTTACATTTTTTTGCCTTGGGATAGATGGCAAGCCACGTTCCTCTGCCACACTCGCTTCTTCTGGAAAGAAGTGATAGTGCAACATGTCTCATGGGGAACCATCAGTGCTGATCTCAGTGACCAGCAGTAAGCAAAGCTGAACTCTTCTGAGTCACGGTAAATACTGAATGCAAAATGGCACCAAGACAAGGCAAATCTCCTCTATAAATCCCTTAAAGAATAACTAGCACCTAAGTATTTACTCTCCAGCTTCAGTTAGGCAGAATTATTTTATAACTTTGGCTTTTCTATGAGAATTCTGATGTTATGGGTGATGTCAAGATGATTAGCTGAAAACCAGCCAACTCTTCTGCCAAGGAGGGATACTTTGGTCAGATTTGCAAGAGCCTCATCTGGCAGAATGAAGAAAGCAGGTTGAATTCTCCTTTCCTACAGAGAGATATTAAGCTGCTTCTTTGGCCTTGGGAACCGGCAGATGGCTGAACAATGCAGGGATGGAAATGAAAAGCAATTAAAATCCCTTTTACCAGACTGCTGGAACTGTCATACGAGAGTATCTCTGGTGTTCCTCTGACTGCTTTCTGTCCTCTCTTCCTGGCACTGAGAGTTGTAGAGAAGGTGGCAGCCACTGTGGTGGACATCCCCAATTTAGAACAGAGAATGTGCCCAGGAGACATCTCCCTTCTCCCCTCCTAATCACGCAGCAGAGGTTCTCACTGGACCTGGAGGAGTTAAAATCCTTTCCAGAGAGATTTTATTCTGTCAAGTGTAACGGTGAATATTTTCATTATTCATATCAGTGGCTTTTTCTCTTCTGAATGCTGCTAAGCCTCTCTCCTCAGTAAAATCGCATGGCAGTGAACTTTACAGGTTAAGTATTCATTGTCTAAAAATAGTTTTTCCTTTTATCAGTTCAAAATTCATTGCCTTTCATTCTAATTGCATATCCTCTGTTCTGGTATTATTGGGCAGTCTATATGAGGGAACAATTTACTTCTGCCTGTCCAGGGGTTATTTTCTACCTATTTTTCCCATCCCTTGCATTCATCTTCTCTCTATATTAGACCACCTCAATCTCTCTATCTCTCTCTGTCAGAAGGCTCTACTGTCTTCTAATCGTTTTTGCTATGCTGTTTCCTACTGTGTCATTTTGCAGAGCTGTCACAGACAAAGCCAGAAGATGGGACTCACCCTTGTGTGTCCCATGCTTCAATCCCAGAGTCAAACAGGGCTGCACTTCAGTGACACAGTGGCAGAGCAGGCACAGGCCATTATCACAGAATCCCAAAATCTTCTGAATTGGAACTAATCCCAAGTTCCACAAGGATCATCAAGTTCAACTCTTAAGTGAATAGCCCATATGGGGATTGAACCAACAACCTTGGTGTTTTTAGTTAGTACCAGGCTCCACCAATGGAGCTAGTCTGGATCTAGCAGGTTTTTGTTCTTTGTATCTCATTCTTTATGCATCCAAATGCTGTGTTGACCTTGACAACACACAGCCCAGAGGGCTTTTGCCTTGTGGGCACCCTTTGGAGTGCCACATCTGGTCAGCATTGCTTGCTGTGCTCCACTTGTGTCTGTCATTAAGAGTTCTGCACCGTCCCAGCTGTGGTTCCCCTAAAACACATCACAAGGCAAAAGGCAGCTCCAAAATGAGTTGGCCTCAAAGTCATGTTGCTGTAAATACTTTTTTGTCGTTGTTGAGTTTCCTTTTATCTGGGCTTTTAAAATGCTTAGCAAATGCAACTCGCAGCTTCTGTTTCTGTAATCGTGTGGTTTGAAAATCTATAGAGGGATGAGAAAACCAAGATGCTCAGGAAATGGTATGCCACCAGGAAGTGAGGATTTGAAACTTCCCTTTTTCCTGTCCTTTGAGTAGTATAAGATTTATGGAAGAAAGGTAGACTGATAACACAGGCTCAACTGGCTTTCCATGGTTTCCTCCAGGACAGGTGAACACAGACACTTTTGTGTGATCTTGAAGAAGTGGCAGAGGTGCTCTTGTAATAGAGCTACACAAAGGGAGGAGGAGAATGCTGAATTCTCCTTGGGCTGTGATCATTTGTTAATTCTATTGCCTATACAGCTGCTGCTACCTGTGAAATCACTCACTAGATTGACCACTGATTGTGTTTTAGCAGTTCTTTGAACCTGTTTTTGATCTTCAATAGCTGCTTGCATCTTGCTTTTGACTGCTTTGCTTTCAAATAGTGCCAGTCAGCCTGAGGAGTGTAGATGGAGGTTTTTTGACAGTCCGAATAAACCACCTCACTTCTCCTTTATCTCCTGTTTTGCTGACATGCACAAAGCATTCTAGAAGTTGTGTGAGGCATGAATACTTTTGCTGAAGCAGTGTTGGTTTGTTCCTGTTATATCACCACTGTCATCTAGTTGTTTTATTCTTTGAGCTTTAATTATCTTTTCAGCTAATTTGGCTAGTTCAGAGTAAGGCTCATTGGTCTGTAATTCCCAGGATTATCACTAATGCCAATTTTAAAGATAGGTATGCTTTTACTGCCCTCTAATCCTCCTTCAATACAGTAGCTTATTTTAATGAAACACCGTAAGCATTAGGAGACCTGGATAAAGCACTGAGGCTCTGTCTTCCTGATCTCTGGATACATTAGGTTCTCCTGGCATCTCTTCTCTGAGTCTCTCAGTCCTTTGCAATCCCTTTTCCATTTTGCTCAAAGAGAGTGATCCTGAACTAGAGGATGGATCCTCATCCTCTTACTCCCCTGTCCTCCAAATGTGTGCTGGGAGGGATGCTGAGGAGAGATCACCTTCTTTCCTTGCAGTGTCTTTCGCTACTCTAGCAATCTCTCTCAGACTTTTGCAACTGGCTCCTGGTAATGCTTACTGCTCCTGGCAGTGCCTTGAACAGAGATTTCCTGGCCATTTTGATCCATGGACTCACAGTTGTGGTCCCTTGTTGTGGCATGGATTCTGGAGTGAATTTTTATACACCTTTATATCAAGGCCCTGTCTTCCATTCAGTCGGTCCCCTTCCCGCATCCTGGCATGCCCTGCGCCGGGACCCCCTGGGCATGCCGGGATCTCACCCTATAAAACCCCCCGTGTGACGGTGCTCGAGGTCTTTTTGCTCTGATCCCTTCGCCTACAATAAACTTGGGCTGTAACAACACGGGCAAAGGGCCCCTCTCCTTCTCGTTACTCAAATCAGTCGGGCCGGCTGAAGCTGCGTTTCCCAGAGCTGGCTGCTCTAAGGACTCTGCCGCAGGCACCCCCGTTCGCCTGCAGGGCAGCTCCCTGACGCGTCGCGGCTCTTTGAAGCCGCGCTGATCCCGGCCGCGGCAGTCCCTCAGTGGGGATGCAGTACCCAGCGGATGTAAAGCCTCAGGTGGCCAGTGTACACTCCTTATACCTCTTACATCCTCAAAGAGGGCACAAAGGCTGTGGGGAGGAAAATGCCTTGTTGAAAATTGCATTTCTTCAAGGCTGAGCTTCTGGTATCATCTCAGTGGTCCTCTGCAGCCTTTTGGGGCTGGCATTTCCTCATGTCAGCTTCCCCACAGCAGCAGGACTGATGTGGGCTGGTGCCAAGGCAGCACCTGCATTTAAGACAGTGGAAGCAAAGAGAGGATCATCTGCTTTCATCACTTTCTGGATCTTTAGCTGCTGCTGTCTTGTTTCTTGCTTCCTTCTCAGTAGTGCTGAGTTCTCATGAGTTGAGGTGAAGAGCCCCACAAAAGAAAAGGTCTTCATGATTTGAAGGCTGCAGGGTTTGGTTCCTAACTCATGTGAAGGGCTGAAGGGCTTTCTGGGGTTCTAAGCCAGGACAAAGGCTGTGCTCTGGATGCTTGTGGACTAAGACAGAAGTCTTTCCTCCTGGGGGCTTGAGCTGGTCCGTGGTACCTCTAAGCCCAGGTGCAGGAGGCTAAAGAAGCCTTGCATGGGCCACGGCAGGGTTTAGCAGAGTCTGTTGTTGTCCAGCTTCCCTCAGCCCCACAAAGGGATGATACACATCCCTGAGGCCTTATGAATACCCTCACAGGTGAATAAAACCTGGAGCAGATCTCATAGTAAAGCTGGATCCTTTATGAGGCATAAGGGGAGGCAGGTACATTGCTTTTTCTTTCACCTCCTCCCATGCTGAACTGTTCTTTTCAACTAGGATTGATTTATTTACATAAGAATGACATTTAAGGGCAATCTGTTCACATTTGGTACATAGCAATTTATAACCCATATCTGCACCTTGTTTAATCCTGCTGCTCTAAAGCAAGTCTCTTTATCATCAGCTGGAAGGCTCAGTAAGTGAAATGATACATCTTTGCTCATTAAAAACACAACTCCCTTTCTCTGTGATGAGTATGTAGCATAAAATATTTTAGCATCCCATTTGTTTTTCATTTTCTCATGCTCACTATCTGTCAAATGGGTCTTTTGCCTTTTAATATACTGATTTTGTGTATGTATGCATCTGCCTTTCAACAGCCTTCTCCATTTCTGCAAAGTGCTATGTCAGAAATCGCAGATCCGATGGTGGTTTATAGGCAGCAACTCAGGTGACCTCTGGCTGACCAGCTTTTCTTGGTAATGTCACACCTAGGGACTGCAGTATTTGTGTCTGAGACCTGTGTGTGTGTGTCTGAGGATGACATCTAAGTATAAACTCGGTCTTGCTGGTACAAAATAAGCTGTGGTGACTAATAGCCCATCTAAATCACACCATGATCATCAGCAGTGTCAAACCTCTGTGTCCAGTGCTGTCTGGAGATGGGACAAACATGGTTTAATGGTGTCATCTGCTGTGTTCCACAGGAGGCAACGTGCTGATCCAGTTTGGATTGTCTAATGATTAGAGGTGGGATGGAGAAGACACCAATTGCTCAGTGCCAGCCTGGGGCTCAGAAATCCTGTTGCAGCCAGAATAAATGGAGTAAAGACAGCCAGCACAGTCTGGAGGAAAATGCCATACAGTGAGCCATGCATTTCTGCAGGCTGCATAGGCAAAGGTAAGATTTAGTTGCTGAAATATGGATGGATGCTTGAGCTGTTTGAGACACCTTGGGGCGTCCAGGGTGTTCTCACTGGGCCCAGAGATCCCTGAGGAGCAGCTGAGGGAAGCTAGAAGTCCACAGAGTCATTATGCTAGAGTAGTGAATGGCTCAGCTGTGTAGGAAACAGTTAACTTGAACTCTTATGCTGGGTTCAGACTGATTTTGAGATGGGAAAATGAGTGGTCATTGTCATTGATATATAATGACAGAAGGCATTCATAGAATCTCAGAGTATCAACTCAGACAACGGTATCTGAACATCTTCACCTTACTGCTTTGTGTCAAATTGGTTTGGATGTGGGGAGGAAAAGATTTTTTAAAAATGCACATTAGGGAGCTCTTAAAAAAGAGAGTCCTTATCAATGCCAATAGAAACACACATTTTTACAGACACTGAACAAGCATCAGAATCTGCTTCTTTTCTCAACAGGATTTCTAGTTCAGAGGAGGGAAAAAGCCGTAAAATAAAGTCATGTTCTGATATCCTCAGCAAAGTGCCAGATACCTCTTTTATACCCATCCACATAATCCCTGCACAGAGCCAGTGTCCCGAGGACATATACTGATGACACAGCTTCTGGAGAGATGGATTATTGCACAGACACTTTATGGACTTGCTTTCTGTGTGTGCATAGAAAATAATCTGGCAGCAACATGTAAGAAACCTGCCTGGGTAGCTGAGGGAGAAATGAGGACAGTGTGTTTAATTTTAACTGTCCATGCTACATGCTGTCCTCATTTGTTCCTCAGCGAAGCTACTAGCATGTTTTTCTCTTAATTTGATCTACTACTCCTAACCTACTTTATTTCTTGCACAACCTTTCACCACTACGGTTACCCATCTGCCAGCTGCACAACCATTCTTAATGCAGGGAATAAAATAAACCATCTCCTTGAGTGCTGGAGTTCCCAAAAGCCCTAGATCAAACCTGTGGGTGATGCCTGTAGGGAAAGCAGCCCTGGTGCCACCTGGAAGAGGCTCTGAGCATCTTGCACCCTCTGGGCATAAGCCACTGGGGGCTGCTGCCATTTCATCTCCACTCTGTCCTTTCTCAATTTACTTTTCAGCTTGAAGCAGCTCTGTTACACCATCCACATGTTCTCCCCCTTTAGATGACCAGCTGAGAGAGAGCATTAGGTACTACAAAGTCAGTGATCACATCAGAGTGGAAGCAGACTTCAAATGCTGATGTGGTCAGTTTGGGTAATTTACATTTCCAAACTCTGAGAGACTTGCACGCAAATGACAAGCATCTGGCATGGAGCTTTGATGCATCCTTCAAACTGTGAATAACACCTGATTAGAGATTAGCAAAGGTAGTATCTCTAGTTAATAAGGGTAACAAGTGTTCCCTAGGCACGTACTTGGCCAAGTCTGACCTCAGCAATATTTAAAGCTTTTGAACCACTTGTGAAGGATGGACAAATTAGCAGAGGTAAATGGAAAAGGTCATACAATGAAACATGAGCTTTGCCCTTGGCAGATCATGACAGAGCAGTCTGATATCTTTCTTTGAGAAGACAGCTGTTTTTCTGGACAAAAGAGATGTGGAAGATCTATTTATGCTTTGAGTACAATTTTGATAGGATGCCACTGAGAAACCTGTGGAACTGAAGTATTTGGAAATCAGTAGAGCTGACAATTAAGGTAAAAAACTAGCTTAAGAGGAGAGGACAGTAGAGCATATTTCACAAAAGTGGACTGTCCAGGCTTAAGGGTCTAGAGATGTTTCTTAGGGATGAATCTAAGGACTGATCTAATGTTTTCATGGACAGAAATAGTGGAGTCCTCTGGTGTAATTTGATACTTATGGAAAGAAGGAGAATCAACGGGGCAGGGGAGGATCAGAACATGAACATCATGCAGAAGAAATTAGGTTATTTTCAAGTTTAGAGAAGTTTACAGTCTGCTACTTATAATTGCAGTGTCAGAAAGTCTGAGGAACTGCATACGAAAAGCTCAGCTATTGGCTGGGGGTCTATGTCCTTGAAAGAGTTATGAAGACAGAGATCCTGGAAGTGCTATTGCATCGTATTGGCTGGCAAAAATGAAGACTGGTTTCTCATATGTACCTGAAAGGAAAATGCAAAGAAAGCAGAGCCAGGGTCTTTTCAATGATGCTCAGTGATTGGACAAGAGAAAGCGAGTGCAAGCTGCAACACAAGAGATTCTTGTATTGCAGGAAACATTTTTTGCTGTGAGGGTGATCAACCAGTGGCACAGATTTCCAGAGATGTGGTGGAGTCTCTATTCTGGCAGATGTTTAGAAGCTGTCTGGACACAGACCAGGGCCACTCTTCCAAATAAACTCTTTCCATGAGTTTGTGTGAAAATGCTACAGCCTGGAGAAAGGCAAATGGCAGTCTTCTCAAACAAGGCATTTCCTGCAAAGAGTGGAAATTACTGCTGCTCTCAGATGGGCTGCTTACAAATAAGAGTAGGCTGAAAAAAGGCTTTGTGGGCATCAGAAAGCAGTGAGGTTCTGGAATGGTTTCTCAGCTGGTGTAATGGGGCGAGAAAAAGATCCAGTGGAATCCAAGAAGGATTTTGTCAACTTGTTAGAAGAGTGTGGTCATTTGCTTGCCCGAGGGGACAGAAGATTTGCCTCCTTAGTGCAAGTGCAAGCCTGTGTTTCTAAATTGTCAGGAAGGGCAAATCCACCTTTTAGGGTATTTTGCCAAACCTGAAGCTTCAGACAGTATGAGCAAGCCAGTGTTATATATTCTTTCAATTTCTAGATTATAATTTTTATGCCCTTGCTGAAAGTTCACCTCTTCTTGTTGGCTTCCCAAATTGGGAAAAAGTACAGGCATCACAGACTTAAAATACAATCTTCTATGCTTTTCTAGGTTGTTGTAAGCCTAGGTTTTGGGAAGTCATATATGTCACTGTAATTGGCTGGGCTGCCTCCCTGATGCTTCCTGCTCTCTGCTAGAGATTTGTGCAGTATTTCCTGTTATTGCAGGGTCATCTTTTATAATAATTTTCCCAATATATTTAATGGTGCATTCTGGGAAAATTACTCCATTCAGCAGTTTCACATTTCTGAGACACCTGCTAAGAAATGTAGCACTTTAAGGGCATGAGCAGAGAGCTCAAGGCCCTCATTCTGCACATTGGATCAGGAAATATTTGCATTCCCACTCTGAGTATTCTGACTCAGTTTACAGAGGCTCATGGGTTGCTCTGTATCCACCTCTGCTCTCTAGCAGTTGTCACCTGGCTGCTGGGGGGCTAGGATGGCAGGAAGAGAGCTGAAGGCATGTAGGTCTGTGCCACTTAGAGGTGGCAGAAGCTGGGGGAGAGAAGAGTCAGGGACATCTCTGTGAGCTGTCTCCCAGCTATGGTCTCTGATGTGCCTCCTCCTGCTTACTGTGCCTCTGTACGTGCCTGACATGAGCCTTGGTGTTGGTTGTGCAGTGCAGGGCCTCCTGAGCACCAGCTGCAGTACTCAGAGCATTAGGGAGACAAGATTTCCTGCAGAAAAGCTGATTCCAGACAGGTCTGCACATACCCACCCCCACCTCTGCCATGAACTCTAGGCCAGCCCACTGTGTATTGCTAGAAATTTCTAAACAGGAAAAAGAGATGAAATTCAGGTGCCCTCATCCAGGCAAGCATGTGATGAGTGTGTCCTAGTGCCCAGCCTTGCACTAAGGTGCTGATCAGTGATAATATTTTATTTTAGGCTAATGGAGGAGTTGTGGCATAGACTTAACTGCAGGTCATAGGGAACAACACAGCACTGATGGATCTGTCAGTGGAAAAGGATAATTTCTTTTTTTTTTTTTCTGTTGGAATGTCTGTGTGTGTTTTACTGACAGTTTCAGCTGTAAAAGAGCAGCAGAAAGATGTTTGTGCTATAAGACCATAATCTGTGACATGCTGGGGATCTGTGCCTCTCTGCTTCCTGCATCGTAGATAACAGTAATGTTACAGTGCATCTCCACAGCCGAACAGAAACACCACCACAAAAGCTGCTGCAGCCCAGAGTAATGATGCCATTGCTCTCATAACTATTACTCAGAGGTATTCTGCTTTCTGTGAATGTGCTGAGTGCATTCAGGCTTTCCCAGCTGTGGTACGTGTCCTGCTCAGCTGGTGAGGCAGGCTTGGAGCGGCTGAGAAGCTGGCTTTTGGTTCAGCTTTCTAGTGCTGCTGGGAACACACAGAAACTGAAAAATGAGAAAGGATCTGGCTTGCATTGCTCCTGACACTAAAGGCATTTTTTACTGAGGTCAAAGTCTCACCTGGCCAGGCTCACATTGGTGAGAGATGCTGCAAGATGGGTCCTTTTTGTAGCCAATGCTCAGAGCTTTCCCCAGCCTTGCCCTGCTTTGGGAACCCTGTCAAAGCTGGGATTGAAGTAGAGGGGGCTGAGAATTACCATTCTTCACTGTGCAAGAATGTAGAGGAAGCAACCCAAGGGCCTGGAAATGTTTGCTTTCTGGAAAAAACTGATGCTTTTGAGGTCTTCTGGGCTAATTTTTGTTCCCTGAGCAAGGTCTGACAGCCACATTTGTTTTGTCAGACCCCGAGACAGAAAAAACAGGATAATAAGTCCACTGGCATATACTTTATTTACCTCTTGCTTTCCCCCCCACTGTTTCCAATTTGCAGCACTCACTCCTGCCTGTGTTGCTGACTGACCTGTTCAAAGTGTACCCTAATGCAAGCAAGTGACGGTGACAGGTAGAAGGTCACTCAGCACAGCCCTCTAGCAATCTGTAGATTCCCCTTCAGTGATTGTAACTTCAACAGGCCTGGCCCAAGAAGCCTGTGGAGGCAGCATGGCACTCAGCGTGGAGATGAGGGGGGTATCACTCTGTTGGGGTGCTCCTGGGAAGATGGGTGCACAACAGGGCCATGTACTCAGCATTTGTCTGCAAGCAGTTCTTGGCTGCTGCGTAGGAGCACCCAAAAGCTTTCCAGGTGAGAAAGGCTGTGGAAAAAGCCTGTGATGCTGCTGTAGCTCCTAGCTTATCTCAGAAGGGGCTTAACTGAAGAACAGAAGTTCACCCATGTACCCTGATGCTCACTGATGCTCACTAGAGCAGCAGCACAGGAACAGTGCCTGAGCTTCTCATTTGCAGGCAAATCATGTTTCAGTGGATTGGGTTTGGAATTTGTCTGTGGCCCACTGAGCTGCAGCCCAAAGCCACTCCTGGCTTTTCCCTGTCTGCACTGTAAACTCCAGCCTGGGCTGGGAGACTGCCTAGGCATAGGCAACAGGCTGCTATTATATGCTGGATAAATGGAGCCCATATTGGTACAAGGCATGTCCCAAGCTTAGTACCCCCTGCAGGCACTGTGGGTGTTTTAAGCCTGAACTACCAGCAGCACCATGAGCAAAACCACGTGGATCACAGAGCCTTAAGGGCTCATGACCCTCATAAATCTCTTAACTGCTTTTCTCACAGAGTGTAATATAGGCTGATTGGAGTGGGAGAAACCTCCTCAGGGATACGATACTTTCAGGTTTCTTTCTGTTTCCCTTGGAAGAGTGCAGCACCTACCAGTGCCAAGAACTGGTCATGCTGAGCCCATCAGCTTCTCTTCTTGGGGAAGCAGGCTGAGCTACTGCTTCTTAGGATTCAGGAGACTGTAGAGAATATTTCAAGACTCATTGCACCAAAGCCTCCCTTGCTTCAGAGCTTTGATACGCAAAATATGGAAACAAATCCAAGCTTCGCCTTTTCTAATTACTGCTCAGTGCTTGAGATGTGTCTCTCACATTTCTGTCTGCCATGGGAAGGTGATGATGTGGAAAGCTGATGTATATTTAAAGAGCGCTGGTTTGGCTCCCTGTTGCTGCTGGCTCTGCTTCTCCGAGAGCCTGCAGTACACCCTGAATTTCTGTAGATGTTGCTGCATGCCTACAGTCTCCCGGTAAAGCTTTCCACAGAGGGAAGCCCACAAGTCCAGAATGTCTGGAGAGAGCTGCACTTTCAGAGTGGCCTTCTCTTTCCTCCCAGGGCTCCAGAAAGTGAAGATTCAGGGTGTGGAGGCTGTTGTCAGATGGTTGACAGTGAACCATGAGGGACCAACTAGCTAGGATGGACTGGGATGGGTGCTGAAAGGTCACTGTGGCTAAACCTGGTGGAGTTAAAGGTTTACTGAAAATCATTGCTGATCTGCATTGCATTGCCTGGGTTCCTCAGCACTGGCTGTACAGTGGTGGGTAGGGCCTGGTCTGGAAACCAGCTGTTTCTAATGTCATCCTTCCATCCTGGGGCGTCAAAAGGTTTGCAAGTATCACATTTCCCAGTACATGTCCCAGAGCATCCCACAGTTCTGAGCCTGGCCTTTCTCTGCATTGCATATACCCACCCTCTTGGGTTACAGGGACCCCCTAGCTCCAAAACACCAGGTCTTGGAGCAGGGGGAGTCCCTGGTGTAACTTTAGTCCCTTTAGACTGTCATGGTCTCTGCAAAGTCATGTGCAGAGTTAGCAGTTTAAACTCTTGATGTGCAAGCCCATGTGCTCCCCGCTGTCTTGGGGATATTAGCTGAAGCCACACAAGAGATTGATGTGACTGCTCCTGATTGAGGATAGGTAGGCAGGAATCAGCTGGGTCCCAGGAACCTGGGGTAAATCCCAGCAGATGGGAAATACTCCTTTGTGACAGATGCAAGACCTTAGAAGCAAGGAGCCTTCAAAGATGATTACTCTGAGATGTGATCAGTGCCAGGCACACACAGAGTGACTGGAAATACTCACTACCCTCAGTGCCACATGTCATGGGGCTCCTCAGCCCCATGGGATGGACACAGTCGGGTGGGGGAAGAGGGGAGGGAGTGGGACAGCCCGCTTGCAGCTAGGGAAGGAGATAGGCTGCTGCACAGCTCTTCTCCCCTCCTACCACCTGCAGCAAGCTATGTGCAGGGTAATGGAGGCAGTGGAGCTCTGCCTCCTTTTTCTAAGCCACTCTCAAGTAAGTCCACCCTTGTTTTAATAATGCAACTCTCTAATTTGCAAACACAGGAGAAATGTCTCATGGGAGAAATTACTTTGGTTTAAAAAAGCAGACACAGAAACATGATAATGGGTTTAAAGAAACAGCCCTGACTGAAAAGCACATAGAGCTGGAACAGACAACTGAGATATTTATGTCAGGATCTGCTGGGGCTGACCTGCAGTACATGGTAGGCTTGGCATAAGATTTTGGCATGTTTGTCTGTAGGTGTTGTTTCTTTTCAATGTTCATGTCCTGAAATGAAAGGTACAGTGTTTTGGGGAAGCTGACAAGTCACTTGTCACTTGTCACTGTTCTGGAGTAGGGACAGAGCTGTGAGCCCAGAACAGAGGCCAATGGTACTCAGAATAATCAGGCAATTGCAATGGGGATGCTGTTATAAAGCTATGTCTCTGTCCTAAAATGGTGGTAGCCAAAGGTCTTAGCAGTAAATGAAGTATCTGGCAAAGGCTGGGATGCAGGGGTTAACCCTCCTTATCCTTACCTCTACAAATCAAAACAGCCACCCCTGGCTGCTGGAGAAGTATCAATGTGCTGTTGAAGGGAGTGCAAATAGATACAAGGCCCAAGGAGTGGGCAGTGCCACCTGCAGAAACCAGCACAGAAGAAATGCACCCCTCTGCCTCCCCTTCTCTCAGTCCTCTGCTCCCTGCCCATGGCACAGGTCAGGGATGTTGTGAAGAGAACAGCAGTGACCATGGGGCTGTCAGACTGGGCTGCCCAGAGCACAACCTGGCTGGTTTGATAAACTTGCCACCTTTTATGGTTTAACTTTAGATGGCAACTAAGCACCACACGGTTACTTGCTTAGTCCCAGACCATCAGTGGGATGGGGAGAAAATTGGACAGGTTGATGTCTTGCAGTACAGGATGTTTAATAGGACAGAAAAAGAAAGGAAAAATAATTAAAATATACAAACAAGTGATGCACAATTCAATTGCTTACCACCCCTTGACTGATATCCAGCCACTACCTGTGCAGTGGCCCCTGACCATCTTTCTTCCTAATTTATATCCTGAGCGTGATGTCATAAGGTGTGGAACATCCTTTGGACAGTTGGGGTCAGCTGTCCTGGCTGTGTCCTCTCCCAGCTTCTTGTGCCCTCCAATCTCCTTACTGGTGGGATGAGGTCAGAAGCTGAAAAGCCCTTTACTCTGTAAACACTGCTTAGCAATATCTAACATCACTGTGTTATCAACATTATTCTCATCCCAAATCCAAAGCACAGCACTGTACCAGCCACTAGGAAGAAAATGATCTCAATTCCAGCTGAAACCAGAACACGCTTCTGGCTCAACTCAAATCCTGGAGCATTTGTTTGCCCTGCCTGCCCCAGACTTGCTCCTGTGGAGCCTGAATGCAGGAGCAACCAACAGAGCAGAACTGATGGCTGCTGTGAAGGAGGCACAACAGAGTGTTCATGCTCTACATATGTATAAGTTCATGTGCCATGCAGGTGTGCAGGACCCAGATAAATGGCTGTCCAGCTGGTTATGTGTGCTTGGGATGAGTGTGAGAAAGAGACAAGTGTGCAGTGAAGTCTCTCCAAAATACTCCCTCAGATCCCAGAGATCTGAATTCAGGTATTCTCTGATCAGAGCTGCTTGGTTAAGCCACTTAAAGGTTTGTCTTCCTTGACTTTGGTCCATTGCCATTTGTGTCCATGTTGTACATCCCCAATACCCTGTGGCAAGGACTCCCACAGCCTAAGAAAGCACTCCATGAAGAGCTACAATTTCCTTTTGGCTGCAGAATCTGCCTGGCTTACCTTGGATCCTGGCAAGTTGAAGGGCTAGCTTAGACTACATTTGGCTTGCAAGCTGTAAATTGCCCACCACTTTTAGGATTTTCAGTTTTCTGGACTCAGGTGTCATGCTGCAGCTTCATCTTTAGCAAGCAAAAGGAGGCCCATCAGATATATCTGCTGCCATGAAATACCAGGGTCAAGGCACAGGCTTCTACAGGCAGAACTTGAAGGAGGACAGGGTGAGACCAAAGCTGTTCTGAGCTCCTGGTGTTGCAGCCCTCTTGCTCCTGTAGGCTTTCTGTCTGACTGGCACCTGGAGAGCAGATTGGATCCCAGTCTGGCTATGCCACTCATGGGGCCTGAATACCTTGCCCCAGACAAAGCATGATGCAGAGATAAGCCTGTTCTCATTGGCATGTGCATCAGGGGAGAGATAAGGCAGTGAGCTGATGGCACTTTCTGAAGTGCTTTCTGAAGGGCTGTGGCTGGGTGGAAAGCATCCTTGGCCTCTTCACTGAGGAGCAGCAGCAGCAGCAGCAGCAGCAGCAGCAGCAGCAGCAGCAGCAGCAGCAGCAGCAGCAGCAGCAGCAGCAGCAGCAGCTCTTCTCTCCCGAGGTCTGCTGTCCTTTCAGCATTAGACCTGCACACAAAGGGAGGCTGCTTTACATGCCAGCAGAAGCTTGCCTAACCTTTGATCACCACAATCGGCCTTTTCACTGATTTCAACTGCCTTGCTCCTCTCTGTACTCCCTGAAGGCCAGGAAGCAGACCCTAGGGCACTGGGAGCCTGAGAATGGAGAGCCCTTGGCCTGAAGAACTGCTGCCCTGGTTATTTGAAGCAGCTGCTCAGCTCCTTTCAGATAGGCAGTTCTCTCCACCAAGAGCTGCAGTGCTGAAACAGTGACACAGCTACTCTAGCAGCTGGGGTCATTGCCTGTTGTCATCTGCACCTCCCCGTGCTGGCACCCAGAAGGGCAACAGGTGCTCAGAAGCTCTGCCAAGCTCGGTGCTCTGACCTGGCTACCAAGATCTGGCACCCACCCCCCACCTTGGGAATGGTTCTCTGGTGTGCCATTTCGCTCTTCAGGGACAGGGAATGGTGATCCAACGCCTCTCCCTGGCCAGTCTGTAATGTGACAGCTTGGCTCAGGAAGCACTGGTGCTCAGGACAACTGATGATTCACCCCTTCTTTCCTCTTCCCTGTGTCTCAGGCTCTTCATTCACTCTCTTCAGTCAGACATTTCCCTGCTTTGACATGTTTTAGAAGTTTGCCCTCAGTTTAGATAGTCCCCCAGAATACCCTTGCTTCAGAGAGGGGTACCAGGGAGTGAGGGATATGGGGAGCAGCAGGTGCCAGCATCAGTCAGGCTGAAGGGAAGGTGGGTCTTGGCAGCCAAAAGTGGTAGAATATATATATTTAATTTTTTATTTTTTAAAGAACACCACAGAACCTCTGAATCCCAAATGGAAATCTGCTTTGTCAAAGGCCAGCCCTGCCTCCCAGAGTCTGCTCCCTTCAGCTTCTTTGTGCTTCTGAGCAATCTGCTCCTGCATGTTAAGAAGCACTTAGTAAGTGACTAAAAGCCTCAGAAAAGGAATAACCTAAGGATTTAATAAACTGCAAACAAAATTATATAAAAAGATTTCCCAGGCAGTTGAGTTTTCAGTGATTAAGAAAATACAATTTCCTGTAATTAAATCTTAACAAGAAATGTTATTAAAAACACTCTGTCCCGGCTTTTGTAATAATTGCCCATTCCCCCAGAACAGTAAACAGAATTAGAGTCTGCAACACACACTGTAATCCATGTGTCATTTTGATCAAATTTACCTTAATAACTTTATCTGGAGAGAAGTTGAATCATAGTGTCTGAAATGGAAACCCCAGCACAGCAAATGCAGCATGTGGCTGCTTCTGGGGCTGGGGCAGCAGCCAGACTCGGTGGGTGATGCTGCCAGAATGGTTCTGTCCTTGTAAGGGCTCCCTCCACAGCTGCTGTGGCACCCTAAGCACTGGGGATAAACAGGCTTGGTGCTTCTCTCCATGTTGTGGGACGTGTATTCTGCCTGGGGCTCTAGCCCTCAGCATCTCCATCCCAAAATTCCCTGATGCCCCAGGATCCACCATGGCACCCCATTACCTCCCTCCTGGGAAGCTTTGCTCTGCAAGGGTCATTTGTCCACATCTGTGGTTTCAGTCCCTTCCCACAATGTCTCTTGTGCCTCATAAAGCACTTCTGGTGCTTTCTTTCACCTGGTGTTTCACAACACCACTGCCACCTGCATTTTAGAGCTGTTGTGGGGCTTTGTGCCAGCATCTCTCTGTCCCCGTTTCCTTGGATCTGGCTGTCAGGGGGCTCTGGCTGTGTGGCTGCTGCAGCCTTGCCCATGCTGCTTGAGTCCCCTTCTCTCTCCTTGCTAGTGGCTACAGCCCACTGTGCCATTTGTGCCCTTGCCCCCTTACAGCAGTAGCTCCCTTCTTCCCTTCTTCCAGCCTTTGGCTATTCTGTGCTCTCCAGCACTCTCCCTTCACCATCTGGCCCTGGCTGCTGACAGAAGGAAGGTTTTTCTCCCTGCCCAATAACTCTCCCCAGTGTAGCTGACAAGGTGTCGTGCATTTCCCCTCATTTCCTCCAAAACCTTCTCCAAATGCCAGGTTTGGGAATAAAAGTTGAGTGGAGCACAGCGTGGGTAGTGCTGGCACATCTTTCCCAGGCAGCAGAGACTAACCAGGGGCTCTGTCAGCTGGCTGACAATTTCCAGCCTAACTTGAAATTAGTCTGACAGCATCTGGGCAACCCTCTCACCTGGGGGGTAATTTTTTAAGCCAGTAATTGCCTGTCATTGCTGTTGTGCCAGGTTGTGCCATTCACCCTGCAGCAAAGCCTGGGAAACAGATGAGGAACCTGCTTGCAAGAGGATGAAGGTTTCTCATGTGTGCCAAGGGTCGCTGTGGTGGAGATGGGGCAGTGCCTGCATGGGCTGGGCAGGGCTGTCCTGGCTGCTCCTGCTCTTTATCTTGCAGCACTGGGGAAAAATACAGTCCCTGCTATGAAGGGGAGCTGTTTGAGGCAATGTGAAAGGGGCCTCGTGAGAGGCTTGCTGCAGAGAGCTGCTAGAAGACTTTTTTAGGGATGGCAGAAAGACTTGGAAAGTAATAGTCTTGTAGCAAGGAGAGAGGTGTGGGCTTGGATTCAGACTAGTCTAGCTTCAGGTACAGCTCCCAGCCACAGGAAGAGGCTGGTTTGTCTTGAAAACATTGTGCAGATGTGCTACCGGGCTGAACAGCCTCTGCCAACAGTAGCAGAACACAGCACTGAGCAAAACTTGGATCCAGTATCTGCAGGGACTTCTAGCATTTCAGTGGCTGCTTACATCACTAGGTGGAGGTGAGTGTAGAAACTGGAGAGGTTTGAGGGGAGCAGAGAAGCTTTTGAACTACAAGTACTTTTTTTTTTGACAAGAGACAAGCACCTGGACATGCTGTAGAGGTTTTTTTCAGTAGGACATTCCATTTTTCCACCCAGCTTCATTGTCCCTTTGAGCAGTAGTTTAAGAACCTGCTGTCTTTGTTCTCCTCTGTGATCCAGACACACCCCAGCCCTTCTGCCTCCTGTGAGAGCCTGTAAACCTGTGGAGACTCTCCTTGTTGCATTGCAGGAGATATAGACTAACCCAAGCAGAGAAGATTCAGCTTCTCAAGGAGAATCTGAAGCAAGAACTATGAACTCTGCCAGGGTCCTTGCTTGCAAGGAAGTGTGGGTTCAAGCCAGAAAGACCTAATGAACTGGTGGCACTGTCCGTGGCCCTGTCACTGGCTATGAGAAGAAGACAGATCCTGCCAAGGTGCTGCTGGCCAGCCAGCATGGCAAATAGGCAG
The DNA here is from genome assembly GCA_013397245.1 of Thryothorus ludovicianus. Classification (NCBI taxonomy): domain Eukaryota; kingdom Metazoa; phylum Chordata; class Aves; order Passeriformes; family Certhiidae; genus Thryothorus; species Thryothorus ludovicianus. The sequence continues at coordinate 74,850 of VZTB01003869.1, forward strand.
AAGAAAAATTGTGGAATGAGTGCTTCTCTCTCCCTCTCTGTCTCTCTCCAGACCTACTGACCTACCTATTTTTCACTCCAACCTTCCTTCTACAGTTACACCAATCTATCCATTCATCTCTCTCTAATAGAGAAATACCACATTACAATGTTTGATGGTAGCGTCTCCCTCTCTGAGTAGTGTTTCTGTAGGGACAATCATTACAGCATCATGCCATCACCTACATACAAAAGACAAGACTTGGAAAGGCTCTGCACCTGTGAAATATGGTGATGAACCATTTTCTAGCTCTGAAAACCTCCAGACAAATGTAGAACAGATTCTATCTTTTTAAGCCAAGGTTCTGTGCAGAAACGAAGTTATTTGGTGTATGGGATGTAGCAGTCCTGGTAGCCTGTAAAGTTGCACTCTCCCATGGGACTGAGTCCTGCATTATTTCAGGGAGGTGGCAGGGCAGGCTGCACAGTCCACATACTTCATCAATGCATTTTTCTGGCCAATTTCTTACCTTTCAAAGTCTAAAATCCCTGCTACTGTCAGAGTGTTTGAACAAACTGCCAAATCCTCGCTCAGTGTCACACTGCTGGCATCTGTTGCTTTTTCTGGCAATAAACCAGTTTATACTGTCATGATCCAACCCAATGGTTCTCCTGAGCCAGTGCAGGGTGGCTCAGGAAGGCAGTTTCCTTTTCATAAGGTTTTTATTAAAAACAACATTGGAGAGTAGAGTTTCTGTGCTGAGATGGTGGAAGCAGCTGGGGATTGTTTTTTTTTTTCCAGCACACTATGCAGCAAGTATTTTATGTGCATTCTTCCTGCAGGGGATGGCCTTGATTCTTCTCTTCCTTCCGCAGGTGTAAAAGAGCAGTCTTTTTAATGGAGTTACCCTGCTGTGAAGCAGGTGTAAGTGAGAGGAAAATCATGCCCCTTCTAAAAAGAATTGGCAAAGTTAAAGTCTTTGGGAGCATGTTGGAGATTGCTGCTTCAGTAGGTACTTGAGGAATATTCTCTGTCAACCCAGACAGCAGGGCCGTTGGCAGTAGAAGCCAGGTTTAAATAAAAACTTTCTCAGCTATTCAGTGAACAGCAAGGCTAGGGCAGAGCTAGGCTTAAAATACAAGGGCAGCCCTTGTGGGAATCTGCTTGCCTCTGAGGGGAGGACTCGGTGCAACCAAGCAACTCTGATGAGAAACCAGGGGCCCTGAGGCTGGTTTGAGCACCAAGTGGAATTTGAAAACAGCCAGCTCTGAACCTTCCAGCAAAGGAGAAATTATTTCAAAAGAATCAGTGTCACGAGTGACTCAGACATGGTGCTTTGAATCAGAGCATCTTGTGGCATCTCAGCACCTGAAATCTGGTGGGAGTTGAGTTGTTTCATGCTTGATGTGTCCACAGCAGAGCCTTTAGCTGTGAGCCCTCAGAAGTACAGAGAAATGCAGTAGAGTCTTACCTGGAGCTAGGCTCCAGAGGACTGGGAAAAGTTTGTTCAGAGCAAAGTCAGCTTGTGGTTCTTATTACCTGCTAGAATTCCAGCTAAGGGGGATGATGCTCCTGTTATTTCAACTTGTACCTCTATTTTTGGAAGTCTGGCCTCATTGCCTGCTGGGAAGAGAAGTGATTGGAAGTCATATAGCTCCAGCCACTGGAGTGCAAGGCTTTACCTGTAGTAAAGGTAGGAGAAGGCCACAAGAAGTGTTCCACAAACCCCCTGGATGCATTATGAAAGTTGGAATGGTAACTCTGAGAACTCAGGTAGCACCTGTGAGGAAAGCAGCTACTATACCTTGTTACTCTGTGTCTTTTGCTGGAGAAGCCTCATGGTCACCAGCTCCCCTGGGCTACAACCCCCAGCACCTCTGCCATGATTAAACAGGACAGTGAACATTTAGAAACTGATCCTAAATTCTCGTTCATCTAGTGATCCCACTCTTGGAGACCCAGGGCTGGCAGATGTAGTCAGACCAGAGCTGTGCTGATGCAAAGCTGTAGAATCAGAAGTGTTTATCCATCAGGAAATTGCCACACTGGTTTCAGCAGTTTAACTGGTTTAATACCACCTCTGTGGTCCTGCCCACCTTCCCACCTCACTGCTTTCCCCTGGCTCTGCAAACAGCTGGTGCCCAAGCTCACTTCTCTGACCTCCAAACTTCAGCATCCATTGCTCTTCCTTCTTCTTGGCAACACAGACCACTCCTGCCTCCACCTTCTCTAGGGAGGGAACAGTATGATTTGATTAAATGCAGAAGGCTGTAAGGAAAGGTGGCTTTTCTGTAATAGCAGATACAAACAAGAAAATCTACAGACATGGCTCAGTTCCTTTAAGGTTTTGAGCTTTTGACTGATGAGAGGTGTTGAATTAAATCACTTTGGTCATGTTTTATAGTCATTAAAAAAACACTCCAAAGATAAAAAGTCAGAGATGGTAAGCCATTTTCAGGATTTCCCCTTCCTTGGTGTTACCGCAAAATTTTAATTCTCTTGCTCTGCACTTTGCAGTGATCTTTGGATGTTAAGACTGAGACCTTAAGCTAAGGATCATGCTCTAATTTGGTATCACTGTTGCATAGTATTACATCTCCCCTGGCCCTTTTTGCAAACGTTGAATTCTTCTTCTAAATGCAGCACTGGCTGTTGGGACTCTCTGCTTTGGCCGTGGCTCTTTAGAACACCGTTCACTGCGCCCACCCCTGCCCTACGAGGCCGTGCAATCAAAGTGACATTCTTCAAAGTCAGCCTGCCTTGCAGATGTACGCATGCAATTAGTAACCTCCCTACACACCTGCATTTTTGGTATCAACCCTTCCTTCCCTTTGAAGACACCTCAAGGATGAGTCCCTGTGATCTTTATCATCCATCTGAGGCCCAGAGAATGGCAGAATCAAAAGAAATGTGAAAATAGTCTGGTTTTCCCTTAGTGGACCCAGTGCAGTGAAGATCTGTGGGGCTTTGAAGATGAGGAATTTCTCACCAGAGGATGTTAAACTGGCAAAGTTTATATGGCTCTGAAAGAGGCTGGACCCAGAGGCAGTTCCCAATCTGTGCTACTCCTTGGTCCTCACACCCTTTCCTTGTGGCTGATGGGTGGGCTGGGCTGATACCCATCTTGCAGACACAAAACTGCTGCAGGTACCCATCTCCTGTGTCTCTGCCCATCTGAGGGGCAAGTTCCTGCAGAAGGGTGAGCTGAGCAGGCAGGTGCATGAATATATTAAAGCTGATGCAGGTCAAAGTTACAGCACTCGCTTTCTTGAAGCTACAGACAGATGTTACAGCAAAAATGTGCCTGTCTGCTTCCATTCATTTGTATTTTGCCTGGTTGTTTTTTGAAGGCCCTGAAAGGGCTCTAACTTTGTACTGTGTTATGCATGTTCAATAATGCATTTCCTGCTCACCATGTTTAAATGGTTATCTTCATTGTTATTTATTAAAACATCTCCAAGAATGTCTGGACATTCATGGCTCTGCATCTCAAATGATTCATTAAAACACCCATTTTCTCTGTCAGAAACTCCACTCTTGCATTATGTTTTGATCTCCACCACTGTGTGAGTGAAAGGCGTGTGTCAGATGGAATAAAATCTTTATCCCACTGCACATCCACAGGAGAGAGGTGTCTGTGAAGTTGCTTACAGATGGAGGTGAGCACGGGCTTTCAGTTCTCCCCTCTAGGTTACAGTGAGTCAGCCCTCCCCTCCTGTTGACCCCTGCTAGCAAGATGCTGGGCTGCACCTGTCCTGCCTGTCTCTTCAGCATGGTTAGGAATTTAAGTGTCATGCCTTGATAAACTGTCTCCACAGCTTCTGGATTAGGGCTGGCTGGTGCCAAGCTCAGAACACAGGCAGACAAAGCTGGCTGGCAGAGTCTGCACTGCTACCTGCAATAACCATGATGGAAAGCTCCTGGAAGTGTGAAGGTGGTATTTGCAAGCCCAGGGAAAGCTGTCTTCAGTCATCTGTCCCCTCTGTCTGGCACTTGGTGGGAGCATCTGGAGTGGCAGGTCCAGTTTGGGGCTCCCTGGGAAGAGATACCAACAAAGTGGAACGAGCCAAGAGGAGGGGCATATTTGGGGCAGGAGCACCTGGCATGTGAGGATAGTCTGGAGACCTGGGGCTCTTTGCTATCTTCTGCTGTGTAAAGAGCCATTGCAAATAGGATGCCAAGTTGTTCTCAGAGATACATAGCAAAGGACGAGGGATAAAAATAGCTCCCAGGAAAATTTTTATCAGGTATAAAGGGAAAAAAAATCTTCCCTGTGAGAGTGATTCCAGCACTGAAAGAGCTACCTGGAGGGTCTGTGGGCACTCAGTCCTGAAGATACTCACAGAAGACTGGACTAGATTACTTCAGAGGTCTCCACCCTGAGCTCTCACCTTTTTGACTTATTTGTGGCAACATTTTGTAACTAGTTCTTCTTATAACAGCCCTCTCTTGATCTCCAGACAGAGCTTGTTTCTTAAGCTGTACTTTCATTTTGCTTCCTGTCACCCTTACACAAAACACAGTTAAGGAAGACGCTTCTTCCTTTCTAGTGCTCAGACTTGCTGGCAGACTTCCCTGCATACATTTTGGTCTCCCAGACTCCACCTTGCTCTCTTGCTGGTAAGACCAGGCTCACCTCAGCCAGGTGCCCCAGAAGGAACTTTGCAAGTCTGGGAATCAGGACACAATGTTCCCTAAAATCTCTGAAGGAGCAGCAGTGCCACTGGATTTTTGCTTGTTCTCTCTATCCTCCAATTCAAGAGCAAGCATCATCAAATAAAGCTATTGGGAGCTGGGCTTGAAAGAAGCAAAAAGAAACATCTCTTCCCAAAAGAGATAATTACCCTGCCTGACTCTTCTGAAGGAGGTTATGATAAAGTTTCCACTAAATCCAAAGGAGGAAATGCCACAGCTAATTACTAAGCATGACAAAACTGCCTCTGTTTCAGCAAGTCTCTGTATTGAAACTGCATGGAAAGGAAAGGGATTAGGAGCAAGATTTAGTATATGCTTGTCCTGCTCTGCCCTGGCCCCTTGTCCCTGACTGGATCCTGGAATCCTGTGGGATACGTGCTACAGATGTTCTTGTAGGGGGCACTTTCCCCACTGCAAAACTCACTCTATTGCAAAATGGCAAATGAAAGCCAGCTGTCTTTTGTCACACAATTAGCTAAGACAATGAGCAGCCTGGACTTTTGTGTTCCTTGGGAGAGTGTGCCGCTTCTGCCAGCAGCTCTGCAGTCTCTAAGCACTTAACCTGGTCTATCAAGATTTTTCAGGGATGTAACATTTGACCATAGCTGTGCAAATAAGCACTGCTTTTGATTGCTACAGGAATAGCAGCATTAAAAAAAACTGACAAAACAAGCCCACAACTGGGGGTCATTGGGAAATTAATTATTTTTCTGTTTCCTGCTGAAATGAAAAGCAGAAAAATAATCCTGTGTTGAGTAAATTACTCAGTTTGAAAGCAAATGTTCGGCTTAGGGATATATAAATAAAAGGCCTAATGGGCTGTTAGAAATCTGTACAAATAAATGGCTATTTCAAGAAGCTAAACCAGCTAATTCAGAAAATATTAAATTGGAGCCTATGAACTTCTCAGTTTTCTTCCTCTAAATTGAAATAATTCACTGATTTTTCACCCGTGCATGACTTGGTTTGGTCAACACAAAGCAGAATCTTTCAGTGAGAAACAGTGACCCTGAAAGTTGTCTCATTCTCCTTCTCAGGACCACCTCTAAAATGTCCTCCTGCTCCTGCCCACACTGATTTTCAATTGCTGCAGTTTCACTGCTGTCCTTGCCACTAATCAGCTCTCTGGCACATCCCTGAGACACTGCTTCCCTGGTGAAGGTCCTCTAAAAAATAAGCTGTTACAGTGTTGTCTGCCTCATTTCAGCCTTCTCCTCCCCAAGGATCTTTATCATTTTTTTCCCTGAAGTGGCCAGGTGGCTTTAGGTGTGCTTTCAGCTGGACAGCACACAGCATTTATCATGGCCCCTGCTTTTCTGCCTGACATGAAAAGTGAAAAAAAGGCAAAAGCAGCAAAGGTTGCAAAACTTTTGTGGACACTTGTGTTGTTTAGGAGGGGCCATAGTGGGTACATCATCTGGCTGAAGGTCCTAGGATGCCATGATGCTTATGCAGACCTCCAGTGTAGATCCCCATAGCCAGGTTCAGCTGCTTTAAGAGAGGGCAAAGTGGGTGCTAAGCATTTGGTTTTAATCTTGCAGTGCTAGGTGGATACAGAGCAGTGGGGTGCATGGAGCTGTGGATTTGGAGGTTCACTCCACAGAGGAACATTTCAAGCACAGGCAGGACTTCTGGGTATGCCCATGCCATCATGGTAGCTCAGGGCTTAACTGTGCATCCCAAACTCCCTGGTTTTACTTTATCCTTGAAGCCTGGCCCTGGTTGGCATGGACACAGCCAGCTGGAGCCCACGAGGCAGTGAAGGTGGGCCCTGCTTGGCAGGGATGGGGAGGTGAGCTGGGGCAGAGTGAGATTTTGCATGCTCTGCTGCAGATGGATTGCATGTCCTCAGGAAAGAGATTCCCTCTGTCATCTCCAAACCCTCGGGCAGCACAGGGAGGGGAACCAGTTTCCAGGGGGCTGTGAGGCTGAATTCATCAGTGTCCACCAGGAGTTCAGAGGTGGCTGTGGGGAAGGCTCTGGGGAAGGCATAGTGGTGATTAGTCACTTGTAAAAGCACCCATGGTCACAGGGATCCAAGCACTTGCTAAACCTCAGGCAAGCAGAGTCTCTTCTCTCAGCTGCTCTCCCTTCTCAGCCTCCTCTCACTTCCCAGAGATGAATGCAAAATTAACACATTTATCACACACCGTCTGAAAAAACAGAGAGCGATCAGTTAAGAACAGGTTGTATTTGCAAATATCTGAGCCCAAAATAACACAAACAAGCAGTCTCATGACAACTTCATGGTTGCTTTTCATCTGAGGCCTTTCACTGAGGTGGAACATGCCTCCTGCTTTGCTTTTCACTGTCTTCTGGCAGGCGATGCAATACATTTCCTCACTGAAGTCTTCAGTTAATAAAGCAAAAGCTTTTTAAGTGGCCACAGATAGGATCTCAGACAGTGACCCATGCCCACTGCTGGCTGCCCCATAACCCTTGCCTGCTTCAGGATGCTTCCAGGGTGGTTTTCTCCAGGCAGCCAGGGTGTCCTTGGTGCTCTGGTGCTTGGGAGAAGATGTTTTTGTCCGTAGTGGACTCCTGAAGAACTGGGAGAAGCTGGGAGAGCTCCGTTTCCAGGCTGGGAGACGATTTCTCCTCTGCAGTAAAAAGCAGAACCTGATCTTGCCCACATTTCCCATCAACAAACAGAAAATGTGGTGGTCCTGCAGGCAAATGCCTCACCTCTGTGAAGACATACATTGCCAGAGAAACAAGCTCCTTTTCCAGTCTGGCACTGCTAGTACATCTAATCACACCCTCCAGAGATTCTGGTGGGGATGAGGAGCAGCCTGAGCTGCCATGGTTCTCAGAGCTCCCAGCCAATGCTCTCAAGGGGCTCTGCTTCCTAATATATGTTATGGTGGGATTTGTTTTGCTGTGGTGTGGGTCACTCCTACAGGGCTAAGGTCTGGAAAGGCATCTGCAATGGAAGAGACTCTCTCTATGGAGATCTTGGAACACCTGTGTGAGGGAAGGCAGTGACTTAGGAGGGGAGAAGAACTGTGGAGTGGATGGGACAGTCTTCTAGATTCCATTCCCTGCTGTCACTGACACTGGAAGTGTCACTCTCAGGGCGTTGTTTGTACAGACAGGAGTGGATGGAGGTGTAGAAACATGTGGGAAGAGCTGTTTATTTTTAATCTATGCCAAGTCTTCAGAGCCAACTCCCTTCACTATGCTTCTTTCTCAGTTCTCCTCTCATCCCACCCTCCCTCTTGTCACTGTCAGAGGCTCACAAGGATGATGGATGAAAGGCCTTAAAAGCAGCTGGTTTCACATTTCATCACTGTCACATAACTTGCTTTCCTCTTTGCCTGAAATCACTCCTGCTGCCAGGAATGCCCTTGGCATTCCAAGGTATTTTCCCTTGCTGGTACCCAGCCAGGGATGGCCTGCTGGAGTCAGGTGCCTCTGTAGTTTTGCAGAGCCCCTGGATGCCTTGAGAGGAAGGATTCATCCCATCCCTCTTCTCCTGACTGCTGGAGACTACAGCATGACTTTGATCGTGGGAAGAAGGAACTATTTGAGGTTGGCAGGGCTGTCCAGGCAGAGGTGACCAAATAGCTCTGATAAGAGAGGGAAGGGAGCTGGGATGGGAAACCCTGGTGGTCCAGGGACATGTGGGAATGCCTTTGGGACTCTCTGTGCTGGTGTAGCCCAGCCTCCTGCTAGTTGTGTGCTGGGTAGCTCTGCTCTGCCCACAGGGAGGTGTGCTTCAGGTGCAGTGGGCATGACAGCCAGCAACTCCTTTGGGGATCAACACTGGGTGTCTGGGTCCCCTGTGGCACCAAAGAGGGTTCCTGTCATAGGCAGGAGCACCCTTGATGTGGGGGGCAAAGGAAACCAAGACCCAGAAGGACTGCAGTGCTAATGTCCTTTTTCCCATGGATAATCACACCGCATATCCATGTCATCTCTTTGTGCCTGGGCACAGCCAGACATCAACCTACATCCCCTGTGCTGGCAGGCTCAGGTCCAAACCATGCCTCCCAGACAAGCCCTGATCCTCAGGATGGATCTGGGCAGGGACTCGGTAGAAAATATTATATGGTTGCTTCTCAAATTTCCTTCGTTTGCAGTGCAAGCAGGTGAAAAGCTGGATTGCAACCCCCCCTTGCAGGCAGCTGTGATTGAATGCCTAAGGAGAGGAGGGGAGGGAGGTAGAGGAGGACAAGAAAAGAAATGATTGAATAAAAAACCCCTAAAGTAAAATAAGAATCAGTGTGAAGCGAGAGAAGACATTGTAAATCAAATTCTGCAAAAGGAGGCAGAGAGCAAACACTTCAGCCAGGTCTAAGCCACCACCAGTTATTTATTCAGATAACATATTATTAGTGAGGAGAGACACTCACATCTGATATATATCTCCCAGTCCCAGAGAAATATGAAAAGGCAGCTGGCTCTGCTCCTATCAGAACCATTCCAGATGTTTTCAGCTGGTGTCAGATGTGCTGCTTGGCATGACAAAGCAAAGGGGGGAAAAAAGCAGAGAGAAAGAAGGGAAAAGAAATGTCATCATCTTCTTTTTTAAAAACACAGAAGGAAAATAAATCATGGCTTCATATATTAAATGTTTCCCTTGGCAGCTCCTGGTGCAGTTGTCGTTAACAGCTGAAACAGCAAGGGAGAGAGCAGAACACAAGGCTTCTATTTACCATTGTTAATCAAGCACTAATTGGTAGTTTAGACATTCTAAAATTATTGTGGGGAACATTTCAAAAGTGTCAAGAACCCAAGATCCATTCTCAGAAGTGTCACCGAAATCTGATTTCCACATCTGAGTCATTAACATGCTTTTGAAAATTTTTACCTTAGCAGTCACAGCTGGCACTGGAGCATAAATTCTGGTGCCAGGCACTACAGCACGGAGCGGTGGCCATGCCCCAAAGGTTTTGGTAAATGTGCAGGAGGAAACTCAGTCACCCTGTTCTATATCTGAGAGATTAAGTTATGCAGGGATTAAGGGTGGCATCTATATTGCTTTACTGGGTAGTCCTGGCATGTGCACTAGCCAGCAGTGCCACCCCACCTGCCCTTGCATCACGCCCCTCTGTGACACTTGCTGATGCCCTCTGGCACCTCCAGGCTCCTGCCAGGCTTCAAACACTAATTTTGTGCTTTGGTGATTAACCGTCTCTGCTGTGGACCCATAGGGACTCTCAGCTGATGAGCAGGCAAGGTGTTGAGTGAGGTAATGCTTTACCTGTGGAGATCTGCTTGTCTGTGGTTAACACTGTCTGTGGGAAAGGAGGCTGGGAGCTGTTACAAGACCTCACTTTTTGCCTTGGTCATGAGAAAGAAGGAGTAAGCTGCAAATGGAGCATCGAAGATAAACACAAGCACTATTGACGAGAGGCAAACATGGAGCTGGGATGCAGCCGGAGACAGTTACCATAGTTACTCCCTATCCCTGCAAGGAGGGAGGCTCAGGCGGCTGCCCACTGCTCTGGCACGCAGAGCAGAGGTGTCTCTCAAAGCCCGAGGGTGCTGCTGGCACTGGGAGTCTGCTGAGGGGGACATCAGCCTGCTTGTCCTAAGCATAACCCCTGACCTGGGCAAGGGAAATGTCGCAGGCACTCTGCAGCTAGCAGCCTTGGGGGTGGTGGGACACAGCTGGGCATGCAGAGCCGGGGCAGGGATTTGCTAAAGGCAAAGCTGCAAGAGTGCAAAGAGCATCCAGAGGTTGGATGCAGACTTAGCTGGAGTGCTTGTGGAGATATGGGCCTGGAAAACTGAGGGGGAAAGAGAGCTTTTCTTGAGATTCCTGATTTGTGATCAGGTCAGGGTTTGCAGGATAATTGACATCTCCCAGTCTAGCTGGTAGATTGAGTTTATATCTCTTTAGGGCCACTGGAAGAGGTGTATGCAGGATGATTATGCAGATTGGTGGTTGAGATGCATGGGGATGATTATGCAGCCCAAACTCAAGCTATGCTTTGGGCTGTCAATGGAATGACATGACATGAAGCACACTTGTATTCAGTTATGAGTCTGAACCCCTGAAAAGTCAGCTAGAGTCATGCTACTAGGTGACTACAGAGAAAGAGTAGTGATTTTTCCCCATCAAGAAAAAGCCTTTTAATCACATCAGCTGATGTGCAGTGACACCTCATTAGCCACTAGCTGGCTTTTCCTCTGAGAAAGAGTAAAGAGAGAGATGCACATGCAAGAGATAAGCAGCCTACAAAATGAACCAAGGTCCTGGAAGGTGCCTGTTCAGCTCCAGCCTACCAGTGGCCATCCACAGCATGTCATCTGGGACGTGTCTCCTGATGAGTAGCCCCAGCATCAGCCAGACCTGCTTATTCTGGCTGCCAGCAGTCCCACTGCTGCTTCACTGCACCCACTGCTTGGGTGCAGGGCTCACCTTGGAGTGGGATGTGCTCAGTGATTTGGTGCAACAGAGATGTGTTTCTAAGCCAGAAGTCTGCAGATATAGAGAGCTGATGCAGAGATGGCAAGAGAAGTTGTCAATGGAAGGTGGTGCCAGGCTGCCCTGGGAACAGGTCAGCATGGCACACAGGCTTCCAAGGCACAAACCACTCTGGAAGATGTAGCTGGGAGCTGGCTATTGGCTGGGTGGGACTGTAACCATGGCAGCAGCACCTTCTGTGTTACAAGATGGCTTGGAGACCCAAAAAAAAAGAAACACACAGAAAAAAACCCCAAGACAAACCAACAAACAAACAAAAAGCCCCCTCAAAACCACCCAGAAAAGCAATTAGAAAGTCTAATAATTATGTAAGCTTGGTGGCAGATCAGGTTTGCTGAATACCTTCCACCTAGGCAGGGCTCACCCCTGGGTGCCAGCTGAAGATGTGATTTCTAGAGGAAGCCAAGCATGTGCTCTGGGAAATCAGGCTGTGAGTGTTCAGCTGAGCCAGGGAAGAGGCTCTGCTGGTTTCTATGCTCCTGCAAGCTCTCATTACACTAACAGGGAGCATCGTGGGCAGAGACATGTATACCAGCACCCTTGCTGTGCACTTAATAAAGTGCCTGAAGCTTCTTTACGTATTTTTATTAAAAAAGTGTCAGTGCCTCAGCAAAAGGCAGGAGGGAATGACTAAATTGCTGTTAAGTGACATGTTCAGACACCAAATCAAGCAGAGTGCTACATTTTAAAATTAGCTTTTGACAGTCTTTTCCACCGCATCTCACCAGGCTGCAGCTTCTGGGAAGATGTGTCCAGTCCCTTGGCTGGAAACTGCAGTACCAGTTCTCTTTTTGTGGAGGTGAGGTGACCACACTGCCTTATGGCCCATGTGCTCCAGGAGTCTCAGGTACCTGGTGAGAATGGAGACAAGTGTGTTGGAGCTCCTCTGGGCCTCCCCAGCTCATGTGGGTGCACAGGTGGCTGTGCGAGTGGCCTGTGACAGCTTCACGCCATCATGGCCCTCATGCCGGGGGGATGGGCTCTCTCTGGGACTTTCTCTTCCAGGAACTGACTGTGATGACCATGCCAGACTCCTGCTTGACCTGAGTGACTCCATGATGATCCCAAGTTTCATGGCTTCTCAGCATGAGACTCTCCCACTGCCAAAAGCAACTCTTGGTCCATGCTTACAGTCCAGCCCACGTCCAGATGTCCATCCCTTGCTCCAGCCACATTTTGCCATGTCCCTGCTCTCCTGTATGGCAGCAGAGGCTGGGATGATGGATAGGGTATTGCTAGGGAGACTATAGGTGTGTTGGGCTCCTAGCAGTGCTCCAAGCAGAGCAGTGTGTGTATGGAGAGGTAGACTTGTTCATGTTGCTCAGCACTAAAGAACACCCCCTTACCACCCTCTCCCCACCAGAGGGGTGAGGGATTCAGCCCAAAATTCTTGAGCTCAGTTTGTTTCAGCTTGTCTGGAATTTTCATGTAGGGGACTTGGATTGCAAAAAAATGGCTTTGCAAGTTAGGAATCAGGGTTAGGAGCCTCATTCGCTGTTACAGAGAAGACAGCAGTGACAAAGTGGGGAAGGGTAGAGGAATGAAGAGAAGTTCAGAGAGAGGCTGTGGACTTGTGCAAAGCACTGGATGTCTTCAGGGTCACTCTGTCCTTCCTTTCCCAGCCCAGCATGCTGCAGGTGTTCCATGTGTGTGAAAAGTAGGAGTTGTGAGCAAAGGGCTGTGCTGCTTTAGCACGTGCATGCCAGGAAATGTGCTGGTGGATACCAAGGAAAAGATGCAAACTGAGGGACATGCTAATGCAAACTCAGGGATAGGCATGCACTTGCCCAGCCAGGAGCCAACACGCACATTCCCAGCTCCTGTATCTCAGCATGTGCACAGCCATGTACCACCCCTGCAGTGAGACAGCGGGGCAAGGGGCCCATGCAAGCTTCGTAGCACACACACCTTCATCCCTGGCAAGCAGTCTTTGAGTTTAAGCCTCCTGAAAGCATCACGAGATTTCTCTCTGGGTTTTTCTCAGAGCTCTTGAGCTGCATTTCTGGGTGCAGACAGCTCATATGTAAAACTTAAAAACTTACCTGCAGTGCATTTCTTGAAAGCCTCTTGGGCCAGAGATGTGAAGACAGTTCATGGAGGGAACAGAGGGGGCAAGCTGTCATCTTCGATGGGCAGGGCATTGTGAAGAAAGGAAGAGTTTTTTGTCTGACACCCGCTTGTTTCTCCAATCCATCGCTTCTGTTATGGACTATTAAAAATTAACCAAATCATGTTCACCATTAACATGCACTGCCTTTGTTCTCCAGACTCCTAGTACCCATTTGTAAGGCTTTTGTTATGTATTTTTCAGCACTTTGTCTCTTTAATTGCTCACTTCTTTCTGATGTGCTGGGCTATGGTTTGCAAGTCAACTGGAGGGAACAGAGGGGCATTTTTATTGCTCAGGACTGGATGTCAGTGAAAGGAAGGGCTCGGCCAGCCCCAGCTATAGCAGCCGAAGCTGCTCTAGACCTTGCATTCTCTGGCGCCTATGCACCAGATGCTCCTTGCTTCCAGGCAGGCAGACTGCTCTGGAGTCTTTAATCCATTACTGGGGAAAGAGGCTTTTCTGAAGCTTAGGCTGCCTTTTCTCCTTTTACCCCTTTCCTCCCAGACACAGTCCTGCTGCTTTTCTCACTCTCTATTCTCAGATGATGTTGCTGTTTTTGGCATCCTGAAGTGCAGTGCAGGGCTGGCTGCAGTGCTGTGGTGCTGGATGCCCTGGGCTCTGCTGATGGCTGCACTGCAGGGGCTTGCATGGCTGTGGGGACACCTCCAGCCAGCACCAGGCAGGAGGTAATCACACAACCCTTTCCTGATATTCATCCCTTCTTCTCAACTTAAGTGCTGCCTTCACTGGAGTTTAGCTGGGCCAAGCAGGCTTCCTAACAGTTTGTATGGTCTGAATGCCCATAAAAATGGATGCAGCAAGGTAATCAGGTGGGGTGAGACTGAGCAAATGCCAGCAGGAGGTATGAGCAGCTGCCCCACTCTTGAGGTGTAGTTGCTAAAGGGAGGTGGGCATGCAAGACCACAGTGATCAGGGGTCCTGAGATGCCTCCTCCTGCTGAGGGCTCCAGAGAAAAGGGGTGAAACCAGAGCATGAGCTCAGTAGTAGGCACATAGGCTACTCTCGTTGTCAGGAGAGCTTTCTCCTTTGCTGACCTGGGAGGAAGCCAGGAAAAGAGATTATAGGATGGGGTACTATTGCTGAGTCTCCTGGGGCACCCCGTCCCTTGAAGCTACCAGTCATCCTGGCAGTCAGCTGGAGAGCATGAAGGGATGGGTCAGCTGTTTGATGCTCAAGCAGAGTGAGTCAGTCCTCTGCCCACAGCTCCCCAGTGGGATGTTGAGCAGAGCTGACAGGCAAAAGCGAAACATCTGCTTCAAACCCTTGTTCTTTTTAAGCTCAGAAATCCTGAAGCCAAGAGCTCACCTCTTGGAACAGAAGCACCCAAGGGAGAGGTGCCAGGACCTGGGGTCTCTGGTTTGGGAACAGGGATCTGTTTGGCACTGAATCCTGCACTTTTGCAACTTGGCAGTGATAAAGCCTTAGTTTCCCTTGGGTATGGACAATTAAGACTAAGGCTGTGACTTAGCACTTTGATCAACAAAAAAAGCCTAGACAGCATGTCTGCAGTTCAACAAGCCACGCTATTAGGAAAGGCAAAGATAATAATAAGTTTCTTGTACCCAGAATCTCTGTGAAACACCCTGAGTGGAGAAAGATCTTTGGTCTCAACTACCCTGATTAGTCTCCTAATGTTTCTTATCAGAAAGGTTGTAGATCTCCAAAGCACTGATCTATAAAAGCTCATTGGAAGGACTCAAGTCCTTCTGAAAATGATGTAAATATTTTCCTTGGCTTCATCAGTCTTTGGATCAGGACTGGACTCATTGTGGTCTCTGCATGGCCACTGTGATTAAAACACTCAGCTGCAGGGGTGATGGTAGGAAGTGTTAGAAGGGGAAGGGCTGGTCTCATCATTCCCTCTAAGAGCTTTAGTGCTCAACATGCTGAAATTTAATAATTAAGGAGATACTTTCAATTTTTCTTTTTCTTTTTTTTTTTTTTAATAGTCTAACAGCACGAACTAAGCCATTCAATAATTAATTGATAAAGTTGAACTGCACATGCTAGCACCCGAGCTGAGGGTGTGGGCTCAATTTTTGCAGACAAATGAAGTGAGAAGTAATTGCTTGATGAAGAAAAGGAAGATATTAACATAAGATTTGTCAGGTCTCTCATAGGAATTCATCATAGCGGGTCTGGGGCTTCAAATGGGATTTGTGCTGCTAATTAATCACTAATTAACACTCTAAATTGGCCCAAACATGAGAGAGGGAGGGAGGGAGCTGGGGCGATTCTAGATGACAACAAGAGGAGGGAGAGAGAGAAAAATATTTTTTTAGCATGGGGGGTGATTCAAAGGGAATAAGGAGGTGACAAATACGGACTGCTCATGCTGGACAACATATGCACATGCATGTTTGCCATTGGGAGGGGTCTAGCAACACTGACGTCCACAGGGATGATCCCAATGGAGACTCAGTTCTGAGGAAAGGAGTTCCAGTTCCACTCCGGCTGACTCCAGTCTCCTTCCTTCTCATCATTCTCGGGATATCTCTGCTATTGCAGATGTCACATCCTCTGTGTCTGGGGCAGGTCAGCAATTCAGCCTGACTCTGGTGCTGTGCTGCCCATGCCTCTCTCCATGTACAGCCTGTAGAAAGAACAAGGTGCCACAGCGAGGGGTGGCAGCTCTCCGATGCAGGCTCAATGTGGCTTTGAAGTGCTGCTGGAATATGGGGAATAACAAATCCTCCCAGCTGCCACCTACAAATGGCAGCTCTGCCTACAATAAGACAGGACACCTCAAAGTTGCAGCAATAATTTAAGTCTGTCTCACCAGGTTATCTGCCTCACTGTCTCTGTATATGTGTTATGTGACTTGGGTTTCTCCTCATTACTTGTTGCCGTGTGGGGCAGCTCCACAGGGAGAGACAGTGAGGGCTCAGCCAGTGTGCCCAAACCTGGCAGCTGGGTATTAACTAAGCTTGGGGTGCACTGTTCCCCTCCATGTACTTTGTTTCCCCAGCTATAAGGTGAGTGTCACCTTTCCTGTGATTTTTTTTCTTTTTATTTTGTTTTCCTTTTTGAAAAAGCTCAAAAGCCTATTTCAACTTCATAAAAACACTAAAAACTTGAAAAATGTTCCTAAGAGTACAACCTTCTTCCCATCTCCAAGTTTATTCCCAGGACAACAGATTAGTAGCATTTAGAGCTACAAAGGATCACTGGTTTAATCAATAGATTAAAAAAGATCACAACCGTTAGTGCCAGACTTTGATTTTTACACTGCCACTACATTTTATGTGGCTGCCTCCCCTTTTGTGGCATTTTATAGCACTCAGGTTACCCCACTCCAATTTATAACCTAATTTTCTGCTACTCATCTATTCCTTTGCTATCCCTCATCTCCTCAGGCCTTCCTGGATCCATGTCCTGCTGTGTTTCCATCACTCACAAGTTGTGCCAGGTGGGAAGCAGTCCCACGAGAGGCTGGCAGTGTTTGTGTGACATTTCCAAGGCAATGCAAGGGCAGTCTCTGTACTGCCTGCTTTTCACTTCAGGACCAGCAACTCCTAATTTTGGCTCGAGGCTGACCAGGGACATGTGATTGGTCTCCCCAGACACTATAGCAGAGTCCTGAGCTAAGAATCTTCCCCTTGAAGGTGATGATGTGGACAGATTGCCAGTCAGGCTCAGACCACCTTGAGCAGGCTGCCAGAGTCCTCTGAGATGGAACTGCTGGGAATGGAGTCACTTCCAGTGAAGAAAAGGTATTTCTCTCCTCTCCCCATTTCACTGTTTACAGCGGCTGGGCTACTTACTCCCTCCCCACCCTACATGTGTTTGATCTTTGCCTTGCCCATGGTGATAACTCTGAAGCACTCTTATGAAGGACAAAGTCACAGACTTCAGGCAAAACATGCTGCTGTCAGCTGCTGCTGCAGAAAGGGCAGTGGCCAGAAGTGCCTCTGTGGCTCATGTTTGCAGAGAAAAATAAATGGATATAAAGAACAAACTTGTTTCCTCAGAAAGTCAGCTATGAAGGTCCCCTGAACTTGTGCAATCATTTTGCTGCCTGAATGTGACTAGATATGTGAGTGGATGGATTGAGGTGCTGCAGCAGGACAGGCTGCAGACAGAAATGAAGGCACTGACAAATTACAGTGTTTCTTTGGTGTGGTTTATTCCAGAGACCTTGCTGCAGCTTATAGGGAAGGAGTTACTCTTGAGGGAATGCAGCAAGTTCTTTAAAGTCTCAGGAGATAAAACCTTCCACAAAAATGCTATATTGGCTTCCTGCCAAAACCTCTCTAAGGAGTGTCTTAATACATTTTGGGTTTTGAGTTGTCCATGGATTGTAGCACAAACATACCCCTTCCTTGTGTCCTATACCCTGAAAAGAAAATTTAGGTGTCAGCTGTTGTTATGACTTTTGGAAATTTTGAAAGATAGAAAAACATAGACAACTTTAGAGCAACATGTAGCAGAGAGCTACAAGTCCATTCTCTGACTTTCTGGTACAAGTCCCTGGATGAGTTTTCTCTAGTTCTGCTACACATGAATGGCAATTTCTATCCCAACCTTAAATTAATTGGCATTGCGGCTCTCTATTCCATTATGTTTACAGATGGGAAAATGCAAAATCCCCAAATGAGGTCTCCAGCTTTGTATTTCTGTCTCTGGAGAATCAGTCTTCATGACATCCCCTTGGGCATTGCTGATATAGTAGAAAGCCCCCCACAAGATTTTGTTTTCTGCTGTTCATCAAAGCTTCTTCTTCATCAGATTTTCTCTTTGGGTTTCAGGGTGAGTTGGGAATCTTAATAGCATTTGAGCACCATCTGTAAGCCCAGAACAGCTGTGTCATGTGATGAAACACTTCATGTTAGTCTTCTGTCTTAGCCACAGAATGATTTCTGCGTTGGCTTGTGTTTACTCTAGTGGTGATGTGAGTTATACCCTGTTTCCCATGCACGAATAATCAGACATTGCTTTGAGGAGGGTTCCTGCAAACACAGCTGCTTTTGTGACAATCCTCAGGATTCTAAGAGATCAACACCTCACTCGTACCTTGATGAGGACACTGAGTCTCTTTTTTCCAGAAAACACCAGGGAAACCTGAATGATTGTCTATCAGTACTATAACTGTCAGCTATAAGTACTGTAACTTCAGAAAAAAGTTGTCTCCCTCTAAAGCTGATCTGAGATGCACAAATCAGTATTGATCCAAAGGGTAACCTCATGGCAAACTAGAAATAGCTGTTACTGGATCCCCAGTGCTACCTGTGACTTCTAGATTCTCCTGGAAGGTTTTCTGTCCCAGAGCCAACCAAGGATTTAGCTGAGGGTGGGAGCATTGCCTCAGGGCATATACATAGTCCAGAGGATAGTGCAAGCTTCCTTCTTCAGTGAGAACAGCAAATAGATGCTACCTTGGAGAAAAGGTCTACTCCATTTATTTCTACAGCAGGATTTTTAAGACAGAAGAGCCAGAGAAAGGTCTCTGCTCTGTGAAACTCCTTTGGAATTGTGTCTTGCCCCAGTAATGAGGGTGGGTGCAAGCTGGGATAAAATGGCTCTGCTTTTGGTGTGTGCTGGGTGTATGGCAACTGGTGGGGAAAAGAATGACATGACTGTGGATATTCCTGTCCCTTCAGGTGGGATTTCTGCTCTTTGCCATGTGCTATGTCCTGCAGCATTTGAGCAAAATGCATGAGGGTGAAGGTCTCTGGTTCCTGGAAGGCAGAAGATTTCCAATGAATACTTGGACTGAATGGAATTCAGCCAAACTGGGGCCTGTTGCACTAGAAAAGACTCCAGATTAGGAGATGGGGCTGTGCTGGCTAGCAGAGATGCTGTTCCCATGTCTTTCACACCCTGAAATGTTTCCCTGGTCTCACAGAAAAGAGTCCCAAGATATATCCCAAAGTGCTATAAATCCTGAGCCTTTTTCACTTTAAATGGTATAAATCAGATTTCCACTTTCCTAGCAACGTGGAGGCTGGAGAGTCCTGGTTGTATTATTGCTTCACTGTGCCACGAACTCTTCATCAAATCTATTACTTTTACA
The DNA here is from genome assembly GCA_013397245.1 of Thryothorus ludovicianus. NCBI lineage: Eukaryota > Metazoa > Chordata > Aves > Passeriformes > Certhiidae > Thryothorus > Thryothorus ludovicianus. The sequence continues at coordinate 94,104 of VZTB01003869.1, forward strand.
TTCCTGCCATCTGAAAAGGGGATGCAGGTAGCAGTAGAGTGTACCTGGAAAACACATCTGCAGTGTTAGTTTAGGCTTGTGGCTCCCTGGAAAGTCCTAGTGAACTACAAGCAATAGCAATGCATCAGAGCGTTGCAAGAAAAAGCAATGCATTATCTCTGTACAAGCAACTGTTTTGCCACAATAGCCAGCTCAAGCAGCTCTAATAGCTTTCTGCTGAAAGAATGACTCTTGGCTCCAACAAGAGAGATGTATCTGCGGCCAAGGGAGGTTCCTTTGGTTCCTTTGTACCAGAGGCTGCTGTGAGCTCTGTGAGGGACACTCTACCACTTCCAAACCAGAAAATCTGCAATCAAAATGACCCTGAAATACCCACTTCAGTGACATTGAAAATAAACCTTACAGCTTCATAAATCAAACTGTTGTGAGAAAAGGAAGTGGAGGTTCTGCAGTCTGAGTCTGGAGGGTATTATAAACAATGGAAGGAGCACCTTGAGCTCTAATGCTTGTAGTCAGTTTTATCAAATTTTTAGGAGTAAGCAATAGTGTCTTGTCTCTGTCTGATTGTTAGAGAGTTGACGGCCTGGTACAGACCAGGACAGGCAATCTACAGCTAGCAAAGAGAATTGAACATGCAATACATATCAGGAAACTCAGCCTCTTTTCCTCCTGGGGGGAAGGCCAGCCATCTCCCTTTCACTACACCCTGTTAGCATATAAAATAATGGGAGTGGCTTGCAGAGTGGGGAAATAATCACAGTTTTTGTAAGTGACAGCAAAAGGATCAGTTGCCAGGGTGTGATCTGCCATGGCTTGTGACAAGGCCCTGTAAACTTTTCCTGCCATGCTTACAAGAGTGCTGTGTGTGGCACTGGAGGGACCCTCCCTTAGACACATGTAGTACCTGCTTTGCTTCTGTTGGCAACTTAGAAAATTGCCTGCCTTAAGTAATCTGTCCATCTTCCCCTCTGGGGACTGGTGCTTTCTCCTTCCTTCCTTCCAGTATCAGGGATGGAGCAGAGGGTGGGGGTGTGCTGGTACTTCACAGAGCCATGGGGATGAGCCAGCAAGAGGTGGAGGAACATCCCATGGGAGTCACCACAGAGCTGACACTGACAGGCAGAGTTAGCAGAGCAAGACCAGACAGGGAGAGCAGAAAGGTGTCACCTGTGCCTGGGGAGGAAGTTGTGGTGTTCCCTGGTCCCCTCCACAACCCTGGCTGGTGCAGCTTGGGAGAGACCGTGCTGTGGGGGTAAGGCACCAAGGGCAAGAGCCACCCAAATCTCCTTGGTCCGTCACCTCTTTTCCCTCAGCAGAGCATTCCCTGTCTAAAAGGAGCTAAGGTGAAGTGGGGTAGGGATGTGATGTAGGGAAGGGGTGACCCCACTTTCAGCCATCAGTGAAGCGTGCTGCCAGTGGCTGTAACTCTCCCCGTTGTAAACACTCAGCGGTTCCTTGGTTCAGGCAGATGCAAAAGGAAATCCAATGCCGTTTACAAGCTCCCAGCCCATTACTGAACGGGTTCATAAAGCAGCGAACAAAGGCTGATCAATATGCTGAGTGCAAGGGAGAGGGAGCCTGAAAGCATTCACTAATCAGGGGGACGCTGCCGGCCTTATAAAAAAGGAGGGTGACTCTGATGGGGAGTGGGCCCAGGGAGCAGTTTGGCACCTTTCATCTCCACTCGCCTCTAAATGTCTCTCCCCAGTAATGAGCCCGGCGCTCCCTTTCCTCCCCAGCGCGGAGCGGAGCGAGGAGGAAGAGGCAGGCGGAGCTGCTGTTAATGGTGACTTGCCACAGGGATCAATAGATGGGAAGCAAATTAACTAGGATCCCGTGGGAAGGGATTTGTTGATATGCAGGGTGACATCGGATCGGATGGCTGTGCCTTTTCGGAAATACCAGCCTGTAATGAACCCCCGAGGGAGGAGGAGGAGGGAAGGGACCTTGCTGCCACTCTGGAGTGCTGTCTTTCCTCACCTCATCCTCTATTAGCATACATACCGCTTTGATTTTTTCCCCCTAACGAGTTCTCTTGCTTCCTCTCCTTCTCCGAAGTGCTGCTCTCTCCAACAAAACTTCTTCCACAGATGCCCCTGGAAATAGGGTAGGATCCTCGGAGCCCAGGCAGGGTGACCTAAGTGCCTTTGCATTAGGATATATCTGTAGCCCTTTCTAAGAGGCTTGCAGCCTTCCTGCCCTGGAAACGTGGCATATGCCTGAAAGAAAAGCCCTAGTCTGTTTAGCTTGCCTCACCGTTGTGGCACTGTGCTGTGAAGAGGGGAGGTGTGCAAGAGAGGGCTCAGCCAGGTGTTGCTCACCCCTTCCTTCTCTGGGCCTGGGGAACGAGGGACTGCTTCTCTAGGCAATGATGCTGGCAAACCATGCTCTTTTTCCAGCCAAGCCTGGCAACTTGGTCAGTCTTTGGTTCCTGTGTGAGCACTCCCAGAGACGGGGATCTCAGGCCCCTCTGCCAGCAGCCGGCACAGGAGGCTGGCGGAGGAGGCTGTTCCCAGCCAGCTGCTCCACAGAGCAACCTCACGACTGTGAGACTGTGACAAGGCTGGGATTAAGGAGCAAGTGTCTTCAGCTGCAGCCTGTTCAGACTGCTAGAGTCAGAGAATCATTTAGTTTGGGAAAGACCTTTAAGATCACCAGGTCCAACCATTAACGCAGCACTGCCAAGCCCACTGCTAAACCCCTGTCCACAAGTGCTCCAGCTACAACATTAGGAGAACAGCCATACTCGTGGAGAGGTTCTCCTGCCTTTCCTCCTTACCTGCACATGGGTAGCCTGGCACTCTGGGTGTTAGTCTTGGCATTCTGCACCTCAGCTGGAGCCAGAAGAGCAGGCAGGAGGAAAGGTAAGGCTCATCTGCCTGCTGGACCAAGTCTGGCTGGGAAAGGGCAGGAGCTGCAATCCCCATGCCTCAGGTGAGATGGTTCAAACAGGAAATCTGTGTGCAAGTAGTGCTTTTAAGAATTGTAACAGCTTTCATTATCTTCGTGCTCATATTAGGCAGGGCTGGCAGAAGGGTGGGTGTATAAGAAGGGCAGTAGCTGGGGAAAACAGTGGGCTAAGAAAAGCAAGTCCTGAGCACACACAGAGAGCAGGAGGAGCCCTGCTGGACTGTCAGTCAGCTGCAGAGCAGATCCATTTTTAGTACCTCTCATTCACTGCAGATTTCAAGGCACAGCATAGAAAATGATCAGTTGTTTTCTTAGACAGCCAGGGAGGAAGGAGGCTAAAGGCTAGAACTTAAGGCATTATGTTGACTTCTGGAAGCCACTATCAGCATCTTTGAAAGACAAATTTTGTGGCTGAACAATGCTGAACATTCCTCCTGGAGCTGGCCAAGGAGACCCTCATAGTCCTGAAGCTCACTCAAAAGAGAAGTCATGAGAAGAGCCTGAGTCCAGTGAGTTTTTTGGAGGACACCCAAGTTCCCTTGGAAGTCTGGGGAGTGGGTAGACTGGAAATGTATCCCTAGGCATGCAGAGGTGCATGTCCCATGCCTCTTGTTCTCAGCACTTGTGGAGGTGGCAGCAGGACAGAGACCATGAGTCTGTTGTGTGGCAGGCAGTTCGAGCAGCGCTCTGGCAGCTTCTGATCTGAAGGAGCGGGGGCGATCTCCTGGCTGTGCTGCTTGTGCTGCTCTGGCAGGGAAGGTTCTCACTGTGCTGGCGGCCCCTCCTCACTGCCTGACAGCTTATGCCCCGGGGGGCTCATTTGGTGCAGATCCAGCAGCGAGTTCAAATCTCATTTAATTTTGCCCGCACGCACAAAAGAGAAATTCCTGTTGTTTCTGCTGCTAGCTGCTTGACTGGCTGCCCAAACAAACAGGCAAGATAAAGTGACCCTGGGCATCTCTGCTAAACCACAGCCAAGACTCCACAGAGCAAATGAACCTGCAGACAAAGAACAGAAAATGGCATGAATTTGCTCTGCCTTGGCTGTCCTCCCCACCAAACACTGCTGGCACCCAAAGGAGTGGAGTTCCCTGGGCACCTTTCCTGCTGGAGGGCTGAGAGGGCAGGAACAGCTTTCTAGGTTGGGGAGGAGTGAAGGGAGTCCTCATTTGGGAAACCAGAGCACTGAGTGATCAGCATCTCACAAGATCAAGAACTTTGTCCAGCTGCTGGACTACAGCTTGCTCATCTGCCCCACTTCTCTGCTTATGGCTGAAGAGTCCAGTGTCTCTGGGCATACTTAAGAAAGTGTGCTCAGGGCCATGCTATTAACAACTTGAAAATAAACCTTCCATCACTCCTTCTGTCTTCCCTTCACTGCCTTCTGCACCCTGCTTTCTCGTACTTCCATCTTTCCTTCCTGATATCTACCTGCCTTCCTTATCCTCCTTCCTGTCTCTCCCTCTTGTTTGATCTCATCCTCCCTCTGCAGTGGAGCTGTGCCTTTCATGCAGCCTATTGAAGGGACTTGCTGAAGGAGCCATTAGTTGGAAGAAAAGCAGAGGCCTGTGGTGGAGGGCGGGGAGGGAAGAGCTGGTCTGTATAATACAGAGCTTCTCCACTGCCAAGTTAGAGTGACCTCCTCACCAGGCATCACTCAGCCACGCTGTGACAGCCATTTGTGAAGAGTTCAAGCATTCCCATCTGCATTCCCTAATGAAGACAGAGACTCACAACCCCCTCCCTTCAGCCCAATTATGTGAAGCATGAGTATCTGCTGGAGTTTCTGCTCCTCTGGAGGAGGCTAGCTCTCACCAAGGGGTGAGAGAAAGGTGTGCAATATGAGAAGGCACCTATGAGAAATCTAGAGGTGACAGCAGAGGCTGGCAAGCTCCTGGCTCTTTTAGGCTGTTCGGAAACAGGTGAGAATGACTGTATTGTCCCAATAAGAACACGTTTCCTTGTTGACTGTCAGGGGCTGAGTGTGAAGCTCTCTTGCCTCTTGGTCACTGCTGGCAGTGACAAAAAAGTCTTTGTACAACAATGGAAAATAAGATTGTATTGGACATTCTGCCTCTCTGTAAAAAAGCCCCTTGAGGTTAAAATGATGTCTGGATTTAGGGACAGCTTCTGTTGGGACTGCCTGGCAGGATCTTCTGAGTATTTCCGTTCTTTCTGTAACAGTGACGCCCGGCTGTTTCCCCAGCACCCTGTGAGCAGTTTCCCTGCACAAAATTCTGTCCTACTGAAGAGCCAGTGTGTGCCTGCAGGATTGCTTGCTTGTTGTGTGGCATCTGTGATCACAGAGTGCCTTTTCTTGGGCAGAGAGAGGGCACATGCAGGATGGCTGGAGCTCTGTGTTCAGGGCTTGTGCGCTGCAGCCAGTAAAATACTGGGATGCTATAGATATAATTTCATGTAAGCAAATGCTCAAGATTCCAAAAAGGCAGCATTGCATCACTCTCCATCTGCTCAGTGCTTTGCGATCATTGAATGCAATGTTTGATATAAATGCAAAATAATTATTATTTAAAAAAAAAAAATTAATTTCCTTCCATTATACTCAAACGCACCAAGGAGTACATCCCCATTGCCAGGCATTTGCACACAATCTCTAGAGAGCGCCTTGTCTGATGTGTTTATTCAGTGTAAATAAGTTAAATGCTGGGGAAAGAATGGTTCTACTAATTGAATTTATTCTTGTAAATTTAATATGTCATTCTCGCCAAATGTGCCATCAAAAATGTGCATTATTTTGTTCATCTGCGTGGTCATCATTGAAATTCAGAGAACACATTTGAAATCCTACTGCATGGTTGGAGGGAATGGTCTTTCCAGCAACCCATGGAAACACTGTGTGGGATTTCAATATTTGTATAACCAGAATGATGGCAATTTTAATGCTGAAATGTGCTCACTGTGAGGGAAAGTACAGTTTCTCAGCTTTTCTTACTCCTTGCATATTGATTCCTTTTAGGCTTGGAATCCCTCCTGTGCTCAGTCTCTGCCCAGAGAGGATTTTGAAGCAGAGAGGAAAGGGACAAGGAAAAGCTTTGCAAACATTGTAAGAATTATATCTGGGTGTAACTTAGCATCAGTCAGGTATCTTTTGCTCTAATTCTCCTGCTTTGTAGCTCTTATGGAGAACTGACTGCAATGAGAGAGCTGTTTGTGAGGACACAATTGATTTGGAAGACCCGAGTGTAGGAGTTTCTTTTTGAACCTGAGTGCTAAGAGGGTCTGTTACATTTCTTTAAGCTCTTCATCCAAATCTTGCACCGCAGGAGGTCATGTATCTGCTGCAAACTCGGTAGCACGCTTTCCAGCCTGTTGCGTGGCAGTTCAATAGGATAGTTCAGAGGTGGAGGAAGCTCCTGCTAGCCCAGCCACAGGAAGGAAAATAAAGCAAAGCAGAGAATGTCATTATGCCACTGTGCTGAGTAGGGTATACAGCTCTGGCTTCTCCAACTCAAATGCCTTTTATATAATAGAGCTAAAAACAGCTCAGAGCAGCAAAGATGACCAAAGGTGGGAAGTGACCAGGGTGTGAGAAATTATTAACTGGGCTAGAACTCCCCTGTCTGGATGAGTCTGGTGAAGAGGTGTGGCATTGTGAGTACTATGGAGAAGGAGAACAAAGAGCAATTGCTGTGTCTCAGCTGCAGGACTAGGCTGGGGATAAGAAGGAACAGGCAGGTGAAGTTTCAGAGAAGACCAGAGGATGTGACTCCATGACAGGGGCATTGATGAGCTGTGAAATGCTTGGGAGCAGGCATCTGGAGTATCCCAAATGTGAGCGGACAACTCTGTGGCTAAAAATCCAGGAAGTAATAAAGACAGGAATGACACATGTGACTTAGTATGTCTGGAAGCCAAAGGTGGCTGGGAGAGTAATCTGAGCAAATCCTGTGGCATGCTTGCCCTGCCCTCACCTGCTGCTGTTTGGAGGTAGGCTGTCACATGAGCTGGGTCTCTGGTATTACCCAGTATGACCACTATTGCACTTCTGTGTCCATTGCTCAAAAAACACCCTGTGGTAGTCAGTTCAGCTCTAAGACCACTCAACTTCAGAAAGTTATGTGACTATTAACTGCTTTATCTTCATGCCATTAAGTATCATTAGGTCCCTACTATGGGTTTAGTAGAACCCCAATGAGCCAAGAGGGAGAAATAATTGCAGCCCATATGCCTGAGATCATCCATCCCACTAAGGACTGCAGTTCAGCTTATGAGCTGTAATCACATCAATTAACCTTTGTTCCATTGAACATTAGGAGGGCCGTAGAATTATAGTTTTTGTAATTAACCTCCTAAATAGGGATGTATCCAAAACAGAGAGAGATCCCTATGTCTCCCAGGCCTGTGCAAAGGCAGGGAGAGGGAGAGATGAGGATTACTGAACAAAAAGAAAGAGAGATTAAAATGCCCACTGAGCTCTGTTGTTGCCTTGCAAAGGGAAGGGCTGCTCTGAGCCCTCTGGTCTTGTGAGCCTCCCAGACAGGTGGCAGTTCTGCACCAAGGGCCTTGGATCCAATGCCAGAGAAAGGAGTGATGTGGGATCAGGAGTGGGGGAAAGAGGAAGCTCCCAGAGCCTAGATAAGGGAGAATAAAGGAAGCTCCTGCCCCAGAGAGGCAGCCCGTGTGGTATTGCAGCCACCCCCGGGATCAAGTGCCCAGCTGAAGATGCACGGGATTCTTGAGACCTGGTCTCTGCTGCTCTGTCAGAGGGTCAGACAGTAGAGCTGGCCTCAGGGGGTGGAAAAAGCATGGAGCAGCCAGTTAAAAGAAAAAAATGAAGAAGATTCACTGAGCAGTAATGGGAAAGTAATTGAGCTAAACTGAAATGTAATTGGAAAATAATCATGGTGAGCAGCAGTTTAACACATTTTATTGTAATCTGAACAGAAGGTGCTTTATGAGTTTGTGTTCAGCCCCATTTTGGGGCTTGTGGTGTGTCTATGATGTAGACAAAAGACTTTCTGTGGCTTGGAACTGAAGCAAGAAACAGACTCTGGTTCCTCATTCTCATTGCTGCCTCTGTCTCCACATTCAGCATAGGGACAGAGCAGGAGGAAGAACCTGGTTTCTCCAGTAGTGTGGGAAAAGGATGGTGATACCACCCACAGCAGACTGTGGCAGCTGCTGGCCAGGGGGAACAATGCTGGGAGACCCCACTTGCTAACTCCATGTTAGTCTAGAGTATTTTCCATCCATTCTTCATGTGTACTGCTCTGCTCCAAAGCTGCTTATACAAAGTGTTCAATAAATACCCCCAAAAAGTGCAGGAGACGAACAAAATAATTTGAAGAATTATGAAATGTCCCTCAGCCTCTAGGGAAGCAATATTGACCAGCTGTGGAGAGAGCTCATAATGAGCCCACTTTACCCAGAGAGAACAATAATAGCCTTCCTTTCTGTAGCCCATGCTTGCCATTGCTGTAAATTGTGTTTGCTCAAGAAAATGATTTGTGCAGGAAAGGAGCCAGGCAGCAAATGTGAAGTGGAAGGGATGATGTGGAGGGAAGGAGAAATGTTGCAGGGGGAGTCATGGCTTGGATGCAGCTCTGCACAGTCAGTCACTGTTGCAGACAAGGTGTGCAAGGTGCAAAATGTTCCTCTGGACCCTGCTGGCCCAGGATCCTGGAGGAAGAACACTTTGGGAGTGTGGGAGCAAGAGATGGCAACAGGGAGTGGATCCTGTGCTCAGTGAGTGTGACCCTTGTCCCAGTCATGGTTTTCCCTTGCTTCACCCATGTCTCTCTGTCCAAACCTCTGTTCTTATGCAGATGGTGTGATCTCTGCACCAGCCACACTCTGTCCTGACAGTCACCCCAGGTCCTTAGCAATACTCCTGCTCCCAGCCTCTGTTCTGCTGCATCTGTCTGGATGGAAGCAGGGAACTTGCATGCTGGACTCGCTGGCCACTCTCCTCTGGCCCCTTTACCCATCACTGTGTCCTGTGGAGATCTCCCAAGCTGTGGCAGAGCATCCAGCTGAGATTGTGTGTTTGGGCAAATGATCAGCCCCACAGGAGTGTAACCCAGAGTGCCCAGTGACAGGGCTGCAGTTTTCCCACCCACTATGGCTCTTGTTTTCTAGCCCATGACCTGGAGCTCCTCATGGCCCCACCAGCACCACAATGTCTCTTGTTTCAGCAGTCATGGAGATTTCTAGAGAGTACCAGCTGCTCACCTGGTTTTAACTGTGCTATCTGTTCAGTGCAGCATCCCGTCTGCATTAACCTTGATCATATCATCCCTTCCATTCCTCATTTCCATTCCTTGCCCCCTTGTTATCTGGGGAGAAAACAGGTCTGTCACTTTGCCTTTCTGTTCTTCCTATTAATTTCTCTGCCTTTTACTGTCAGAGCTTCCCTTGCCCGCTCCCTCCTTGAGCAGCATGCCAGTTGGGACCGGCATCTCATTAGACTGCAATTCCCTTTGCCTTGGTCCAGTGTACAAAGTGCCAGAACATCTCAAATTGAGCTGGGACTGTTGCCTCACAGACAGCAAGGTCACTGCAATCCAAGGAGTTCCTAAGCCTGTATATGAGGTGACCCACGTTCACACAGTGCAAAAGGCAGCTCTGCAAACTTCAGAGCTGAGTCCTTAAAAGGGTGCATTCCCACACCCACACACTGCATCATTTCTTTGGAAGATTTGGTTTCATTATCATTATTATTGTATCATTTATTTCCTCTGTAATATGCAGAGCAGAGACCCCTTCCTGCTTTTGTGGCAGGTGAGAAAAAGGAGAAAGCCCCAAACAGTTGAGACCTGGGATAAGGCAGGAACCTGATCAGGGTTGATATAAGACTTGAATGTGTGTTAGATCACAGGTACAGGGTGATCCTCTTCCCTGCTGCACTCCGATGTGGCCCATTGTACAGCCAAAACAGTCTGGGTTTTTCAACACTTTGTGTTGTTCTCCATGGTCTCACCCCAACCTTTGGAACCAGGGGTTTCTCCCCCTGAGCTGTGGGCAACCCCACACTGGCACCCTCATGGTGTGTCCATCATCCTCTGCCAGGCAGCAGAGGGGTTAGGCTTCACTGTGCCCTGAGGAAAAGTCTCTGGAAGCTGTCAGCCTAAAGCAAATTGGAAGAGCCCCCTGCTGTGTTCAATCTGTTGATTAAAGCAGTAGCTGATCTTATTGTCATTCCTAGCAGATCAGCCTGAGTTTTCCAAGGCTGCCACTGAGCACATTGTTAGTTTGGCTGGTTGCAATGATCTGAATTTATTCTAAAGGTTTTTGTGTTTTTCCTTCTTACAATTTTGAGTCTGGTTGGAAAATAACTTCTTTTTCATTTTGTGTTCATTGGGATTTCATGTGGCAGAACCTGCCAACCTGGCAAAAAACCTTTGATCATGAGTTGCTGAGAGCTGCTGGAGCAAATCAAACTAAACCAAGCTATATGAAATTCAAAAGATCTAAGCTATGGCCAAACCAAACCAGATTCAAAAAGACCCATCAGGCCAGCCTCAACCAGAGCAAACCAGAGACCTAACTTGACCAAACCTAATTGAATTAGTGTTTAAGTTAGGGGGAATAGAAAGGCTCTTGGGCAGAAAGGCATTTTCTTTACTGCTTCTACTGACTCCAGGAAAAGCTCTGCTCTGCTTTTCTCTGTTAAGTGGCCTTCTGCTTAGATGCAGAGCTCCCTAAGGTGAGAGAGTTGCCTGGAGAACTTGCCACAATGCCTCAGAATTTCAGTAGGGATGTCTTCTACCCATGGTAAAAGCCAAATAAAAGCAGAGAATCATCCTTACCCGGTATATACTTCCTTAGGAATCTCTGGAAAGAACATGGGAAATGGGATCCGTTGTTGTCACAGCACTGACTATGACTTTTCTCCTGTGGTTGACACCAGACACTAACCTGGATTTGTTTCTTCCTGCCTGGAGGTGACACACAGCTGTGATCTAAATGAAGGGATTAGGGAGCTTTGTGCCTGTCCTTGTGCCTGTGCCACATGGTCACAATCAGCAGCACCAACTCATGGCCTTGCTGCTGTCTACTCAAAAGGCATCCAGTAGCAATCCTGATCAGGAACAGTAATTGTCAAATGGAATAGCTTTTTGGAGACCAGGTATTTACCTGGCTGTCACTAGCCATTGAAGTCCCTTATGATTTTTTTCTCATAAAAACAAAGAAACAAACAACCCAGAATAAATAATTTTCTGCCATCCCTACAGTTAGGATAAAATGTTTGTATTTTCCCCATGCCTCAGGTTGAGCTCATTACTTTCCCCATGCTAATTAGCATGCAGCCTGCAGGTTCCACAGCACCAGCTAAATATAAACCATCCTTTTTTTTTTTCCTTTTTGTTTGAGGGCTGTTGACAGAGCTTTTTGTTCACTTGAAAGGTAGAGGATTATCCATGTGAGGTTCATTCTTCATGTCTGTCTCCTGTCATCTCATTAGCCAGGCGCACATCCAAGGCAATACACTGGGCAAGGTGTCAGAGAGGAAAATGTCACAGCTGGACACAAGGGAGTAGTGCCTGGGCTCTCCTTTGGCCAGTCTAGTGCTGAGGACAGGAGCTTAGCTCTCATCACCCCTGGCTTCTCTTGCCTGCCTCTTGGCTGTTACAGGCAAGTTACCTCTCCTCAATGTGCTTTGTGTTCTCCACGTTGTTTTTCTGGAACAATCCTATTTGAGGAGAAGAGTGGCCGAGGTCTATGGATAGGAGAGTTGGAGGGGGATTGATCCCAGTCATCATCCTTTTGGTTTAACCAGCTGGTACCTGTAAAATTTTATGAGATTTGCTAAGAAATTAGCCTCCAGCATACATGGGGCAATGATATGTGTCCTCTCCGTGTCCTTTCATGCTTCTATCAACAAAGCTGGCCCCCATATCTCTCTTGTCTGCCAGTCTGTAATGTTTTAGGTGTGATGACACTCCAGACTGAGGAACAGTGAATACAGTTTCTGGTGTTAATTTCTCATCATTTGGTGCCCCTGGTGTGATTTTCATACCCATTAGGAGGACAGGGTGACATTAAGGGAGCCGCAGACCGCATTTCAAAGCCTAAGGGATCCCATCTTGGCTGAACTGTAGCTGACATTTCACCCACCCTGGGCTTTAAATTGCAGCAAAGACCCTCTGGGCATGATACACAACCGTTTTATGGAGCACTGAAACAGCATTTTCCAGCTGGGATAATAAAGGAGGGGATTCTTTTTTTTCCAATGGCTCCTGTTGGAACACATTATGAAATCCTTTGTGAGAGGCTTTAAAAAGTGCTTTAAAATTAATTCAAATGGAGTGAGACTTGGCAGAGTTTGAAGTGGAAGAAAAATGTGGGGGATGGAGAATCTCCAAACCAAGGGAAATATATCCGGGAGCATGGAGAAAGCTTGTCAGCAGGAATAGATCTCTTTCCTCCTCCCAAACAATGAAGCAGGTGGCAAGACTCAGATTTCCCTCCCTGAAGTTGACACACAGTTGTCCATTTTATCACTGAGTCACAGGTTTGATCACACATTCGCCACCCTACAACAACAAACAGCTTGCTGTGGACCCTCAGAATGTGCTTAAAGTGTTAAGATTGGTAGAGCCAGGGCTGATGTGTTCAAGGCTTTCTGGGGCCCCACAGTTCTGCTGGGGAGCCTGGTAGGTGCCTTCTGGCTCAGATTAAAGGGTTTCTATAAGGAGTAAGGGATGAAATTTTAAAATAGTGATGAGTGTGAGAATCTGTATGGTACGGTCTCCCCTTACATATTGAGGTCTTCTTCAGAGAGAAGAGATAAAAATTAGTCCATGGCTGAAGCACAAGAGACCTGGAGCTTTCTTTGGCCTTGGGAGAGGGCGGGAGAAAGGGAATAGTGTTTAGGGATCTCCACAGTCTGCCAGTGAAGCCTTCTGGGGCAGTACAGGCCTTGTGTCTGTGATTTTCAAAAGCAGCACAACGGCACTCAAAACAAAAAGAGAAGCTGTGGCTGGATCACTAGGCTGGCTCTGGCATCTTTTCCTTACATCCAGACCCATTGCTACACTGGAACCACTAGTTTCAAAACCTTGATTCCTCTATGCCTGTTCCAGAGTTGATCCATATGTTAACTGTGCAAGCTGGGGTTTTCAAAGCTGAAAATATGCCTTGGGCTGTTTTAATGTTTCATCTAAATTGGGTCATTCATTTCCGAAAAGAAGATTAGGAAAAAAGCAAACACCAGTGCTCTGACCACACTGAGTAAAATTCTGACAGATGGGTGGTTGGGAAGTGCAAGCCTACATGCTGGAGATGGGAATCAGTGTCTGTAAAATTCCACTCAACCTAACTAGAACTGCCTCAGTGAAAAGCCATGCATCTTCGCAAACTTCATGGCCTATCTATTTTCTGTAGAGACTGTATTGGACTTCTCAGGCCTCAGAAGCACCTGTGTTTGCTGAGCTTGCTCTGCCTCCCTGTAGTTCCTGCTGCCAAATTTGACAGCACTTCTAGAAGGTGATTTTTCTGGTGCAGCTGTTACTCTCTGTTGTATCATGGTAAAGTTTTCAGTCCACAAAGCATCCTACAGCACTACTGCTGAAAGCTGTTTCCCCACCTCCCCATTTTCTAGAGGAGTATTCCCTGGGATGCAGGTGAGGATTAGGCTGGAGGAAGCTCCCCCTCCAAGTGCTGTCCTAACTAATGCTCCTGGTGAATAGTAGGAAGGATTAAATGAGGGAAATGCAAAATGCAGGAGAATGATCTCATGCTGCCCACCCCAAGAGACTGGCCTTCTTTCTTTCTCTGTCACTCTGCTCCTTGCTGTCAGGGAAAGGTGGCATAAGGTAAGACATTCATTGAAAACAACTAATTTCTCCTTGCCTGAATGATGAGCCTGATTTGTGCTGTTCCTTATTATAAGCAGATGGACTCATGCTTCAAACACATAAAATCCCATGTAAACCATGAAAAATCAGACTTCACGATCTTTGCAAATCTAGCATTCCAAATTAATTATAATTTTGAATGAATTGGGCTTTTTTTTTCTGTCAGTTCATCAGGTGTGAAGATAATAAAGCCACCAGATTCAACAGGGGAAGTGCTGATGAATAATTCATTAATACCTGTGGCACTCAAATGCTGTCATGATCAGAACTTGGGAAAGGCTTTGAGGAAGATCTTCACTCTGCTGAAGGCTGTGAATGAGCTGGAGCCAGAAAGGCAGAGGCAAAACTGGGAGGATTGGAGCAATGGAGTCACTGTGAGCAAAGAAAAATGACTGTCATTGTAGTGTCCCAGTCTGGAAACATTCTCCTGGTTCCTCTGAGGGGAGAAGACATGGGGATACATGTCTGGGGGTGCTGGGTGATAGGACAGGAAGTGCTGAGGAAAAACCATACCCTGATACTCGGGAATGGGATCCCCAGATGAGGTAAGTGGGTCATCTCCATTCCAGCATTCCAGCATGCAATTTCCATCTATAAAGAGGCACCAAGCTGAAGAGACAAATGGCTGTCCTTGTGGGAACGTGGTATTAAAAGAGGAACTCCACCAAGCCCTGGCTCCACTCTGTGTGCCAAGCTACAAGGCAGGACAATGACAGCTGATTACCTGTCTCCATGCTGCTGGCCTTCCTGACTTCCTGTCCTCCTGCTCCCTGTCCACCGTGCAGCCAGGTGTTAGACTGGGAGCAGGCAGCTTGTGCCATCAGCCCAAATGCAACTAACCTGCAAGGGAAGGAATAACTTGTGTCAAATATTAAATAGTGCATAGCCGTTAAGGACTTCTGAAAAAATTCAGCTTGGGTATACAAACTGATGTAACTGCTAAGCACCTCCCAAGTGGCAGTTTGTGTCAAATTAAATGCTTGTGCACATAGTGCAAGGCTAAACCATCCCCAGAGCTCTGCTCCTCAGATGGGCTTCCTCCTGCTGTTTCTGACCCCATATAGACTGTTTTCTCAACCTCCAGACTCTGTGCCTTTTCCCTTAGTGCCTCAAGATGCTAAGTTATTGAAGGGTTTAATTTCAAATATTGAGATTACAAAAAGGCAAGAGTTTTCTGAGAGGTGGCTCCCATATACAAAAAAAAAAAGGAAAAAATAGGCTTCTTTGGCTGTAGTGGGGTGATTCTCCAGTTGCTGGGCAATTCAAAGCATCTGACATGCTTCCCATGGCACAGTGGTCGTATGAAGTCCCTTTATGCCACAGAAGTCCATACCTGTCCTGGGTTGATGCTAAATTGTATCCCCATTCATCTGTTTAGTTCAGAAATAAGTGTTGTACCTTTAAAAATTGGATCTGAGAGTGAAGAAGACACACTGGAATTCCTGAGGCAGTTGTTTTCAAAACATAAAGATAAGAGTCTGCAGTTTTTCGGACTCACACAGCCTGTGCTTTTAGCAGGGTGTGGACAGCAGAAGAGAGCTCTCCTTTGCTTTTTGTTAGTTTTTTTGCTAGCCAAGGCAGAGAAGTTCTCCGAACTGCATTTTTTTTTTCCCTTTTCTTGAAACTATTTGAACCTGCTCTGGACTAAACACCCAAAAGGGCACCAGGAGCTCAGCCCTTGGCCACCAGGCCTGGCCTGGGCCTGGCCTTTCCACCAGAGGAACCGACAGCAGCTAAACCGAGCTACAGCCATGAGAGAGACTTTCTGGCATCTCTGCAGAACAGCGAGAAGTTTTTTTGTTGTTCAGGGTTGTTCCTTCATTTGTTGGGCTGGCGAGTGTTTTATCTGTTAAATAAACAATTTTTTCCACTTTCTACCAAGGAAATTTTTCTTCCTATCCCGATTCAGCTAAGGGGAGGGGTGGTTCATCTAGAGGTTTGTTTGTTTTCCTTTCTTTCCCTCTCCCAAATTTGCCCTAAACCAGAACAATACCTTATAAAAAAAAAAAATCAAAGTGATCTAAGTGATGGGAATAATCCTTCTGGGGGGTTGGTGGAGGTAACACACATCCCTATGTGATCTAAGTGTCTGAAACCCTGGTCTTTCCAACTTCTTCTGTGGTATATCACCAGAACATCAGGACATGGATCTTCAAGCGTCTCTTGACTGTCTTGGCTCCAAATGGACAGCCCAGGTTAGGTCAAGCAGTGAGATACTACTTTGCACCAAATCAGAAGTTACCCACTTGGGATAGAAGTACACTTTGCAATAACCTGAACAGTTTGAGCTTATATTTGATCAAGAAGTGCCACAGCAATGGTGTTTTCCACTGGAAAGCTCCAATTTATTGAAATCCAGAGTGTGTAGCAAAAAGAGCTGAATTCAGTGATGGGAAAAAAAAAAAAAGGGAAGGAAAAGTTCCCAGACTGTCAAAACCATGATGAAATATTTGTGGCTTTCAGTTTGCAGCAGCTTTTCCATTCTTGAAACGTTAGTTAATTCATACATAGAAGAAGAAGAAAAAGAAAAGCCTTGGAAGCTGTAAAGGTTGAAGAGGCTGCATGAATAGAGGTCTGTAGCCTTGGAGCTGCTGGAGAGGCACTCTTGCCACACAAGAGCCAGGCTGTCTGTCAGGAGAACAATATCTCCCATCTCCTCAGAGGAGTGCCTGGGCAGGCCCTCATCCCTGGAGTGGGAGCCAGCAGCTGGCTAGGAGCACCCTGTCCAAAGGGCCATTTGGCAGTAAAAGGGCATTCTGCCACTGTACAATGGGAAAGACACTGGGACTCCCTCTCCCTGATGCTTTCCCCTCCCAAGCCACAGGTGGATCCATCCCTCTTCCTCTCAGGCTGAGGGGAGGGAAGGACAGAGGGGAAGATCTGCCAGCAAGCAGGGCTGGGTGATAGCAGTCTGTTCGTAACCCTCGATAAATGCCAGAGTGCAGCCAGCGTGAAATGAAGAAATATTGCTTCTGGTAAATATTTATTTTATATCAGAAATTAGCATACCAAATGTAATTAAAAACAAATTTATGTGCACGTCCCTCCCCCCCCCCAGTCTGTCAAATTACAGCTTAGAATAACTAGTCATAAAGAATGTGGCCTAATTAGCAAGCATCCCAGCCTACTGCTGCTGTTTGATAATTACCTTACAATGAGCTTCTAAAATAAGGATTTCATTCCTCCTCTCTGCCCTCCTTCAGACGAAACCAGCACCTTTCTGGTGGTGAACACCTGAGCGCCTACATGCCAGAGCGAGCCTCGAAATCCCTCGCTTTGCTGAGCTGGGGACAAGCGAGTGGCACCTGTCAGCAGAGTCACCCCTGTCATGTGGGGCAGCTTTTGTAAGGCAGGCACTGGGGTGTCACTGGAGTGGGTGAGAAGAGTGATGGGATGGGAGGGCTTGGATGAAGGGAGACTGAAGAGAGGCGTCGGGAAGAGCAATTAGAAAGGTCTCAAGACAAACAGGAAAGTGGTTAATCCCGACCTGGCGTGCGGCTGCTCGGCTGCTTAATTGCTTATCCCGGGGCTGCTCAGGGAGTGCCTGCCTGCGGTGAGCCTGCTGCCTCCTTTCAGCAAGGCGTGCATGAGATAAAAACCAGTTTTAAAGAGGGCTTGCAAGTCTTAAATCCCCCAGAAATGACCCATTAGCGGCAGGGGAAAAAAAAACAAAAACGAACCAGATGGTGCCTTGAGAAAGACAGCCTTGTTGCTACAGAAAAAACAAGGCTGCTTTTCCCAGCCCTGCAGAGGTTGAACCTGTGGAGAGGGGCTGCCAGCTCCTGGGGACCAGAGGTTTGGGAATGTGTATAGCTCATTTCTCCTCCTGAGATTTTTTTACTCCCGGTGATCCCTGTATCTTGTGCTCATCTGCACCCCTGTCTCACTTCCTTGCAGATCCATTCTCCCCCCACAAGCATCCACGGGCTCCCAAGGGCAAGGTGGGTGGGAGACAGTCCCTGAGGCAGGTCCTCAGGAGACTGCCTGCCTCAGTCCGCCTGTCTCTGGGCCCCTTGCTCCCCTTCTCCCCAGGGCAGAGGACACGGTGCTTTTAGAACCTGCTTTGTCTGACTTAAACACTGACCTTAGTACGAGACAAATGATGCCATGGAAGAGTCTGTTTTCCTCACCTGACCAAGCAGAGACCACAGGGTTACTTGCTGAGATAAGGAAAGCAACAGTGAAATGAATCCTGTTCTGAGATCTTGTTTTCCCACAAATAGAGGCTAACCAAGACAAAGCAGAGGAGAGGGGCAGATAGTATTAAAGAACAACGGAATTAACTCTAATGGGAAGCATTTCCCAAGAGGCTTTTTGAAAGACGCTTTTCATCAGCACACAAGAGAGGCATTGGCTTTGTCTGCCTTTGTCTGGGATGCTTTACCAAGAGGAATGAGGGCACAAAGAGATGAGATTTTGGAGAGAACCACAGCTGAAAGGGTCACACTGGAACTGAATTCTCTGGAAATTCAGAACATTCATTGTTGGTGGTTTTGATAGCTTAGTTGAAAGGAAGAGGTGTAAGGGAACCAGAGGCTTTAGGGAGAAACCTTGTGCATGTCTGGGAAGGGCCTAGGGATTTCTGTTCAGGCCACTCACATCTCTAAGGGCAGAAGAACAACATTGTCTTACTTACTGCTTCCATCCCAAGTGTGACCAGAGACTTTGGATCCCCTCATGGGTCACTGGCTGGTGGAGCACTTTAGGTGTGAGAAACACAAGTGCCATACTGCTGCTGGGCTGACAGGCTGGTAGCCTGAGAGAGGGCAGGAACAGAGGGAAAGGGATCTGGATGGCTTAGGAAAGCCTTCTCGAGTCTCTGCAGTAGCCTCTGCCCCCTGCTGACAGTGCTCCCAACTTTATGGAGACCTCCTTCTCCTCCTGAAGAGGACGGAGAGGATCTCCATGCTGACACTGCAAGTGTAGCAGCCCCAGGCACTGGTTTCCTAATTGCTGTGTGTGGCAGGGTCCTCTTGGGGATCCAGCAAGAAGGGCTATTAAAGACAGAAAAGGCCAGCATTTCATTTAAGTCATTAGAGAATTCCTCAGGGAGCTGGAGGGAAGAGAAAGGGAGAGGTATGGAGAAGGGAGAGAGAGGCAGGAGAAAAGGCAGGAATGAAGGAAGATGTGGGCAAAAAAGAATGGAAATACAGTGAAGTATCTTGGAGGCAGAAAAGAATGAAGGAGGAGTAGAGAGAAAGAAGAGTGGGTAAGTGAGGTGAAGGGGAATAATGGAGGAAGAATGCCCCCATGTCAGAGGATGAGAGAAAAACCCCTGGTATTCGCCAAAGCAAGGAGCAGGAGCACCGCAAGCCTTTTCCCTGGTGTGTCCTCAGGTCCTGTGGCTGCTTGCTTCTTCTACCCCTCTTCTCCCTCTTTTACCCTGCTCTTTGTGTCCCCTTCCCAGTGTTTCACTCCCCAGTTAGTGCTCTGCAGCCATCTTCCTCCTCTGAATTGGGCATCATCAGGCAGATTTTTAATCTTGGAGGTTTTTATTTTAATTTCTAACAGCAGTGAGAGCAGCAATGTCTCATTCACTCACTTTTTTTTCCTTCTTTCTTTATTTTCTTTTTACCCTCTTTTATCGTCTTTTCCTTTTTTTTTTTTTCCTGTTTTCTTTCCTTCTCTCCCCCTCTGCTTTTCTATGTTTCTCCCCACTTTTGAACTCTTAAGGTCTTTTCCATCCCCTACTTGCCTACCCTCAAAAGTGGGAAGCAGCAGCTGCTTGCAGAGCAAGAAAAGGAGCTGAGCAGCAGTGGAGGGAGCTTAGCATCACAGGCTGTACTATCATGAATTGGAAATAATTAGGAAAGCTTTCTTTGGAAATATGTTCTCATGAAAAAAAAAAATCTTTCCTAATACACATTTTTGGGGGGGGCAGTGTGTAGCAGATTGTTTTTTTCTATAAGATATTATGCTTTGTAGATGGAGGAAAATCACAAATTTGTATAAGAAATATCTACTCTCTTGTCTTCCTCTATTTCCACATAGGGAAAAATGACATTTCTGCAAAGGTGAAATATTTTAATGGATTATTTTGAAGAAAGTAATCTTTTTTGTGGTTGTAGAGCAAAAGATAAAAAAAAAAAAAAAAAGAAGATAGTTTTAACAAATTCTGCTGGCATTCTGAATAGACAAAGCAAAATAACCTCACTGTAGCTATTTCACTGCTGTCTTTTAGCAGAGGAAACTGAGACATGCCCAGCTTCATGGGCTGAGTCAGAAGCAAGCTGTGAGTCTGTAGGGAAGTGAAGCATCATTCCTGGCTTGCAGGCAGTGCCACACTTGAAATGCCTTCCCTGCTGGCCATGAATCCCGTGCATCTCAGCGGCTCAACATCTCTGCCAAGACCAGGAGGTAGAGGGAACCACAGTTTTGCTTGCCCTGAGGATGGGGGAATGGGAGAGGGGCTGGATTAAACTAGGCAGCTGTGCCTAGTTGCCTTACAAACAGTTACCTCCTTCCAGGCTAAATTGCACTGAGCTTTTTCCCCACCACACACAGCACATCTGACCTCACCTGCTCCAGCTGCCATCCACCCCAGTGCCAGCTGCACCCTTGCCCTCAGGGCAGTGGGCACACTGTTTGAGAGCTGTCCAACAAGGATGTTTCTGCAAATGAGGAGGCCAGGGAGGAATGGGAAGAAGATTTAATTGCTGTAGCTCACTATGTTTTCCAGAGCTTGCAACACAGACTTCTTCAAATATGGGATGCGTCAAACCTAATTGCTCTCCAGGCTGGCCTGCTCCTTAATTAGAAAGTGTTTTAAAGCCCCATGTCAGCTCCTTGCTGATAAAATTGTTTTGCAGTATGAAACGAGATCCAGCTGCTCCAGCACCTTGCAGTGCTGCTAGGACAGAGGCAGGAACACAGGGTGCCCACGGTGCCCACAGGGCTGTGGTGTTGTGGGGTTCAAGGGTGGCCTCTGCTTCTGACTAACTCATCTTCCCTTGGCCTGTTTCCAAACAGTACTGTCCCACAGGATATGTGTACTTCCCTGGGAGAGAAATTCTCCTGCTAGAAATCCCAGTTCAGTGAGGACATGAGTTGTTGTCTTGGGTGCAGTCTTGAGGCTGGACAAGAGGACAGCATCAAGGGGCAAGCAGGGGAGTTGCTTCCAGGCTTTCCCTGGCATGGAGATGCCACTGCATCAGCCCTCCTGTCTGAGCTGGTCCAAGCAGTAGCAGGTCCATGGAAGAAAGAGGAAGCAAATAGTTTCCAGCACAGCTCCTTCCTTCTGAATGTGCCCCCCTCCTCTGCCTTTCCCCAGTCTGCCATTGTCATTTCCCAGTTGGCCAGTTCCACAAACATCTTAATTTCATGCCTGCTTGTCAGGGCTGCTTTGTGAAACATCTGAATGACATTAGCACAGTTAAGGAGTGTGACAGACTGAGGAGCAGCAGCCTCCTGTGATCTCCTATTCCAGATGGTTAAGTGACAAATCTCACTTCTGATATCTTAACTAGAGAGGTGCAGAAGGAAAACATCTCTAGGGAGCACCAACACCCCACCCCCAGCTCTGAGCCTTTACTGGGACCAGGCAGCAGTTAATCCAGACAGAAGGAGACATGAAGCAGATGTTATGTTCTTCAGGGACCCTGGAAATATTTTCCCCTCCCTTTGACTTGTTGCTATCTCATACCCATTACATGCACAGCCATAAACAGCTCATTCATACCCAGCGCTTTTCCCTGTAAGTATCTTTCACCCAGAGACTCTTCTCACTGGGGTGATACCCTATCACATTGCTTTCAGAGGGTATTTGCAGTCTCATAGGAGTGCTCCAAGCTCCAAGTCATTGCAGGACATCTGGGAAATGAAACTCCATTCACAGCAGTAGTGAAAGACAAACATTGCTGGGGGTGAGTTTAGAGTCAAAACTTGAAGAGGGGTGTGTGTGTTTAAGGGTAATGTAGCAGAGGCTTGTGAAGCCCCTGCCTCAGGGCCTGTAACCTGCTTGCCGCTTAACTGCCTTGCTGGTCAGTAAAGAGGTTTAATTTCCAGTGCAAGGTCTCCTGGATCATATCTGATTCCTGGATCTCTCATTAGTCTAAGAGTCTTCTACTACCACCACCTCTGGGAGTGATAGAAATGCACCGTATGACTAGTGCTGACAGGTTCAAAATCTGCTAGCAAGAAAAGCCAGGAGTTTCTGGGTCAGCACAACAATCGCGTGTGAGTGTGTTTATGGGTTGCTATTCTAACTCTTGAAATGCAGCTGACTGCAGCCTGAAGCACAGCAGCTGATTGGAAGGACAGGAGGAGGTTGCAGGGCAGGAAGTGAAGCAAAATACTGTAAAACTGGGGAGGAGTACTTAGTGATCATCAACAGTTGGAGTTTTGTGCCTCCTCTGCAGTATAGCAGTGCTACAGTGCTTCCTTTTGTCCAGGCGATGTAATGTAAATTCCCATCCTGGCTTGGGATCTGGATCCTGAGATGACGCTATTCTTTCTCATGCTGTAGCAACAAATGTATTCTGGGTCTACAGGCCACAAAAAATTCAAGACACAAGGTCAATATTGAGAGGCTATGTCCTCCTATGCTCCCAGTTCTGTTCCCATTGCTATAGTTACAATGTGTGTGTGTTTGCTTCATAAATGCCCTTGCCTTCCCTAATCCCTGCATCCCCCACCTCCTATTCCCTTGTTCAGATACCTCAGGGGCAGAAGCTCCCAGAGCCTTTGCTGCCAGCTCACCTGGCTTGCTTCTGCAATGACCTGCGCAGGGAGCTGAGCAGCTTTACTAGCCCTCAAACAGGGAGAAGTGGCCATCCTTCCTGCCCTGATTCAACCTCCCATCCCTGAAGAGAGGGCTCCCTGCCTCCTGGAGCAAGAAATTGAAGTTGTTAGCAATTGGTCTGGGCAGTGGGAATGAAAGACAACAGCTGATCAGAAAATAAAACCAGAAACTCTGGGGAGATGAACTAAATCTGGCTTTTACTGATCTTACATAAAATAGCAGGAACCTGGTAGTTAGATAATTGCTTTTGTAAAATGCTTGGATTTCAATGTAAAGGTTGAAGGTTTCCTGGTGACGCCACAGGAATAAATTTGGAGTCGATGCAGGTACTACTTTTGTCTCAATAAGATGCTTGCTTTTGGTGGCAGGTGACTCACAATTGCAACTTATGCTCTGTTCTGTGCTTGCACTCAGCTGCTGCAGTCTGGAGGCAGGTCTGACTTGCAGACTCCTGAGAAATGCTCATAGGAGGCATCCATCAGCATCCTGGTCTCTCTCTGCCTTCCTCCTGTTGTGATGGAGCACATCTGTTATTTCAGAAATACCCTTTGAGCCTCTTAGAAATAGAAATCCATGGGAATTAGTATATGCTGTTGAAACCTTATCTTCTGCCCTCTGCAGATAGGAGGCAGAAATGGAGTTGGATCCAGATGGGATTACTCTGGATGGCTGAAACGATCCCCAGTCTGGTCCCAGAAGAATGATAGGCAGAAGAATGAATGCAAGGGGAACATATGTCTGAAACCTTGCCAGTGGAGAAATGTTGCAAGTTAGACACTCAAAGAAGAAAGGAAATGTTCAAGGGCCCAAGAAAGGTGACGTGGCCTGATTTAGTTCACCTGAGTGGCTCTGGGTGTGAGGAATCCCCTGCCCCAGCCTTGGCTGGGACACGGTGTTGCTCATTATCTCCAACCCCTGCTTCCCTCCCCAGAGATCCTGGAGGAAAGTGACAAGCAGAACAAAATGGAACCTGTGGGACTCGGGAAGACAGCAGCAAAGTCCCCAGCCATGAGTAAAGTGTGCACTTCTCAGCGCTTTTAATCTCCTTATTATGGTAATGGGCTGATAACTGATTGTGTAGTTAAAATGGAATTTGGCACCAGGGCTGCCGTTTCTCTGACTTCAGAGAGATTCTGCAGTAAACAACCTGGTAAAGAGCTATAAGAGCTGATGTTCTGCTTCAAACCTGTGCTAATGGGAATATAAAGAAGTGCAAGAGAATAAAGGGAAGCTGAATTTATGTGGATAGTGGCATCAAATGGCCCTGGATAAATAAAGCATTTCTTGGCCTAGAAAGGGGATGGTAAGAGAGGTCACCCTGTGGGTGGAGATGAAAAGGCATGGGAAAAGCGGGAGCTGTGCAAATAAAGAACTCTAGGGCCACTGCCTTCAGTGCACAGTATCTGCACAATCCTGCTGCCCTGGCTGCACACGTGGCCTCAGCAGGCAACTGGCTGAGCTGACACTGGTGGTCCCATCATCCTCTTACCCCTGCAGGGGCACGCCACATTCTTCTGATGTAGCTCCCCTCTGTTAGCCCCAGCTGCTCACCAAGTCTTTTTGACACATTTTTCTTCTGCTGTTTTATTAATTCATAGATGCTGGTCTTGTCTTATTTGCTGTATTGCCTGCTATCAGGTCCAGCATGAGCCAGCGTTTTGGCTAGGCATTTGCCTTCCATGGATTCCCTTTGAATTTTCTA
The DNA here is from genome assembly GCA_013397245.1 of Thryothorus ludovicianus. Lineage (NCBI taxonomy): Eukaryota > Metazoa > Chordata > Aves > Passeriformes > Certhiidae > Thryothorus > Thryothorus ludovicianus. The sequence continues at coordinate 118,276 of VZTB01003869.1, forward strand.
AATATTTCAGGACTTAACTCTAATGCTTTACATGATCTGACAGCTTTGCTCCTATCCTATCCTATCCTATCCTATCCTATCCTATCCTATCCTATCCTATCCTATCCTATCCTATCCTATCCTATCCTATCCTATCCTATCCTATCCTATCCTATCCTATCCTATCCTATCCTATCCTATCCTATCCTATCCTATCCTATCCTATCCTATCCTATCCTATCCTATCCTATCCTATCCTATCCTATCCTATCCTATCCTATCCTATCCTATCCTATCCTATCCTATCCTATCCTATCCTATCCTAATCCTAATCCTAATCCTAATCCTAATCCTAATCCTAATCCTATCCTATCCTAATGCATATCCCACTGCTCAGTGTAAGGCTTTCCCAGCAAAGCACAGACTAGTGTCTGTGGCCTGTGGTTCGTTCTTGTATATTCCCTTCTGCCACTGATTTGTCATCAAGCTGTGTTTCTACAAAGGAGGAAAGGGATCTCTATCATGGCTCTAGCAATTAAGTTGCAGAGGATAAGAAACACCAAAGTGACAGGGCTTTGTCTCCATCCCCATAAGCACATTTCTTCCACACTACAGGAAAAGAAGGAGAAGCACCTCTTGCCACTCACCCTTCTGAGATAGGTGAAAGCTGATAAGGCAAACTGCAAACCCCTCTGAACTGCTGGGCTTCTGGTACTTTTTTAGTTCCTCAGTTCTGAGGAATTTCAGGTTGATGACCTGATGGCTGCAGGGAAAATCCTTGAGCAGTCCTGCTGGGGTTTACCCCAATGAAGATCTGTAGTCATGTTCTACCAATTACTTTGCCTGCTCCATTCTCCCTTTGAAAAACAGAAAAGATAAAACATCATTATGAGGATCTGCTTTTGCTTTTTTCTGAACTCACAGTCAAGTACATTTGTGGGGGGACAAAAGACCCATTGAATTTCAAGGTCTCAGGCAGCAGCTATTTCCTCCATTAAGCAAGCAGACATGGGGAAATGAGGGAATGTGTATTGATTGATTTTACCAAGGTCCATTATAGGTTGTGTGGATTGAAATATCAATCTGATTTTGACATTAGGCAGAGAGGAAGCTGGACTCCTGAGAGGATGCTGTAATGAGAAGGCACAGGCTTGGGTTTTTTGGTGGGCCCAGCAAGAAGGGGACAAACAGCATCCTCGGGTGCTGAACTGGGACTGTGTTCAGATGCTGCAGGCAGTCATGTAGTGCTCACAAACAGCTTCCCAGCCCATCCTCTTCCACCTGGAGAACCATGGATGGTCTAGCCATGGGGTGGGTGAAGCCTCAGACCCCACCATGAGCACATAGGGATGGGATTGCCCTGGTTCCCCAGGCACCTCTGCCCATGTGCTAGCACTGAGAATGACACTTTACATGGCTCCTTCACTGGAGAAGCTTGGGGGCTGCACTCAGCCTGTCCTCGAGTACTGGATGACTCTGATGCTTGATAAAATAGCAGTATTTAAGGAGGAATCCACTGGAAGCTAAAGCCTGAAAGGTGCTACTTAGGGCAAGTACTGGCTGTCTGCTATGACAGCTGAGAATGCCATATGGAGGCTGCTATCCAGCTCCACGTGGCATCTCCATGCAATGAGAGCAGGATCTGCAGGCCTGCAGAAACTCCTTGCTGGCCTTGCTCTCCAAGTGCTGGGAAGAAAACAGGTCCAAGGGCATTATACTGTGATGCCAAAGAGAGTTCATGGGCTAATGGATGTCTCACATTCACCTTTATTCTTGGCATGTGTAGATTAAGGAGCATTCACTGTGTAAATAAGAGCGAGTTCAGTTCCTTTAGGTGAAGCACTACCGCAAATCAAACTGTGCCGATGCACACAGCACATGCTAAGCTGTGGAACTCCTTGACACAAGAAATTAATGGTGAGAAGAACTTAACCAAGCTTGATGGCACACATAGAAAGGCAAACCAGCATGGGTAGTAATACATGATTGTATTTGATCCACAGCATAAGATGAAACTTCTTTTCTAGCTGTTAGGTCTAGGGAGTTTTCCCAGCTGTTTTTTCAGCCTGCTGAACACGTACATCTTTGCTATATGCATGCTTCTGTTTGCACTGATTTTTTTAGCAGGGGATTAGAGAGGTAACAAACGTTTTTAATCTGCAAGATACTGCTTGACTGAAGTACCCTGAGTCAGAAATGCAGCTCATAAGAGTCTATGAGATTTCTTTCCTTCCCAGAGCTGTCAGTAATCCAAAAACATCATCCTACAGGTCACCCCTTAACCACCCTGGCTGCTGTTTGGGAGAATTTGTGACCTTCTTCAGTTCTGACAGTCAAAAGCATGCTCTACCCTTCTGCTGGGAGAATCTCCTTGTCCTTTTTTGTCCACACCCCAGCTCCCTCATCCCATACTTTGAACTTGTCAGACATTGTCCATCAACTTGGAACAGACGCTGTTTGCTGCCTGCTCGGCTGCCTCCTTCACATCCCTGTCACTGTGGTTGCACACCAGATTCAAGGCAGTGTTCCCTGGTGTGAGCTGGGCTCTTGTCTTTTCCTTCCCCTCCGCTGCACATCATTTGTGTCCTTGTCACCTCTCTGATGCCTTCTTGCCTTGCCTTCTCCCTGGCCTCTCCTCATTAGATGCCACTTGCAGCTGTGGTGTTGGTCTCCTTCCCTTGACACACTCCAAGGAACACCCATTAGCATGAGACTTCCCCTTCTTGCAAGTCACAAGCAGACTAACTCCTTTTGGGCTTAGTCTCTAATTTTAGCATTGCTTTTTCTTACGGCTGCTCTTCCTGTAAGGTCAGAAGTGTCCCTTCCCTGTCAGAGACATTATTCTCTTGGCAGCAAGCAGATATTTTGCCATCATAAAAGCCAGACTTCTCAGAAACAAGCAATCTTTATTAGGCATTAGGGATGCTGTGGTGTGGGGTCATTAGGTTAGACTGACATGGAAAACCTCACACACACACCAGCTGGGGGTCCCTCCCCAGCCCTGCACTGGGCAGCAGAGGGGTCTCCCTTTCCTGCCTGGCACTGCTCTGACTGTGCCTCCCAAGAAATTCCACACATGCACAGACCCAAACTAATGTCATCTAAGTACTGCCTCTGAGAACAGCTCCCTCTTCTTCTTCCCAGTTCCCAAGGTGTAGGTGATCCCTGCAGACTCATCTGGGGATGACTCTAATCTTGGTCCTCACCCAAAGGCTTTTACTCTGTTTTACTGTTTCAGAGAGGCATTTAAGTGCTGGGGAGAGCAAAGTGCAGTAGAAGTCTCCCCTAGCTCCTCTGGGAGAAAGATATGCTTCCCTAAGCAGGGATTCCCGGGTCATTCTACATCTCTTTGAGTATGGCTTTTCACAGAAACTGCCTCTGTCGTTTCTGAGCTGACTGACACCCTCTGTGAAGTGAGCTGCCTTTTGGTAGCACTGCACTCATGGTATGACAGGGCTGTGTATTGAGGTTCTTCGTGAAGAAAGGCAGCTTATGAATTATTTAAGCACCTCTGTTTCTGATTAGCTTATGACTAATGCTCATTTCACTTACCCCTGAGACATAGCATGTTAAAACTAATGCAGAAAATATAATGGATTTAATTGCTTTCTAGGTAGCAAGGTACACACAGAGCTTTTGTGGACTTTTGTGTGTTTGTTTTGCTTTTAGTTTTAAATAGGTAAGCTGAAAGAGAGCTCAGAAAGTCTGCTCAGGGACTGGGAGCCCACAGTGGGCCTGAATCATTTTTCAAGGTCAACAGGGAACAACGGAGAGTGAATATCACAGCAGACAAGGGAATAGGAAAGAAATCTTCTGATTTTACATTAAGGTTTTGAAAGCCTTAAGACCAGGAGCAAGGAGGAGAGATTGCCTTGAGATAGTCTAGGGAATGAAGGGTGCACAAGCAACACCAGAAAATTTTACATCACGTTGAGAAACCACGGAAAATAGTGTTAGTGGAGCTCAGAAACCAGAGCCTGATGTTAGAACAAGTTAATAAATGCCTGGTGTGTGCTGACATCTTTGTGGTCTGTAGCTGCTATCGGAGGGCATTTCTCCTGCTGGAGTGGATCTATGACACCCCCAAGTACCTACCTCTCACCAGAGTGTGAGTCTTACATAAAAGCTCAGCTGCTAACTGCTTTATAGATTGAAGATACCAGCTCAGAACCCAGCAATTCAGATATTTAACTAGCAGTTTCATGTAGGATTTGGATTCTCAACACTACAGTTTTCCCAATGATTCTTGTACCTATTAGCATACTCGCCTGCCAGGTGGCAGCGCTATCTTTGGGTCACTGGAGACCACAGATACCTTTTTGTCTGCTTCCCTTCTTTCTGTGGGTCAAATGAGTTGAAAACTCTCAGACTATGCGTCTTTATTCACATGCACTGACTGTTAGCTGTGTGTCCCTCTGGACACCTGTGTGCTGGCTTATTAATCACCTGAGTTATATTTGCTAACTAAGGGTCTTGATCACAAAACCCAAGCAGCAACAAAAAAAAAAAAGAAAATTTCATTATTCATTGCATTATTCCACAATATCAGAGCCATCTGTGTCATGTTCCCAATGGTGTTAGTTTCCTGCAGACCTTTTCCTCAGGTGAGCTCCCTGTAGGTAAGACAGCTAGAACAAAAGCCACTTAGAACAAAAGTTTGGGGTCCAGAAGGAACACCAGGATATTCCCTGCTGGGAACCTCAAACTTCTGCAGTTTCCTTCAGAACTTGCATCTGGTTCCAAAATTCTTTTTTTTTCTCCATATAGGTCTTGTTTGGGTTCCTTCCATCGGATAGGAAGGAGCAGTATTTCTTGGGTTTATCAGGATTGTCTGAGACCCCACTTAGCATCAAGAAAAAGGATAAAAAGAAAAATGTTACAACAAAGCCGAGAAACAAGGTCTCAATAGCACAATATGCCATTCATTGAACTAAAGAGCATTTTCAATGGGTACTTTATCTGTTCTATTAATCTTGAATAGGTAAGATTTCTCTTGTCCTTAAAATTGCTCTTCTTCAGTATGAGTATCTTGGGGTGAATATTTCACATGGAGGCATTTCACAGCAGACATGCAGAGGGTGAGCAGGAAGGGACAGATTTTGGTTACAGAAGCAGATCACAGAGATGAGAGCTGTCACCTAACTCTTCTACTTGATGCTTTGTAAAACAGGAACCAAAGTGGTATTTTCCAGAACAGACCCAACCAGTGAGTTCCTGTTCAGACTTAGGAGCTTCCAGTTTCTACTGGAAGCAAAGGCTGTTTCAAGATGTCTTCCAAGAGCTTCTCAGTGGTTCAGCTGATTTGAGGGATCCCACTGTGCAGAGATATGTATGTGCCTGCTTGGTGCAGGTGAGAAAGCCAAGGGAACATCTGATCCACAGCTCATTTTCCTGCCATGGGTGCAGAGGGTGTGGAGCATAGGCTCTCCCATCCCTGCTAGCCTTGCCTCTGAGGGAGCCAGCTGAATCACAGCTCTGAATCCATGTGGGTGCCTGTTGGCAGTCCTACCTCGCTCATCAGGGCATCTCCTCACTGTGTGGTGAACACTTGTTTTCCTGCCAGTCTGCAGAGACTGCATATCTCAAGCTAAGGCAATAGATGTGGAATCTACTTATGCTGGCTCCCTCCTCTATCTTTGGGGGGCTAACTAGGTCTTTGTAGCCTTCTGAATTCACCAGAAGGTCTTACCATAGTCAGGATTTCACCAGATTTCCTAAAATAAGTAGGATTTTGCCTGGTCAGTGTCCCTGTGGGAATCCTGCAGAGCACTGCAGGCTAAAAAAAACAGCAGTGGCTTTCAGCATCACTAACATGGTGTGCCTTGAAGAGAGGCTTAGAGGCAGGATGAGCAGCCTTGTAGTTAAATCCTGAAATGCCAACTGCAGTGATGCCTTGACAATTTTTAGCCCTGATTTTATGACCATACCACAAAGTTTGTGAAACTGCTTTGTGCACCATAGTTCCTATTGGGGTGTTCATTGTTGCTTGCCTGATTTCTGCAAGTGCTGCTCAAAGTCTACCCCGGGGCAGCTGCACTGCATCACAAAAGGACCCTGTTACTTTTGGGAGTCCCTTGAGAAGGGAGATGCCATAGCAGTGTGTTGATGGTGGCACAAGAGGGGCTGTTGCTGGGGACCAGCTACTCTCCCTCTCTGCCATATGTCTGTTTCTGTTTGCAGCCTGAGTGCAAATACATTTTATTAAATAAAAACATCTTTAATTCAATGAAACTTCCACAGCAGGTAGGACTCTCAAAGCAATGTCAGCTCCAGGCACTGCTTTCTTTTTCTCTTTGACTTTTACCTTTTTAAGTCCAAACATCTCTCAGATATTATCTCTTCTGCATTTTCAGTTGGCAGGGCTCATAGGTTTAAAATATTTCTGTGCTCAGTTCAAGCAACACCATGGCCTCAGCACTGCTGACAGCAGGATGCATGTGTGAGGCATTCCTGCTTTAGGAGGAGTCAGTTTAGCTGCATGGATGTCAGCACCACACCATGCTGTTTGCTTTCCTCACCAGAGAACGTGCCTTGGTCTCTGAGACCAGGAGCAAGGGGGTTTTGCCCTAGCACTTTTGGTCTCCTGATGTTCCCTGCCTCTGCTTCAGGGCATTGAAGCATGGCTGGCTATGGTGGGAGATGGTTCACCTCCAAAGCCACCATCCTAGGAAAAGGATGGATTGAGCAATTATTCAAGAAGGTGAAAACACTCAGAGAGGAGATGTACAGTATCTCCCTTAACAACTTCTTAAAGGCATGGCTCCAGTGTGTGGAAGAGATTCCCCTTCTCCAAGTATTGCCACAGGAGTAATTTTCTACTCTGTATTGTTACCATCACTTGCAGGAAGACCATGAGTTTTACTTGTGCATCCCTAGTGTTCCTTTGAGCTTCTTTTCCACAGTGACCTTGTTCCAAAACATCCTGCTGAACCTGTCCTCTCATTCATCCTATCAGTGTCAGTTGGTATGAGAGGGTACCTGTTCCTTTGCTACAGCCCACTAAAGAATCTCTCTTCCCAATGTCCCAATCCCCACGGTACACGTGCTGTGCTGAACTAGCTGAAGCATGGGCAGCTGCACCCACCAGCTGCAAGGGACATGTGTCCTGGTGGTGGCCATATGGCTGGGACTCCTATATGGGGACTTTAAGGGGTAACCAGACTCCAGCAGCGCATTTTCTTTATTCCCATGTCAGTCTATGGCTGCCACACAAAACTCCTGGTTTTGTTCTTCCCACAGACACCCAGCATTGGAGCATTACAGAGTGATGTGCTCTGGCATTGTGCATTAGGCAACCCTGACATACACTTAACTGTTGTTTTCCAACAAAGACAAAGGCAGTCATTAGTGCACAGACATTATCTCATCCATTCTAGCAGAACCCACTCTGGTTTCCTCAGTGTTCCTCATGGCAGCCTTTCCATGATGACAAGAGGATGGCTCATCCATCTGATTCCTCTTCATTGCACTTAACTGCTGCTCCCTGCAGCCAGCACCACAAAAAAGCTGTTTTCTCCTCACAATACTTTCAGGTGTGGGATTAAAGCAGCAAGAAGCCAGGGATATTTCCCTTCCATACAGAGAGGCTGTTGCCATTGAGAGCCTTCATTTGACTCGGTGAAACTTAAGAGTGGAGTTTTGGGATCTGCAATCAGAGCCAATTGCTTCTATCACTGCATGCTTTCAGCACTCACCTGCACACAGTCCCCAGCCATTCCTACCAGCCCCATTTCTTGCAATGAGAGCACTTTGCTTTTGACAGTTGTCCGTGCTGTGCTTTTTGCAAGACTCCTGCTTAATGCGTTGCACAGATCATACGATACTGTCACAAGTCCCTGGCATCTTTAGTGCTTGTTTCTGGGGATATTCCAATTTCTTGAGCAGGTTTGGGGTCAAATCAGCCTCACTCTATAATCACTGGTCAGGGGTTCTTTTATTTCCCTGAACACAGAGTACCCAGTTCCTTCATGCATCATTTATATTCTCTACACCCTGGCAAAGCTCTGGCCATTTCTTTATTCCGGCCACGTTTTCAGAAATGTTCATTTTCTTTCAGATTCTCTTTATAAAAACAGAGCTGCTCTATCATCTCCAGTGACTCTAAGGATAGGTGATTTTATTAATTTTCCACAATCTCAGCAAATGCTTTGTCTGCAGATTTAATAGACACTGTTAAACTATGCAGCAGATTATAAATTTTAGCCGCTATTATGGTGAGTAAACTGCCAGAATTTTTTTTAGATTTTATGCATTGTTTCCTCACATAGCATAGGGTGAGCAGTTTTCTCCCAAGACATTGGAAAATCCTGCTTTGCCCGGAGCTGAACATGTTCAATCCTTTCTCCTTTGCCCTCTGCATGGGTGGATTCCTCACATTGCTGTACCTGCCCTGTGCACCTCCCGGTGCTGTACGAGTGGGTCTTGTGGCTCCTCTCATTCAGAGACAGGATTGAGCTGAACTGCAAAAATGGATGGGGAGAAAATGGCTGTAAGTCCTGGGCTGGTTTGTATCAACAGCTTTGCAAAGAGATGATTTTGTGCACCCACATGGGTAGAAGAACTGTGCCCTCACCTTTTATGCTGCTATCCAAATCTCCCTTTGTCTTTTCTGTCTTGCAAAGGGTTTGCACGGCATGGACCGTGTTGTGGTTTATCCCTGGTCAGGAGCCAGGTCCCACACAGCCACTCACTCACTCCCCCACCAGCAGGGCCAGGCCAGCTTTTATCTGGAGAACTTGTGGATTGAGATAAAGAGAGTGGAATAGGGAAAGCGAAAGACAAAAACAGAGTCAAAGCAAAACAGGGAATTAATTCTCCACCTCCTGTGGGCAGGCAGGTGTTCAGTCATCCCCAGGAGAGCAGGGCCCCATCACAGGCCAGGGGCCTGGGAAGACAAATGTGTTCACTGGAAACATCCACTCTCATTCCTCCTCCTTCCCCCCACTCTGTATCCTGGGGAGGATGACATAGGGGCTGGAATATCCCTTTGGTCAGCTGGGGTCACCAGTCCCAGCTGTGTCTCCTCCCAACATCCCATGCACACCCAAATTCCTTGTCAGCTATGGCAGTACAGAAAGCAGAAAAGGCCTCAGCTCTATGTAAGCCCTGCTCAACAATAATAGAAACATCTCTGTTATCAGCCCCTGTGTTCAGCACAAATCCACAAAATAGCCTCATACCAGCCACTGGGAAGAAAATGAACAATACTCTAGCTGACACCAGCACAGGCCAGCCAGCACCCTCATCTTGGCTGGGACCCAAGTTGCCATGGCTCAAGCACTGCCAATCTGCAGGCAGGTCGCTAGCAGGCTGCTCACACTTCCATATTGGAAAAACGACAGCCTGATGGGCTCTGTGCAGGTTTCTGCCTTAACTGGACTATGTTTGGAGCAGAGGGTGGCTGCAGACTGAGCAGGTGAGGCATTACATGTTCTTCCTTCTTCGCTGTCTCATGGCTGCTCTGGGAGCCTGCACATCTCTAGCCAGGAGACAGCTTCCCACCTCTCTAGATTTTATAGGATGGCTGATAAGGATCTGAGGATGCTCAGCCAATTAGCACAACTCCAGGAGAGCTTCCAAATCCTCTCACTGTCTTCTCTCTGCCTTCTGACCCCATTGTTTTCACAGGACACTTCCTCTGACAGCTGGATTTTTCTCCTGTCAGCTCTTCTCCTTCTCCTGCTCTCTGCAGCTTGCAGTCAGTTCAGTGGATGGAGGCATTGGGACAGGAGCAGGACAGGAGCAGGAGTTGGATGGATGGAGCAGTCAATGAATGTGAGATCCACATTCTCTGTGTGCTGAGGTTGGGGCCTAGGAGCTATGGTACTGTTCAGTGTCAAGAAGCTGGACACAAAATCCCTTCACTCCTGAGTTCTAAGATGGAAACATTATGATGGCCAAGTGGTCTCAGGCAGAAGTAACAAGCAGGAGAAGGGCTTTGCTGATATCTCTCAGCCCCTGGTCTTCAGACAGAGGTGATGAAGTTACACTGACCATCCCAGTGCCAGTGTTCCTCCAGAGAGCTCTCTGCTCTGGGTTGATGTTGTCTCTGCTGAACCATTCAGGCCCCTGGAGTCCTGGGAGAGATGGATTAAAACAGAGCACACCTCAGCTGTTGGAAGCCCACAGTCCATGATTCAGCTGAGCAGAAAGGCAGCTATTGAGTCTGCTGAATGTTTTATAGTGCATTCAAGTACTGAGACCACTATCAAAGCTGGACATTATCCATTTAGAGCCTTGTCTTCAAAATAAATGATAACCCTTTCAGGATGAGCTGCTGACAAGTGAAGAAGAGAGGCTGTATGTCTGATATGGGAAGAGAAACTATACCAAGAAGGCTGAGCACTCTCACCCAAAGGGCAGAAGAGATGGAAAATGAGCTCACAGAGCCCAGGCATCACTCCAGATCATGGCATCACTCCAGATCATGGCATCATCCACAGCAAATTTCCCAGCAAACAATATTTTTGTATTAAATTGAAGAATTTTGAACCCAACACTCCCCAGAAGAGAGGGTTAGCTTATTTTTTTTTTTTTGGTTTTTTTTTTTTTTACAGAGGTTAGTAAAGCCTGAATTAGTACAAATGGCTTGGGAAAGAAAGGGGAAATAAAAAGGACTGCAGGATTGGAAATGTGATGCTATAGGCACTGGCGTGCAAGGCAAGGCAACATGGGCCTGAGGAAGCTGAGGAAGGAGCTGTGCTCTTGGAGAATTAATGCTGGGGTGAAGATGTTGTGGGTAAAAAGGAGCTGTAGGTGTGGGGAACAGGTTATGGAGTATAGGAAGATTTGCAGAGATCTGCAGGGAGCAGAGGGACTCATGAACCCTGACGGGCAAGGGAGACAGCAGTGAGAGAGGGCAGCACTTCCTTTTGCAGGAGGTGTATGGAGCTGGTGACCAGCATCCTTTACACAACAGTAAAGCTACTGCCCAGCCTTGCTCAGGCACACAAAGAGACAACTGCAGTGTAGAAAAACACATGAGCCACGAATACAAGCAGTAAACAAAAGGGGTGAGGGAAGGGAGAACAGGGGGCCATTGTGAGCACAGGAGATGCCACACTGGACAAGATGAATGTCCCTTTAGGCCCTTATCTCAATCCTGACAGTGGCTGATATCAGATGTTCCAGCGAAAGCTGCAAAAACTATCTTCACAACACATCTGGGCATCTGTGTAATAGCACCCCCACAGGGGCTCTTCCTGCCAGACCCCATTTGCTGATCACATAGCCTACACATAAAAATCAGGAGACTGAGAGCTCTTGTCAGTTTTGCTCTGGCTGATGTAACAGCCAGGACATTCACTTATATTGCCTGCTAGTCCAGCTGGTTTCCTTTCCCACTTACTCTATTCTGTGTGTGGTACAGAGCCCTCAGCCCTTCTGGCAAGCACAAACCCAGGAGCTATGTCCCTAAACCCTGTGTTCCTGCAGACAAGCACAGCCCAAGGTGGACTACACCCTTTCTAGCTCTGTCTAATTGCCGTGGGCTGGGGGCTCACCCACTCTTCATCCTGCTGTTTTAAACACTTTATAGCAGCATGGCACTGCTTTTTCCTTCTGTGAGGGGCCGCTCCTGAAGGATGGATTAGAAGGAAGAACAAACCAGGTAGTTCACATACCACTGCCATGGAAGTAATGGAAGGTCCAGCAATTCTCCATGGCCCAGCTGGAGGCTGTATACCAACATTTCCAGGGGCTTGAGGCATTAAGTCTGCTGCCTTCATTTTGCACATGGCAGGACTGATGAATAGAGGAAATAAATTTGAGGAAGGATCCCAGGAACACAAGACAAGCATCTGGGATTTACTGACAGTTGCTGATCTGGGATTTATTGGCAATTGCTGAGCAAGTTGATGGAGTGCAGCATTATCGCGAGAGATCTCTGACAGGCCCTAAGCTGACATTCCATAAGATATCAGAGTGTAATCTACAGACCTATTGTACACAGATCTCCTAGTGGAAAACCGACACTATCTGTTCATACTCAAAGCACAAGGTGACCAAACAACAAGAGAGACAAAAAAAAGGGAATAAAATAGCCTTAAAAGTTTTGTTTTGCTGTAAATGAGACTTGCTCCTGGCTCTCTGCACATGATGCTCTTCTGGAGAATTTCTCAGCAACTTGGGTGATCACAAAATCACAGGTGGCAAAACTCTGATCTAATAGATTTTCTGGGCTAAGTCCTCCCTATGGATGTGATTAGATATGAGCCTGGGACTGCCTTCAGATAGACCTTCCCTCTCCTCAGCACTGCATGGGAAATTGCAGCATAAACCACAGGGGACGTCTTGGCTCTCAGCTAGTTCAGTTCCTCTGATAGACTGCTGATAACACTGGGTGATGTGAGGCTTTGTTTTTGGCCCTCCTGTCCCTTGCATGCACACAGATACATACATGTGGACAAGTGCCAGTGGTTTCCAGGTACTTGAATCTCTGATTTGCCCCAGCTGCAGAATTACATGCCCAGCCAGCAGATGTGGTTTTGTTCTATTCCCCATGCCCTCCCTCAAATAACTGATTTTGGAGAACACACCACACCAATTCCTTAGTTACTTGTTGATGTCCTTACTGTAACATCCTTGACCAGGGATCACAGTCCCTCTGGCCTGTTAAGTGTGTTTGGGTTTACACCACTACAGCCCCAGGCAGGGGCTGCATCTCACGGTCCTCACTGTGCCCGTTCCCGAGGGAGCCTCAGGAGGTGAGTGCTTGGCTCCTCCTTGCTGCCAGCTCTCTGGATGCCTGCCCACCTCTCAAGTCTGCCCTCCACAGCCCGCTGCAGCCCCCAGAGGAGCCGGCTTTCACTCCCTGACTGACTGCATCACAGGGTCACAGCTCGGGCTGGGCATTGTCACTGCAGGGCATGTGAGACCAGCTGAGGACAGCAGGTCATTCACAAGAGTTTTAGCACAGGGGACTTGGCTGGGTACTCCAGCTGCATTAAAATCCATGGGCAGATAAATCAATGGCTCTCCAGGGATGATCTCTCAAAGTACTAGCCCCTTCCCTCTTTTTTCTCCTGGCCTTTGTGGTGAACTCTTAGGCTCACAGGGAGGTCAGTAAGGACACTTGAAAGCTGTAATTCACACTTTTAGGCCTATGCCGCTTGATTTTTTAAGGCTCAGAATTTGCTGCTGGGACACCACACTTGTACTTTCATGGCTGCTTTACTGCAACAGTGTTCATGCAAGAGACAGCACACAAGCACTGCCTTGGCCAGAGCCTGCTCTCCATGTGTTAACACTGCCCTTCCTTGGGAGCAGTGGCAGTCCTGCACACATCTCTCTGGCAATAGGTAATATTTCTTGACCTGCTAATGGCTCCTGGTTTGGTTCATGTGAGCTTTGTGGTTTCTGGTACTTGGTTTATAGTGTGGCTTGTAATGCCTAACTAAGAGCAGGGAGCAAAGCCTACTCAGAGACCACACAAATGCTTGCAGATTCTTTCCCTTTAAATGAACACTTTCACAGTGTCAACGTGGAACTTTCCAGTCCACAGAGATTTGGGGACTTCATCTCTAGTTTAATGTAATTCTTTCTTCAGTACTCATTGTTGGTTTGTTGATTGGTTGGTTTAGGGTCTGTGTGTGGGGTTTGTTTGTTTTTGTGTTTGTTTGGTTTGTTTTCTAGAGGTTGCAATGCTTATTTCTAAGCTGCTTCCCAAACAACAAAAAAAAGCACCTTTAATCAGGCTGGGAAAAGCCACAAATGATGCAAAGGCAGCTATGTGCTGACAGAGGTTACAGAAGCACACTGGACTTCACCACCCCTTCTTACAAGAGCAATGTCTGCCATTAATACAGAGCACAAATTCGTGAAGTATTCCTTACACGGTTAAAAGAGTCCCCTCAACATATCCTCCCCTTCATATAGATTATAATTTCTCCTCTTTTCCCCCTTTTCCCCCCCAAAGTAAAAGTGTGGTTTGGAGCTAAGGTAACCCTATTCTCCACACAATGTGGTTCCACAGTTCAGGGACTGCACCAGCCAACTCTGCACTGCTGCTCTCCAAGGTTTACATCAGGGCAGGGGTGCCAGGGCAGGGAAGGTTGTTTCTGTGAAAAGAGTTGGAAACAAAACTTTAGATTTTGAGCTTGGATACTCAGGAAGTCAGAAAAGGCAGAGATGGGAGAAGGGCAGAATTGTGCCTCTGGCAATACAACAATGCAGAAATGAGTTTAACTGAATAGAGTAAGATCATCTCAGTGTCACAGAATATGTGTCCATGTCCAAAAAACTTGCCTCCAATTTTGCTGATGTACAGGCTGAGGTGGAGGGCTGAATGACGGATTTGTAGCTCCCAAATTGCTCATAACAAAGATCCCAGTAGTGATCCATGCAGTGCCTGTTATTTATTCTGTGCATAAACAAAGTAATTCATCCTCCAGGGACTCTCAGTCTAGTTTCTTTCATTAAGAATAAATGAAGTATTAATAACAAAAAAAAAAATAAAAATTACAGAACAAAAATTTTTAAAAGTGTTTTTTTGATTGGAACACATTTCTGTAAAGCTCTGGCTGGAATGAGCAGCTTGTAGTGCAATGTATTTCAAATAGATAGAAATAATGCCCTAAATAACTGGGCTAATTAGATGTACTTTCTCTACAAAACCACAATTCTAATGTTCCTGTCTCACTGTAATTAAAGAAGCATTTACCATGCATTGGAACTTTTAATTAGGTTTAACATCTAATAAACTTCGAGTAAACTAACAAATATTTTCTCTGCCAGTGGGTAGTTTTTAATCAGTGTTTAGAGGTTTAAAATTTCAGATAGCAGATATCAGCCAGTGTCTAAAGAGCTTGAAGGGGCATTTGAGCATAACCATTTGAGAAACTGTTGTGCTCACCCCCTGTAGTGTACAGGGAACCAGTTCCCAACCTTTACCCTCTGGTAGTTTAATTTTTGTGGGGAGAATTATTCTAGAAACTATTTGCATGAGGTTTTCTAGGATGTGGAGTGGATGTGGGTACCTGCTGAGTCCCAAGTGTGGGTTCCTTCCCCTCCTTGCAACAGCTGTCCAGAGGCTAGACCAGCACTCCTGCTGTAGTCAGAGGAGGGAAAGTAGGCTCATTCCCTCCCAAACAGTGTTTAGAAAGGTGAGGCCAGCCCCTTGTCAAAGATTCCTCTCTTTCTCCACCAAGACAGAGCACCTTGGTGGCCATCCCAGATTAAGTATCTGAATAAGAGCAAACCAAAGGCAGGAAAGAGGCCTCTCCCTGCCCTGCATCTCAAGAAAGCCCTGCTAGTATGAGATGGAGTCGTGAGTTTGCTGACGTGTCCCTGCACAGAAATCAGAGCATAGCCCACAGGGGAGCTATTGGGGAGGAGAAGACATCTCCTAGTGGCAATGGGATTGCAGGAATCCAGTGGGGACAGCTTGTGTTAGCTATGTAAAGAACTGTGTCCCTTTCCTCAGGAGGGGGGAACAAGGCTGAGGAAACTGGGACCTGGATGATGAGGAGGACAGAGGGCCTGGGGGCAGAGCTGTGTCCAGGTGCTGTGCCTGTAAGGGGTAGGGAAATGTGCCTGTCTCTTGGTGACAAGAGGCTGGGAGTAGGATGGCAGGCACTCCATCCTAAGCAGTTTGTTATGGTTGTGTTGAGGTTCACATGGCAATAAGACAGAAAAGGCATTACAGTGGCCAGACATGTACACAGACAGCAAAAGTGCACAGAAATGTCTGTGGTTGACAGGTCTGAGCCCAGGGAAGGAGATCACTTGAGATCATTAGAACAGACTTCCCTGGCAGAGGAGTAGGGTCTGTCATGAAGGGGTGCATCTATCTGCTTTTCTGTGGCTGTTTCAGTGGGATCAGACAAGTATAGACCCTTTAGGACTTGCTCTCTCAGGAAGTTTCCTGTGCAAGAGGACAACCCTTTTGAATCATAAAACACAAATCCCTTATGTTTTCCTCTGGAAGGTGGGGCATGGTGCTAGAGCTCCAAACACAGTCAGCATATTGTGTCTCTGCAGCATCCTAAACTGCCTCCAGGAACCAGTCTTGCTATCTTCCCATGATGAAATAGCTCAGAAATTTCCACGTTCTCTGCAGAAGAAGAAGGGAGAGGGGAGTAGAGTGTAGGAATGTATGTTAAAGGACCTACTGAGGAAGCAAACAGAGCAGTCCGGAGGCACGTGCACACGGTAAAGACTGAGGGTATGCTCTTGAGAAAGAGAGTGCTATGGGAGGATTTGATAAAGTGAAGAAAACTGCCAGGATGTGGAAGGGGTCACAGAAATGGGGTTAGGACACTCAAGAGGGGCAGGATGATGCCCAGAAACTGCTGAAAAATGGGCACACAAGACAGTGCCTGTGAAGGTAATATTTGCTTCAGTACAACTGACACGTGCCAGTACTTGTGGAACAGGTCACACATTTTACTTTTTAAGTCTCCTGCATCTAGGGAATTACTTTAATGTGGCTTGAAGTACTGATAAGTGGAATAAGTATGTGCCATTAACAATAACAATAACAGCCTTGGAGTATTTTCTACCCAAAGATCTCAAAGCATTCCCTTTTGTGATTTATTCATTGACTCTTTGTGTCCTCAGGGAAGGAAGGGATTATAACCATCACCCACTTTGCAGCTGGTGAAACAGAGGGTAAGTAGCCGAGCTGTGAATAGAACCACGACTGTTACCTCTCAGCATCAAGTACCCAAACCTGTGGTAGGGAAGGAAAAAATTGCAGCAGCCGCTAGGAAAAGCCTCTGGCATCTCAAGGAGCGTTCCGATGAATGTTGAACCTTCCTGATATGACCGTGATGTGAAGTTCAGACACCATGAGGGCAGAGCCCAGCAGGCTCAGTCTTGGGCCAGGCAGGTTCTCTGGTGCTCCGGCTCCTGTGGCATGGATCCCAGCACCATTTGGAGGTTTTCAAGCTGCAGACCTGTTTCTGAGAAACAGATTTACATGGGTGAAGCCCAACTCTCTCTCCCCTCACTCCCAGGTACCAGGCTGGTTTCTCACTCACTCACAGTGGGCAACTCTCAAGTCAACAAGGGTATTTGGTGTGATCTGAAAGTGTGGAGAATATTTGGGGTCTGCTACCTCTCTCTGGTTGTGACTGATGTTCAAGTTGGCGCTTAAGCTACCAGACCAAAGAAAAGGGGCACAGGTCGACACAGCTATGGGTGAGAGAGTGTGTGTGCTCTATATGCTGTACTATGTGCAATACATACAAAGTATACAATTTAAATGGAACTTTGATAGGGAAACCTGTATCTGCATATATGTTTAAGAAGCCTACTAGGAACTTATCCGGGTGCTACTAATGTAATAGACAACTTCCCAAAAGGCAGCTTTCCACAGTTGTGGAGAAGGTTGTCTCCAGATAACCATCTGTCTGCAGTGCGCAAGTTTAAAATATTCCTGTTGAAGTGGGAAAAAGCTCAGACCCTCACTGGACAGGATACAGTTAAGTTGCTTGGCCACAACCAAACACTACCAAAGCCAAATAGGAGGCTAGTGAAGCCCCTGTGCTGGTGAAGCCTCTGTCTTACCTCCTGACCCTTTCCATCAACGTGACTCCCTTTCCCTTCACTTACTGCCATTACTGGATCTGACTGAAAACACACACAAGAAATGCAGACCATCAGAACCAAGATCCTGAAGAGGTTTTCCCCTAGGGGGCCAGCAGACCAGCTCATCCTGGAGGTGGAAGGTGGCCTAACCTCGCTTACACTGGCTGGCTCTATCTCAGACTAGTACAGGCTAAAGAAAAAAGCCTGAAGTTGCCTCCTGCAGCTGAGGAGGGGCTGGGGGAGTTGTGTGGGAGCATGGAGTCTTATTGCTATGGCATTTATGGAGCATGTTGCTATGAATCGATATCTCACCATAATTACCTCATTTGCCCGTTTTTCAAATTAGATAACAAGGTTCAATGCTTGACCAGATCATTCTTCATCCATTTGCATTTCCTCCTCTCCTCTGCAGTGGAGGGGAGCCCCTCTCTTGTTAATCAGCAAGCCTTGGGGTGAATGGGGTTACACCCTGAAAACCAGTGGCTCCTTTTGTCCCTTATGCCTGAACGCTGCCACAGAAAGGTGGGAGGCCAGGCCAGAGTGCCTGCTCAGGGAGGACAGGGGGTTGTTTGTCCGGCTGGCTCCACGCTGAGATGGGCGGCAGAAAGCAATGAGCTCACGCTCTGTTCAGACAGTGACATTTCCGTGGGGCAGGGCTCATCCATCATGGTGTGGAGGCTGAGGAGAGCTGTTAACTGTTTCGAGCTGGCTGCCTGCCTCCTGTGCTGCTGCAGCTGGGCGGGCTCCTACGGGGAGCTCAGGACCTGCAGCATCCCTGGGGAAGCAGTGTGTGCAGTCTAGGGAGAACCCTCTCCTCAGCAGGGAGAGAGTAAGGAGGACAGGAGACCCTCAGCATTACTCGGTGTTTGGGGAACAGAGAGCATCCGTTTGTAGGGGAACTGCTTTGGTTTCACCCCCAGCTCTGGGGAGGTTTCTTTTCCCCTTTGTACCTGCTGTTCTTTTTGCAGAGGACAGACAGACTCCCCTCAATGTTTCCTACCTGTGCAGTAGCTCATGGTTTGCATCGCAGACTGACATGCACCTACCTCTTATCTCAGGGGTTGTTTTCTGGCTGAACCCATCACCTTCCATGCAGTGGCTGGGGGTTTTTTGTTTCTTATGCTCAGCAAAACATCATGCTCATCTGGGCAGCGACTTGGCTTTTGTGAAAACAGCACTTGCTCAAAATCAGAAGTTTATCATATCCTCAACCCCTCTTCATGCCTCATTCTCCCGAGCCAGCCTGCAAGGCAATACCTATTACCAGGTATTACATGCAAAGCAAATTCTTGTAGTCAGATGGCTCATTAGCTCCTGCTTCTCTGGGGACGCCCCTGTGCCTTTCCTCTGCTCTCTCTCCCCTGTGAAGAGCAAAGGACTCCACCTCTGCCAGGGCAAAATAAAGAACAATTAGACAGCCATTAATCTGCAAGAAGGGAGGGCAGGAGGAGCACCATCTGCTGAACTGCTGTTGCACAGCTGAATTGTGGTTTTCCAAGGGGCAGGTGGGAGTGCAGCTTGGATCAGAGATGGGGGAATTGTCTTGTGCCTCTCCCTTGCTGTCAATTAGTACAAGAGGTTGGCCTTACCTCCAAGTAGCCGGAGACCTCGGGAGCAGCTCTCAAAGCTGCAAGCAGACTCTTTGGAGACTAATTGGGGTCTTTCACCTCCTTTTAGCTGCTTCTCAGCAATGAACTCTGGAGTGCAAGCGGGAGAACAGATGCTTATTTTGCCAGGGAGTCAGCAGG
Source organism: Thryothorus ludovicianus (assembly GCA_013397245.1). NCBI lineage: Eukaryota > Metazoa > Chordata > Aves > Passeriformes > Certhiidae > Thryothorus > Thryothorus ludovicianus. Next base: position 137,532 of record VZTB01003869.1, read on the forward strand.
GCTTTACCAACTCCTTAAAGCCCACAGGGTAATAGAAAGATACCTGGGAGACACAGCCCTAAAGTCAGCAAGCCATTTTCAATCATTTACCAGTAGTCCTGGCAAACTGGGGAGGTCCGAGATGACTGAAGGTTAGCAAATGGGATACCTATCTATAAAGGTCAGAGGGATGATCCTGGAACATACAGGCCTGTCATCCTGATCTGAGTACCAGACAAGGTCATGGAGCATGTAATCCTGAATGCCACCATGTGACATGTATGGGACAATCAGAGGACTGGGCCCAGCCACCACAGGTTTATTAAAGGTAGGTGCTGCTTAACAATCCTGATCTCCTTCTGTGACAAGGTGACCTGCTTGGTGGATGATGCAAAGGCTGTGGATGTATCCACCTGGGCTGTAGTAAAGCTTTTGGCACTATTTCCCCCAGGAGAAACTGGCTGCTCATGGTTTGGACAGGTGCACTGTTTACTAGGCAAAAGACTGGATGGCTGAGCCTGGGGAGTGGTGGTGAATGGAGTCACACCAGCTGGTGGCTGGTCACAAGGGCTGTTCCCCAGGGCTCAGTGTTGGAGCCAGTTCTGTTTAACCTGTATCGGTGATCTGGATGAGGGTGTTGAGTGCACCCTCAGCCAGTTTGCAAGTGACACCAAGATGGATGGAAATGTCAATCTGCTGGAGCATCCCTCTTCAGCAAGACCAAGTGCTGAGTCCTGCACGTGGCTGACAACAACCCCATGCAGTGCTACAGGCTGGGGAAAGAGTGTCTGGAAAGCTGCCTGGCAGAAAAGGACTTATGGTGTTTGGCCTGGAGAAACGGAGCCTCAGGGGACACCTTATTGCTCTCCACAACTCCCTGAGAGAAGGTTGTTGGTGGGGATGACCCTTTCTCCAAAATAACAAGTGACAGAAGAAGAGGAAATGGTGATGAGTTCTACCAGTGGAACTTTAGATTGGGTAATGGGGAAAATTTTACTGAATGGGTAGTCAAGCATTGGAAGAACAGGCTATCCAGAGAAGTGATGAAGTCACCATTCCTGAAGGTGCTTAAAAGACATGTAGATGTGGCATTGAGGGACATGGTTTAATGTTGGACTTAGCAATGTTGGGTTAATAGTTGGACCCGGTGATCTTAAAGATGATGTATAGCCTTAAAGATTCTATGTTTCAATGAGGTGTTTGTGGCTGGTGACAGACAGACCCTTGCACAGCAGGGTGGTACCTGCAATGGCAGCCAGCATGGGGGCTCCCCATCCCCACCTTTCTCCTGCAGGAGACTCCCTGCTCGTGTCCTTCTCTGCGCCCAGGTCCTTGGGCTGATCCTTCTCCAACCTGTAAGAGACCACTTGCCTTCTTCTGTACCTTCTCCTCCACGGAAACACGGGTGGGGAGGCCTTTATGCATGTGGGGGAAGCTGTTGTTTTCTTTTGTGCTGCAGAGGTGTAACATGTACATCCACAAGGAGAATCCCCCCTTTTCCCTCCTGCTGCAGGAAATAGTAACAGAAGTGTCCTGTAAAAAGGGAAGGAAAAAGACTGCCCAGAGCTCTCCTGCAGGAAAAGTGTTTCTTCCTGAGGAGAGGAGAAAGGGATGAGGTTGTTCTGAAAAGATGCTCTGGACTGCACCAGAATACGCCATGCAATGAGTTTGAATGGCGGCTGGTTATGAGCCCCAGTGGGGAGGGCAGCAGGATTCGGGCTCAGTTATTAAGACCATAAATCATGGAGACAGTCATGGGAAAGGCTGATGGGAAGAGTATGTGCAGCCAGGAGTGCCAGGAGGGAGAGAGAGTGGGCATCAGAGGCACAGAGCTTCTACACATTGTGTTATTTTAAGAATTATTCTTTTTTATGGCAGTGCTGTCAGTTTTTTCAGAAGAAGGGACCAAATGATTTTAAGCTCCCATTTCCTGAAGACCCAGGCATGAATTCCAGGTTACTCCTGATATGAGCAAAGACTTGGGAGTGGGGAGTGAAACAGCATTGGCAAGGGCTCCAGGGCAAAAGTGAAAGGCAAGGAGAAGACTGGAGTGAGCCACCCATGTTTGAGGCAGGGGCCAGCCAGGATTAGAGGTTGCAGTATTTTCACTGTCAAAAGCTGAAGGCAGGTTTTGGTGAGGTGGGGAGGTCAATCCACAGCACTGTCTGCAGTGGAAGGTGGAGCTGTTTGAGGTAGCTGGGAGGGAGGCTCTGCAAAGCCAGGTTGGCTGCAGTCCCTTCCCTTGGGCACCCCATGAGGCACTGCTGCCTTCTCTGCTGCCCAAGTCCTGCCACTTGTGGTCAGCTCTGACATCTCCGTGCTGTGGGTGTGATGCCTAACTACCTGAAGGGTACAGTAGGCAGATCCTTGTCCACTTGCAGCTGTCCAAGCCTCCCATACCTCCTTAGGAACCTTCAGCTCTTTCTGGTTAAATGGTGAGGTCTCTCACAAATACCTGGGGCAAGGAGAGGCAGACACCCACAGCTGTGCAGCCAGCGTGCCCGGTGGCTGCACTTCGCTGTTGGGCTGAAGGCAACTCCCTGGCTCTGGCTTAGCTCTGACTTTGGTTTTGGCTCTCACTCAGAGCACCAGGCACAGCTGGAGCTGCATGGGGACATATAGTGAGCTTTAGGCTCTACTCGTGTGCTGACAGCAGGGCTCTGGCTGCAAAGCCTGTTCAGGACACTGGGTTGGAAGAGACTGAGTTTTGTGAGTGTAAATCTATTGGATGCAGGATACCTCAGAGATTTTCCTCTGCAGGGTAGCTCTTTTCAGAGGCAGATGAAATTGAAATCATCCAGGGCAGCCCATGAGAACATAAGAACTGGTTCTGATGTCTTGAACAGGTGAGGTGTCAACCAGGCTGAAACAGGGCAGGGGCCTGTCCAGAGGCTGCAGCTCAATGTTTAGGCATGGGATGGGATCCCCTTCCTTCTCAATGGTGTGGAGCATTTTCTGATGCTTGCACAAGCAGGAGGTGATACCTTTGATCTGCTTTGTGGTCTGCTGACAGGCTTCACTTGCAGTCCTGCACCTTGCAGGAGCAACCCTGACCCTTCTTCCTTGTCCACTCTCAAGAAAAGCCTTCAGAGGCATTTCAGTCTGGCTTTTGCATGGAGAAATCTGTGTTGCATTTGCCTTCCCTCATGCCCAGGGGCTCACATGAGATGTGGAAAAGCCCTGCAGGGATGGATGGGATATCTCTGAGCTCCAGCTGCCAAAACCTTTGGCCTGCCCTGGCATCCCCCACCACAGCTACCAGCTGCAAGGTACCAAGCTCTGGGCTAGCCTGTCTCTTCTCAAGGCAGTGTGAAATAATTAGCTTATTAATCCCCATTCCCTCTCCATGGCAGGGAGGAGTACTGGCTCGGTGCCAAACCAGAGGTGCAGGAGCAGGCAGTGATCTTGCAGTAAGTGGAGTGAGTGGGAGGGCTACAGCATCCCGAGCCCTCAGTGCAGCAGGGCAGGGCAGCAGCCCAGGGGAGCACACTGCACCTTCTGCCTCCTCCCACTAAGAGTCCAAGTGTAGCAAAGAGGATCAACATGCAGCCAAGAGCGGCTGAAGGGAGTCAAGGTAGCTGTCCTCCCACAGGGTGGGACAGTGATGCTGGTAGGCCACAGAGGGAGGAGGGTTTCCCAGAGAGCAGAGATCCAGTGGTAGCAAAAATCCAGAAACGATCTGTAGTAGGCATCAGCACAGGGCTATTGCTGACAGAAAAGGGCTGGGGTAGTGAGTCAGGTTTAGTCAGAGCCCTCCTGGGGATGAATGTGTGGCATGTATATGGGACAGTGTGGAGAAACACGGCTGGAGGGACGTGTCCCCTCCATTGCCAGAGACGCAAGCATAAAATAATCCAACAGCCCCTTGCTGTCCTCACTGAGCTGATGGACAAGACTTTCCCAGCTAGACTCAGGACCCAGCTCTGCTCTGGGACTCACATGGGCTGGCAGGATGTTACTGTGGTGGGCTGCAGCTGCAGCCTGTATCGCTAAATCTTCTCTGCTTTTTAGGTCACTTTGTTCTGCTTATAAATCCTGGCCTTGTCTTACAAGCCATAAATCTTCCTCTCCAGTCAGCACCATTTATTTTTTTTTCTCTGGTCATGTTAAAATAACAGGGTCAGAATATTTAAAATCCACATTGTTGTATTTTCTGTGGTTTTGGCTCATAACAAGTGTTCTCTTCCATTCTGGGAAAATGCCACAGACCAGTGGCCAGACAGCCTTGCTTAGGAATTTGTAAGAAGAGAGGAATAGGGATGGGGGGTTCCAAAGGATATACTGAAATGATCTGCCACTCACACAGCCCTTGCATGTATGTAGAATTCCATGTATGTGTGTGCACACCTGATGCCCCTATGTGCACACAGCCTTACCTTCTGTGCCTTCATGCACTTACCACCTCACTGGCACCTGCCACCCTCTTCACTGAGGCACAGCCTTGCACAGATCAGAGCTACATCTTGTCCATCCTTCTCTAACCCTCACACCCTCATATCCAATCCTAGGCATCCGGCAGGGACCGACTGGTTCCCATCCTCCCCCTTGCCAAGCATGGCCGTTCACACAAATTTGGTCTCTGCCATCCCAGCTTGGTGCTCTGAGCCTTTATACCCTCCCCAGTGTCAGGAGCTAGTTCTCAGCAACCTCCATACCAAGCTGTGCTCCTCACCCCTTCCTGCAAGATGCTGGTGGGTCCCCCCTGGCAGAAGCAGCACCTCTCCTCTGCTGCCTGGCCAGGGAGGGGGCGAGATTCTGTAAGAGCTGGGTTCATGTGTTGGCACAGCGGTAAATAGCCTCTGCCAAGCACCAGGGTGGCCCTGCATGGGATCAGGAGCCTGCCAAAAAGTCGTGTGTGATGGTGCAAGGCCAGCACTCCATGCTCAACTAGTCTGGAGCCCGCAGATATGCAGTGAAGCATCCGTGTGTCTGCATTACAGTTCTCTTCTCAATGACTGTACAACTCACGTTTCTGCAGGTTTCATGTGAAAGGCTCTACTCACTTGAGCATGCAGTCAATACTCCTTTCGATCTTCATCACTCACTGTCTGGCTCCAGGCTTTATTTATTGCACAGCATCAAATCACCAAGCCAAAGATAAAAATGGCTCACTCCCTTGTGGCCCTTTTGGTGGGCATTCCCAGAGATCCGGCTTTAACAAAATTAGCATTGCTTCTGCCTTTGGAGGTGATATTGCTGTCTGCAGTGCACACAGGAGGGACTGAGCTGTAGCAGCTGTACAATCAATAGTACAGAGCACCTTGCAGGAACAGCCTGAACCTCAGCCTGGTTTCTAATCTGCCAGCACATCCTCATCTCCCTAAGGGAAGAATTGCAGCATAAAGCTCAGGAATGTATTAGTGTGTAGGTAGTGAGAGCGAATGCAGATGGGGTGTCAGGCATACACAAACTAAACAGTAAATTCTGGGTTATGAGAGGTAATCCCCAATGGTGGTGCCCTGTCTGAGACAGCCAGAGCCCAGGCTTTTACAGTGTGTCATTTTACAGCTGACAACACACTAAAAAATTGGAGTGCTTCTGCAAAGCAGACCTAGTTTGGGGACAACTGGAACACCAAGAATTAACAATTAATGACAAAAATGCAAAGTACCAGGACAAAAGGTAAGTGGCTGGAGTAGACTCCAGCTCTCTGGGTGATTTTAAACAATCATACATTTTTCTTCTTTGGCTGCCCTCCCTCTACCTCATTTCCCTCCCAGCCTGTGATTGTTCCTTCAAAATACAGCATGCTTCCCTGCCCAGTCCCTGTCCAGCCTCAGAGCTGTTCTGGCCTGTGCAAAGGGAGAGGGACTCAGAGGAGGAGTCATGGCAGAGTGGGACTCTGTGTCTCAACATGTGCATGACGAGGGTGAGCTGAACTTGGGTAGGAATGACAGAGATGAGTGCTATGTGCATGCATATATATGCAAATATATATATATATGTTACATATATATATACGCACACACGTTTGTTTAACAGTGTTTTCCAGTACTTCGACCTGAATCACCACAGTAATTCCAGTATCCAGCTCCCTTCAGACTTCCATCTGGAACAGTTATTTTTCATTATGAGAGGCAAAAAGGAAGCATTTCCTTGGCATGATTACCTTCATAGAATCATAAAACCAAACATTCTCTTTGCCAGTGAGTTTCACAACTGCTTGATGTGAGGGAAGCACAGGAGGCAAAAATGCTGGCTTGGTTTGGGAGACCCTTCTGCATTACTTTGAGCCTATCCCCAACTTTCTCCAGGCAGCTCAAGATGCCACAGAGTCATCAACATTAACACCAGCTGAAGTGGAGCATATGGCTGGAGTTTATGTGATCCACAGTCAGCGTAGGCACCTGGGTGCTGTTTTTGTTTTGGAATCTGGTGAGCTTCAGCCAACAGCAGCTTGTGGCATGTAAAACAAAACTATGTTTGGCTTTCACACTCAGTTCTCTTAAGTGTTGCTCTTGAGGGCTTGGATGAGGCAAAGCTAACTTAGGGTCTAAGATGAGTAGTCCTGCACATATATCTCTTGGCAGAGAAGACACATCCACCCAAGAACATTTTAGGCATCATGTGGGTTGTGATTGGCATTGCCATTTCTTATGGGTCCATGGAGTAGCTGGACCCATGCTGGAGACCCTGGGGTGGGGGGGAGTATCAGGACAAGGGACCCTGGCATCACACTGACAACCCAGGGCTTTTGGCTTATTTCACACCTACTAGTTTTGGAGCTGCTGCCTTGGCTCATCTTCTTGTGGGAGAAGTCAAGAGCAAAGGACAAAAGAATCAGTTTTGAGTAGGGTCATCAGAAGCCAACTGCCTCAACAGCTGCAAGTCTGGATGATGGGAAGGAGAAGTTTAGAAAAGGCAGGAGAAAGGAGTGCTGCCTAAGGGAACATCAGAGGAGAGCTCTGAGGTACTCCTTTCACAAGGGTTTCCCAGTATTAACTGCCCCACACCTGCCTGTGCCATGTCCTATGCCCAGCCCCTCTGCTGGGGTTAGAGCAAATCTGAGAAGTCTTCCCCAGGGACTTAACCAGATGTTTTGGGAAGACTCAGGGTCAAACACTGGCGCATGCCTCAGTGCTGGGCAGCAATACAAGCTCCTCCCTGCCCGAGGAGGCTGCACCTTGTCACCCCGACCCCACAGAGAGGGACACACAGGCTCACCCAGTCGAGTACTGCAGCTTTATTTGAATGAAACAATCCACGTTGAGACTCTGTGGGTTACAAGGCGGGTGTACTGGGGCTGGGGGGAGGTGGTGGATGAGGCAACGCTTATAAAACATCTCACCCTGTTTAAAAGGTTCAGTTCAGTCCCTCTGTGTTTTGTGCTTTTAACGTTGTGGATGGCTTGGTATCATGGTGGCAAGAGGGTCCCAGCTCCACTCAGTGGCGGCGATGGCACGCTGTGAGATGTGGAGTGGGGATGGGACAAGACATGGTGGCGATGTGGGAGGTCGGTGGAGATGAGGCTCTGTCCCAGGATCCCCACCTGGGATACTGACAGCAAAAAACCCAAGAGACACCAGAAGACTCCCCTCCCTCCTCCATACTATCCCCAAACACACAGACTTTGTCTGTCACTCCACCTGGGGGGCTGTTTCCAAACACTTCTGTCAGGTCAACCAACACTTTCTTACTGGCCTTGCTGACCTGGAAGTGTGAAGTGATGCAGTCCCACTGGAACTGGATCCCACTGAAGTGGCTCACTGTTGGGCCTGAGCTGGTTCTCCCTGCAGCTTGGAAGCTGAGGACGGGATTTTGGTGTGATCCCCTTCTATGGGATCCAGGGCTGAAGGCTGCTGCTGTCTCTCCAGACTGGAAATGAAACACTTGGTGAGGGTAAGTGAGGAGCAGGGGGATGGAGTGAGAAAGAATGTGGAAATCACTATCTGATGCTCACTTCAAAGGCAGATGTCAGAGTTGCTTTCCCATGAGATAGTTGTATCTTGGATGATGGCCTCTTTTCCTCTGCTGTGTGTATTGTGATGCAAGGAGGATGGTTCTAACTAGGGAAGAGGCCCCAAACAAAACCATGCTGGCACCAAATCTCCCATTCCATCTAGAGATTACAGATTGTTTCCATGCTGTCAGGCAAGGGCTGTGACTAAAACCATAAAGAAAAACCAGGTATCTGTAGCATTCATAGCTTTTAGGGAATGTCTTGAGATTAATGCATGCTGTGGAGCCCCCTGGAATGAGATGGTACATCTAGAAGATCCCAAAAACTGGAAAACAGGCCAAACTCATCTATTTGAAAGCCCTGACACTAGGCCACTTAACCCAGCTTTAACACCAACAATTACATTAATGTGCTGAGAAGCTGGGGATGGGCAGTAGAGAAGAACAAACAAGGTTTGACGAGAGGAAAAGGTCACCTCCAGCAAACTCTGGGATAATCTTCTTGTCTCAGGATGCTACATGTAGAGCTTCTTTGCTCCAGGTCTGTAAATACCTTCCCTCATCAACATCTGAATTTTCCCAGGGAAATGTCTAGTGCTCACCAGTCCCTTGCTCAGTCCCTGTGTGGTACGTGCTGCCAGCCATACAAAAGACCCAAACACTACTCCATTCAGTAAATGCCTGTGGCATTTTATAGACAGAATGGTATTTGTATTCTCTTCTCAGCACAATCTAGGTGCTGCCTGAGCTGACCATGCTGCTATCGCTTGGCAGTCACTCTGTTTACTGATACCCACACCTGGTTCTTGAGAACAAGTGAGACATGATATACCAAATGCCCCACCTTTGAAGGTGCTCCGAGTTGGAGCATGGACTATGGAGAAGGGAAAGGTGGGGAGTCCACCTCCAAAAGGGGCTCTTTCTCCTTCCTGCTGCATTTCTGGCACCTGCAACACACCCACACCTCAGCTTTTAGCTTTGATCCCTCTACAAGCTGCTAAGATAAACACCTTTCCAGTGCTGGACCTACAACGCCTGGAAACAGCTTCATCTCAGCACCACATTACTTACCAGGGTCACCAAAAGAAAACCAGTTGGTGCCTGCCTGTAGAGGCTGCAATGCAGAGGAGGAAGTGGGGTTGCAATTGCTCTTAGCTAGTTTGGGCTCAGCCTTGAGCTGCTGTTACGCTGAGAACAAAGGAGGTTCAGCTCAGAGTGGCAATGCTGACATCTGGCACGTTCCAACTCCAACCCATGTCCTGCCTTTGCTGATGAACTGAGGCTCGCTGTGGTTATGCAACTTCAGAAGATCTTGGAGTATCTCTCCATTGTAACAGCTGGGCTTTACACAACTGGAAACCACTGCACTGCCTAAATGGCAGGAGCAGATCCCATCTCTCCCAGCCAAAGCAGATCCCCACTGGCTCACAGCAGCAGCAGCAGCAGCAGCTGGGGACTTTTTTCTTCCTACAGACTTGGCTGGCAGACAGGACAGATGCACATGGGTGGCACAGCAGACGGGCACCCTTCACTTGGCTCAAAGCTTCAGGCAAGGGCCCAGCCATTACAGCACATCCATAAGGCACATCCATCACTATGAGCTTTGGGCACTGGCACTGTCTGGGGTCTGGCACTATATGACAGCTGTCCAGCTGGCCCTGTCTTGTACTGAGTTTAGACCATCCCGGGGTTAAAAAAAATCCCACTCTAAGTCAAACACTCATAGCCCAATTTCCTTTTAGAAAAGTAAAATATAAAAATAACAAAAATTTTGTCCCATTGCACAGAAGCAAATGTTTTACAGGTTGTAGCAAATGCAAGCAAAACCACAGACCTGCACAGCACTCCACAAAAAACTCTAATCACCCAGCTCTACCTTTGCCACAGTAAAGACCTCTCCCTGTCCCTTGTTCTCTGCCCCATGCTGGAAAACCCTCACCATGAAATGCAGCAGAGAGAAGGACAGTGCTCATAAGCTGGGACCAGCCCTTTGTAGATTTCCTCAGGGATCACTCATGGGAGGACAGTGGCTTGCCTGGCTTCTTCATGAACAGATGTGCTGAGGATCTGGAGCTGAACTAGAGTACTTTACTGGGAAATCTCGTCTCATGATTTTCTTCAGCCTCCTTGCCCAGCATCTGAGAAGCCACCGGTCAGAGCCTGCTGCCTGCCATCAGTGAAATAGAGGACAATGCACTGTGGACCTCATCTTTCTTCTCTCTTTTTCCAGAGAACACAAACATGTTCTGTTCCATCCTTTCATCCATGCATGGGGCTGTTGTGAGCCTTCCTTTGCCTCTGATGAAGCCAGGACATGACCCACACTAGGTCCCTGATGGAACCAACACATGCCCTGAAGTGCTCCTGCTCCACCACCACAACCCAAGCAGCCCCACCAGGCCCTCAGCTTTGCCAGGGCTGCAGGGAGAAAGATGGAGAAGGTGCCAGAGCAGATTTAGGTAATCTGGAGTGAGCCCCCATTCCCTGCAGCCACACAGCACAGGGATACAGTAAGTCCTGCTGACTTGCTGTCTGTCTCTGGAGATCTCTCCTTTTGAGAAAGGATGCTTGATGGCACTGAGCATGCACCTGAATCACAACCCAGGGTCTGGATGTCAGGCACACATCTCAGACAAAATGGAGTGGGATGGCACTGCTTTTCCACGGCCAAGAGGTTGTCCTGCAGACTACAGTTCCCTGCAAGCTGCATCCTCTCCCTCTCCGGAATGGAGAGTTGGTCACTGGGCTGTCCCACAGTGCTCCTTGGGATGTTTAAAGCCTCCAGGGCACAAGTGGTCTGATATGACCATAGCAAACTATAAATAGCCATCAGAAGACCCCCAAATCCCCTGTGGTGTGCTGGTGGTCAGCCAAACTGACATGTGCCTTAATCCCAAGGGAAGTACTGAAAACACACACATACCACAGCTATCATTTGGGATGCTGCTTGTACCAAGGCCATTCAGCTTCCTGCTGGAAACCAACAGCTGCCAGTTATTACCATGGAGTGTAAATTTGGTCAGGTTAAAATGCAATATCCAGAGCTCTCCAGCATTTTTCTTCTGTAAAAGTCTCTTGTCTCAGGATGAGCAGCTATCAGTTGGGCCAAAGCAAATACAAATTATGGCAACAGCCTGCACAGGGTCCTGCTGCTGCACACTTGTTGTTATGAACAGGGGTGCACCCACATTGAGGGCAGTCTGGAGAAAACAACGTATCAGGGCAGTTTAAAGAACCAAAAGTGGTCTGTCCCAAAGCCAGGAGTGCCAGGAGGCCTATCCTTTGCACAGAAACTACTCATGATGCACCTGCTTGTCATCATTAAAAAGCAGGGTCCTTCTCCCTGGGTGCAAGAGCTGGGCATCAGTAGGTGCTGTGGCACCGTGTCCCACCACAGCCAGTTTGAGGCACAGAGCCCATGGTCACATGCTCCTCAATGCCATTGGCAGGACACCCCAAGGGACCCAGGAGGCACAGGGGTACTGCAGAATTTCCAGAGAAAAATGGGATATCTGCATGGTGCTGACAGACAAAGGCGACTAGAACAGCAACATCCTGAAGCAGCAGCTTCCTGAGCTTTCTGCTTTCACAAAAGTGTTTGTCTCTTCACGTAGGGTGAGGTGACACCATTTACACCATGGAGGAGGGAAAATGCCCTGGTTCCTTCACCTGTCCCTTCCTGGGGCAGCATGAGGGACCTCCTGGCAATTCCCATAGGTAAAATTCCTTGCTGAGAGCTAATGGGGAGCAGGGCTTGCTCCTGACAGCACCTTGCACAGGAATCACTTCATGCTGGAGACAAGGCTCAGGGCAGTGGTGGAGGAATGCTTCTCCCACCAGCGCCACTGACTGTCTCCCCACAGGCTGAGAAGCACCTGGCACCAACCCGAAAGCTGGGTGCTTCTTGGCACAGAATGATAGGGACAGGCTGAGCAGGAGGAATCCAGAATCTGCTCTCCCAAAAAAAGAGCTTTTTTTGTAATTCTGGAGTAGTGCACCCACAGGATTTTGTATAGAAAGAAATTAAATTTCAATACTCTGAATAGCAATAGGGAATAAAATATTATTTTTATCATGTTTACTACACTCATTCTCACATCTCTAAATTATTTTTGCAAAAAAATTACCAGCCTAAATATCTGAAGCCCCTCCACCATGGTTTTTTCCCTGATTGGTACCATATTTCTTTCCAGAAGAGAACTAGTTCCCAGAAGAAGGGCTCCCTATCATGTTGCTACAGCTGTTCTCCAGGCAGCATGCTGTGCACCTCTGCTGGAGCAGCTCTGCATGCCTGCCAATGACAGAATCCCAGAATATGCTGAGCTGCAAGGGACCCACAAGCAGTTCCCAAACCACTTGTGCGCTATGCAAAGTTTTTCATACACATGAAACATTTTTTCACTCCCACACAGCTGGGAAGAGTTGCACTCAGGTGTTCCTAATTACTTAACTCCAGATCAAATGGAACATATTAGGTCCATCACTTTCCAGTGGCTGATCTCTGTGGAAGAAAAATAGTCTATTATTATTACCAGCCAGGAACTGCATTTCAGGGCAAGCAGTAGGAATTGATGTTCATATTGTTAAAAGCCATGGATTAAAGTTCTGTTGATGACTTGCTATTTGGACTTGCACTGAACTGTAGAAAATTATAATTAAAAAGTATATTTTTCAGAATATGATGAACAACTACAAAAAGAGGTTTCAAATGTAAGTTTCTTTGTAAGCCCCACTTGTAACTACACAGTAGCATTCACCACTTCTAATATCTACAACTTATACCCAGGAGCCTGCACACTCACATATTTTCTGTTCTATACCCTGAAAAAAAAATGAAATCGAGTATATATCGGCTAACACCCACACAGCATTCTTCCTAATGTATTTCTACAACTACCAAGCAGAGGTCTCCTTGTAAATAAAAGCAGTCTCTTAAATTTATATTGCACTTTTCTTCTGTGGGGACTTTCATACTATATACAGGAATAATATCCACCATTGCTGAAATGCAGCCACTTCTGGAGAGGAATAAAGCAGCTACTCGATAGGCACAGAGCAACATAAAACATCAGGAAGAGAAACATAACATTGGGACTGCAACAGATATTTAAGAAGACAGACAGTAATTAAGTTTAAGGACTGTAATTTAGCCAGAGCACTGTGAAAAATGTGAAGGGGTCTTTAATTGGAAGGGGTAATGAGCATGGCTTTACATCTCACCTGGGATGCATTACCACCACAAGGAGAATTGCCTCTCAAGCATGGGGTAGTAAACCACAAATACCACCACCCTCAAAGAAGAAGGACCCTGCCTCCCCTCCACCCCATCACTGCACAGCTTCCCATCCTTGCTGCTGAAGTGCCTCTTTCGTCTGATAACTTCTCTCAGCACATCTGCCAGGGGAATGAGGTCTTTCCTTTTGTCCTTGGTACTTCTGACAAGCAGAGGCACTTGGATTAATGACTTTCCCCCAAACTCACCACCAGCTGCTTTCTAGCCAGAGATAAAACAGCAGAGGTCTAAGTGGGAAGGGGCTTCCTGAGACTTTTACTGAAGCTGATGGACACCTGACAGCAGGAGAAGGCTTCACCTTTGGCTAGGGCAGCCCTCTTGCTCTGCCCTACCAGAAGGCTTCTTGCCCCCTGTGCCATGGTGTGGCGAGGCTCTTACATCCTCCTTTGCAGGGGCTGGCAACAGGGCTGGACTCCCTTCCTGCAGGTGTCCCTTTTTAAAAGCGTGGTGCTCTTTTGCTGACACTTGCCTCACAGGTAATATTTTGTCCCTCATCCTGAACCTTCAGGCTGCACCTCCCCAGCCCCACAGCACCTCTGATGCCCACTGAACACCAGCAAGACCTGGGTGCTTGTGCAACTTGGGCTGAGCAGTCTGTAGAAGCAAACTCACAAGGGCCTCTACCTCAGAGCTTAGGGGGTGAGATGTTGCCCTGGGCTATCTCATAGTGATGGGGAAGCATTTCTGTCTCCACCTTCTGCCCAGCAGAGGCCTCCTGCAACCATCAATGCAACACAAATATATTGCTGCTGACAGATCAGGAGCCATTGTGAAGCTTCCAAGAGCCCTTGGAAAGTACAGTTTCTCTCCTAGGAGTGAAAGTGGACTCTGACTTCTGACCTCCAACAAGCACTGAGGAAAAGAAGAGCACAGGGCTGAAAGAGCTCAGCCTAAGGAAGGACAGCACTGGCTGCCCATGAAAATGGTAACAGACAGCAAGTCACAGAATTGCTGTTGGCACCCGCTGCATCCCATGACACTGCCTGGCCCTGAGCAACAGTCATGGGTTTCCTGGTCAGATGTGCACTGTGATTGAGCTGGGCTCTGTATGGAGGAGTGAAGACAGAAAAGACACAGTCCCAATTCTTGGAAATGGAGAAAAGCAGAATGAGTTGGGGAGACCTGTATCATGCCCTCCCACTGTCTTGCAAAGCCTCCTGTGAAGAAGGTTCCCTTGTCCCTCAGAGCTGATGTCCTTTCTCTGTCTGATGGTGGCTGGATCTCCTGGGAGCTAAGTAAGAGCTTTCTCCCCCATCAGTGAAGGCAATGAGGCCCCAGCCATGGCTGGAAGCTGAGCAATGCAGGAGGCAGCTAATACATTCAGGTGATTTCAGACAAACACAGCTATCTTAGAGAAGCTGATATATTCATCAGAAATGGGTAAGGAGCCATGGGTACTGTGTCTTCAGTGAGACAGCTATCTTATCTGTGGTACTCCAGATAGGGATTTTGGATGGAGTGTGCCTTAAGAGGAAGAGTCACACTTATTAATTGCCAGTGTGGGCTAGTAAACCCCAATTCACAGCCTTGTGGGACTAACTTTGCCCTGTGCAGGGAGCTAAGTCATGCCCAGAGATGCTTCCAGATGCAGCAAGGCTATCACAGCTCCTGTTTGGCTGGTGCAGGGCAAATCCTTCTCCTGAGGGGTTCATCTGGAGCAGCATGTGCCTCCACCTTGAGGAGGTTAGGCCAGACCTGCTACAGGTCTGCAGCAGAGAGAAACAGCTTTACCCACTCATGACACCATCAAGAGAAAGGTGAATTTTCCCCACCCCTGTTCCCTTGTTCCTCAGTGGCAAACAGGGCCACAGTTCAGCAAAAGCCCCTCTTTTGGGCCAACTTCCTGCCTGCATCCTTCTTGGAGCAGTTTCCTGCCTGTTCCACCTTTCAGGTCCTCTGCCCACTGCCCTGTCAGTGGAAGCTGAGTGCCTGTGTGGCTGCACGTGCTGACAAAATTCAGCAACCTCAGCCCTGAGCAGTGATGCTATTGCCATCTTTTGCCCACTCTGCAGCGAATGCATTGTGCATGCAGAAAGGCCTCAGGAGGTGAGATGGCAGCATTGGAGCTGCCTGACCTGCCAGCCCAGGGGCTGGGTCATGAGCACAGGACTTGCTGTCTGGCTGAAGAACATTTAAATGGCTGACTCTTCCTGTAATCCAGAAAACTTGAGGTGGAGGAAGTAATGGAATAAGCCCCAAAATAAATAGGTAACAAAATATAGGCAGAGAAGCAATCCTGGGTTTAGGGCTGAGGTGATCGTCATCTCAATACTCACAGGGGGAAGCCAATGTACAACTGCTCCACCCTTCCAGTCCCATCCCATCACATTCCATCCCTCAGCCCCATAAAGATCAGACTTTTCTGTCTGCAGCTCAGACCAGCTCCCTATCCAGGAAGAGTGCCGAGAGACAAAAAGAGGCTCTTGGAGGCCAATGCTGCAGCTGGATCCAGCCAGGACTTCACCACTCAGCGTGGTCCGTGTCATCGGTCCCTTCCTTGCTCCATCTTCTTCAGGCCGGGGGATGAGAAGCACAGAGCGGTGGGGAAAGGCCAAAGCAAACCACACTGGGGGCAGTTGAGTACGTGAGAGCCTGGAAGATGTGGGTGGATGGAGACACTGAAGCACATGCGGTGCGAGGCAAGGCTGCTGCCCCACGGGCGCGGCCGGTGTCACTGCAGGGAGCTGTGACCCGAGCAGGGCAGCCCCAACCAGCGGGAAAGCATGAGGAGACAAGGGGAGCACTGCAGAATATCATCCACTAAGCTGTGGGCTCTGCAGCAAAGAAGGTAACTGTTCTGGTAGAAATTTGTGCTTTAATATATTTTTGTTTGTTTGTTTGTTTAAAACAAGTTCCCACTTCCCTGAGGAAGCCCTGTCCGACATTCCCAAGGAAACATGGGGGTGTTTTTTTTCTTCCTTCATTTGCTCTTCACATTTCTTCATTCTTATTTTTTGTGTTTCATTCCTTAATTTCTCTGTGTTTCTTTCCTTCCTCTCTCTCTCTCTCTTACACTCTCTCTTGTGCACGTGCTTTTTAAAAAAAGTTTTGTCTTTATTTTTAAATTTTGTTCTAGACATTATGACTTTCTCAAGGAGTGCTCCAGTTCTGAACCAGATCCCTTTGCATGGTCATGCCTGTCAGTCTTTGGTAACATATGGACACTTTGGTGTGCCAGTGAGGAGGGGAGGAAGAGGAGCAGAGGTGGCTGAGTAGGAAAGGAGCAGGAATGTCTTGGTCCGAAGACAGGAGCGCTCGCTTGCCATCATCTGAGCAGCACGTAAAGGAAGAAAGTCAATGGGCCACAAAGCCAAGGGCTGCGCAGAGCTGGGACACCGCTTCCTGGAAGAGCAACAGCTGCCAGCCGAGAAGGGAGAAAGAGAATTAGTCATGGGACAGATACAGACCTCATCAAACAAGTCAGCACACATCCATGTCTTCTCCCACCCTGAAGCACAGGTCTTTTGGAAGATACTTTGAGTCTTTCCTGGATGTTCTCAAGGTTCCCCAAAAGTAACTCTGGAAAAAAAGGTTGAATCTTAGGCACTTTTGCAACCCAATCCTTTATTCTTCCTCAGAACTTTCAACCTGAGTCAAAAGACTCTTATTATGGTTACATCTTAGACTAAAAGAGACCTTAAATTGCCTTCAAATTTTGAAAATTTTGGAGTGGTCTGACTTTTGTTTCCCTCTTCATCTCTGGAGTTAAAAAAACTTGCTAGAAGTAACTCTTACTCTGAAGGTTTTCTTGCTTCAAAAAAACAAACCAAACTGAACCTTGCTCTCAAGTGCCTGTGTGGCTCTGGTTTGCACACTCCAAACATCTGCTCTCTGGCCCACCTGAGGCATGCTACCGAGGGCACAGGCAGGACTGAGGCAGATGGCACACCAGGGGTTCCCACCCAGTGCCCACGTACTGCTTGCACACAGCTCGCTTCAGTCCACTAGTGAGAGTGGAGATGTCTCCATTACTGCAGGGCTGGCATCAGTTTATGTGGGTGGACTGGAAAGGGGCTGGTGGGATTTAGCCTGACTGTGCCTGTCTGCTCAGATGGCAGTGGAAAGAAGCACAGCCCTCCCCTATGCCATGCCCCAAAGAGCAGATTTTTTTCTTGGAGTAGAGCTGACTTAACCCTAGAGGGGCCATTAAAGCCTGCAGATGGTCCTTCCCTTCTCAAAGCTTCCATAACTAGAGTTTCCAGGAAATGAGATATTGCAGAAGTCCTTAGCTTCTTGGGGATGACATCTCCTGGTTGTTCCCTTGACTCTTGCCAACTTCCAACTGTATAGAACAAGTCTAAGAGTCTGACAGCCCCTCTGGTGACTTCTGCTGGTGGGGTCAACCATCCCCTTGAGTCCCACCAACACGTCAGCGTGCTCTGAAATCATCTGCGCATCCCTAGCATGCGCATTTGTGAATGCACTCCTACCAAATCATTTGCCTCTGAGGCAGACACAGTCTCACCCTTATTGGGTCCAATTGGCTTCCTTGGGCAGTCTCCCTTTTTCAGAGTGACGTCATCGATGGCAATGTCCCCCTCATAGCTCGTGCCCCGGACACCTTCAAAGATGATCTACAAGCAGAGCATGGGAGAGAGCCCAGTGTGAGGCTGCAGGTGTGGAGGGCCCTTCCTGCACTGCAGGGATTTGCAGAGGTGAGCAGGACATGCAGCAGATCTTATCAGGCCCCCAAGAGAATAATTTCCTTCCTGTTTCTACCATATTCATAGCATCTGGAAAGCCAGATCCCACTGTTTGTGGGACCAACCTCTTTGTACTGAGTGTCTGTGCAGTAAAAAATGAGCATTAGAGCTCTGCTTTATTACGTGTCCTGCTCTAACAAGCCAACCAACGCTGAACAGAACTTGCAAGAGTAACTACATTCTTATTTACTATTTTGAAGTATCCAAAAACAGCTGGACATTTTGCCACAGTGCCACAACTTAACCAGCCTGTACAGAGCAGCTCTCACAAACAACCTACAACAGCAAAGTAGCCTGTTGGGTGAAAACCTCAGCCATAAAAGCAGCCCACTGCCTGGACACACATGAATGACTCGATGAGCACATGCAGAGTGCCCAGTTCATATTCTCAAGTGCTCCCACAGTCCTGAGCAAGGGGCACAGCAGAGGTGAGCTCTGCAGCACATGCTAGAAGAAACTTCTAGCAGTCAGTCACTTTACACCAACAGGCCAGCATCCCCCAGCTGCTCAGCACCAAGGCACCTGTTTGTCACACAGACATGTCCAAAAGGAACTCTCCGACAAACAGTTTCCAGACTGGCAATAATCAGAAAATTTATAGCGCCAAACTGATGCTTGCGCATAAAAACCTCAGGGAGAAATGGATTTGACTTCTGTGCATCCACTAAGCCTTTGCCTTGCCCCAGTGACCCTGGGGGTTGAGAGCTCCCTTGTGCCCCACCAGCCCCTGTGCTACAGAGGAAGATGTCTGCCAGGGAATCTTCTACATCCACAGCAACAGGTAGGGCAGGTGGCAGGTGGCTCCTTGACTGTGGGCTTGGCTTACCTGGAAGGGCCCAGGCGGGTTGATGGGCACATGTGCTTGCTGCCACATGTTGCCCCGATTCCCACTGAGGGACCAGACCTGGGTGTCGATGGCTCTCTTGTTCCGCACGCGAACCAGCAGGTTCAGGGAGCCTGTAAGAGAGAAACAGGCCTCTGGCGTGATGGGGCAGGCAGCCAAGCCTGCCTGCTGGGCTGGCTCCTGGCACAGCTCTGGGCTCAGCCTCAAACCACGGCTGTTAGCCCCAGCTGGCCCAGGGACAGCCTGCAGAGCCCTGGCAGTCATCTCTGAAGGGAGCCAGCTTTCTCCTGTGTTCATGGATAAGTGCCACTGGCCATGCTTCATCCATCTAGCCTTTCCTCGGGAAGCACAGATGCAGACAAAGAGGGGCAGGATGAGGAAGAAGCAGAGTGCAGCATGGCTGAGGTGGCATGAGAAGAGGGTGGCAGAAATGCTAGCTGCCATGGACCTCTACAGGCATGCTATCCAACCTCCTGCTTGAAGCTGTCTCCTGCTCTACATGAGGGCAGCATGGATTTGCCTGGCCAAGTCTTCAACTTCACTGAGGAAACCAAGTTTTCCTACTGTCCAGTGTGAACTTCCAGCACTACCGGTTGTGGACACTGTTCCTTATCATATAATTTAATAGTAAGAAAAGGTTTTGGTTCTATTATCTTTGAATTTGCCCTTGAAACAGCTGGGGACCAATAGCAACTTCCTCTTTGCCAGTCTGAGCAAGCCCAGCTCCCTTAACTTCTCTTCCTAAGGACTTTGGCTCCTGCCCCTTGACTATCCTGATGCCCTTCTTCTGGACCCCACCAATTTCTCTACATTCCACTTGAAATGGGGAGCCCAGAACATGTATTTGCTTCCCCTTGTTCACCACTGACACCTGAAATGTGCAATGCAGCTAACAGGGCTCTCCCTTCTCCAGCCTGGCCATCAGATGTGGAAATACCACCAGTGTCCTCATTCATCACTTGCCCTGGGAGCAGCCTGGGAGTGAGCAGCTGTTCTTTGGAGCACCAGAAAACACTGCTTGCTCCACACCACCTGGTACCATCCCAGCCCAACATTTTCAGAGGTTCATAAAGATCCTGTGAATCAATGCTGACTTCAAGTTCTTTCAAGAAAAGCAATTCCCAAAAGGCTTTGTGTATCATTAAACCAAATCCAAAGCCAACAAATCTCAAAGCATTTCCATTCCTCACTTTGAAACAGTGTCACAGCTTCCTACCCTCTACCCACACACAAAACTATCTCACTTTGTCTAGCTGCAGCATTTTGTTAGTATGCCCTCAATTACTTATTTTCCTTTTTTGCTTCAGTGAAAAAAAAAAAAAATTTAAACATTCAGTCAGGGTTGACCTGAAACACAGTTTTTTCCCCTCAAGAAATCAATCAATCACAACCCTAGTCATGTTGTTGCTCATCAGTGTTTCTGGTCTTCATATACAGATATATTACACCTGAGAGTACGAAGGAAATAGTAACCCTTACTTATCCATCTGTAGTCTGTCTGCACTTGGGATGCTGCATTCTCACATGAGTATGCCCTTTGGAAAAGCAGCAGAAAGAGGTCAGGGGAAGAGACAGGGAAACAGACTTTCCTATATAACCTCCCTCCTACACGATCCCCCAAATCCTTCATTTTTGGCACATCCACCTTATGGGCACTGTGTGAAGGACAGGGACATGAAAATACTCCCATCAAGTGCCTGGCTGTCAGAAACTGAGAGATAAAACACAGGGAGTTCAGAGCATAATAAACATGAGGAAATGTATAGATACCTAGTGAATAGCTTAAAAGAAAAGGTTAAAAAAATGAAATATATATATATAATTTAGTGAAATGAGGATAGAAAACACATTATTGTCTGGAAACATTCAGAAGCATTCACTGTAAGGCAAACTGAGAAAACTAGATGAAGGCCTGACAGGACATAGCATATCCAATCCCCTTCCCTGGTGGTATTCAGTTTGGGATGCACAGGACAAGAAGAAAAACAGCTTGTTTCTCTCTCTCTTGAGATCAGATGTGACTACACAACTTTGGGTGATCCAAGCCAGTGAGACCTCCCTCCTGGAAACATAGTGCCACAGATAAGAGAAGTCACTATAGGAGTCTCTGGCAAAACCAGCTTTGAGCTGCTGATTTCTTGGCATCTTCCCTGCCCTCAGCAGCTTCCTATGAAGTAAAGTCTCTCTAAGGATACCTAGCCCTCATGGAGCCCCTTGTCCAAACTGACAGCTCAGGCAGGAACTACATAACCCCATAGATCAATGTCAACAGGAGTGTGTTCAGAGCAGCTAATTACAGACACCAGAGCCGGTGAGGTGAGGGACTGAGAGCAAATGAAGAATTAATATGAAGCTGCTAGCAAGCAAGGATTAAAAACAAGCATTGTCTATTCTATCCTCATTTGGGGACTTGTAGCTAGGATTTGCTGCACAATAGCCTGGCTGAGTAGCCAGCACTGGGACAAATCACGCAGCAAACGAACTTTGATGCCCTAGGAAAAAAGCAAAGACGAGATAGAAAGAAACCCAGAGAAGCAACTGGAATGCAAATTAGTTCCTCCAAAGCACTGGCTGTGAATGCCTGGCCTAAACCCAAACCAGTCCTGAGCACATCCTGGCTGACAGCTCCGTGTCCTTGCAGCATCAAGAAAAACAACCTTTTGGCCCCTGAATTCCCTAATACAACAATACTGAATACATGCAGGCATTCTTCAAACGGTTTACAATTGGAAAGGAAGCTCCCTTATCTACTCACAACATGCAGTGTTTCTCTACTCCTGTCTCCACATGGAAAACTGAAGGTCAAAACAGAGAAGCAGCATGCCCATGACTATCCTAGAAATCAGTCAGAGCTGAGAAGGGCAGCTAGCCCTACCTGCCATCCCTGCTAAGTTACAGAGGCTCCCTGAGACTGGGAAGTAACTATAATATCTCCATTTTCCAGTAACACTGTCACTGGGAATATGCTTCTGGGAGGCATGGAAGAGGCTCCTGGACTTGAAACAGTGATGGAACTTCTATCCCATCTGTACTGAGTCCACAGTGCTGTAGATGTTAAAGTTTGTGCAGCTCTTCTACTTTACTTCCTCCTACCACGTGTCAGTCTGCCACCAGTTGCCAGTCAAGTTAAGGGCACACAGCCTGAGATGGAGGTACCTGTAATGAACCTCCAGATCTGCACTCTAGGCAGAGCCATAAAACTTTGCAGACTTGGACTATGTGAATCTCCAAGTCATCTTTCTTTCCAGTGGTTACAAACTGAAGAAGAATCGAAGTGTGACCTGCTCTCCAACTCCTCATCAGCGGAGATGAGAAAGACCCATCTGGGATGGCCTCCAGTGCCAGTTGCTGTAGTCTCCCTTTTTGCCTGGTTTCACACCTCAGTCATGCCTGGTTTCTTCTATCAGAGTCCAAAGCCAGCTTTTTTTGGTAACAGTTTTGTTACCTATTTCTCTCCTTGTTGTGCCTTCCCCTCTCCCCTGCCTGGCACTTTCTAAGGGCAACTGCTGGTGAGTCACACAAAAAGATAGACCATCTATCTGCTGCTGTATCTCTCCAGCTGACCAGAGACAGACAAACAAAAGGGAAATCCCAGGACACCAGAAATCCTGTTGTTACCTCTTCCCATACAAGGCAATCTTTGCATTTGTCTTGTAATCTGTATTATTCCTTCTTCCCAATCAAAAGGGAGAATAAAGGCAAGTGATGAGTGATGAGGAATTAATTACAGGCAGAGCCAGCTGTACCTTCTGCTGGCTGCCTTGAAGACCAGAGCTGGCATTTCAAAAGAGTGGCACTCACACAAAAGACCAGCTGGGCTGCCAGATAGAGTAACCCAAGGGATGTCTCTTTAAATGTTACCTTCTCACAAAGAAAAAAGTCTTCACTCAGTTTCCATAGGATGAGCACTTCACTGTCACATTGAATTGCAGTGTAGCTCCAGAAGAGCTGGCACAGGCAGCAGTGGGAAGGCCCTGTATGGGGAGGGCCATCAGGACAGTCGGTGTGGGGTGGCAGAGAAGGTAGAGGTTTCCTCAAGAGTTCTCTTGAGGTGTTAATGCAGGGTGATGGAGTGGGGAAAAGGCCAAAGAACAGCTCAGTTTACATGGCTCAGATGGAAGGCAGGCAGCTGGAGTAGTCAGGAAGAAAAGGGAAGATGACACTACGCACTGAGAGGTGGGGTGCCATGCCAAGTGCAGCAGAGCTCTGTGGGATGGGTAGGGAAGGCTGTTGGGATCCACAGCCAGGAGCTGGCGTGCAGCCTGGTCTCACTGCAACTGCCTGCTGCACTCCTGTAAGATACTTGCTCCACTACGGGGCAATCTCAGGAGATCAGCTATTGATGAGAACTCCTGGCTGCAGCTCCAGTTTAGATTAGGTGCCCAGCTGGGAATTCAGGGCTGAAAGCCCCCACAGAAATTCCCATGACATTTCCAGTGCAGGTAAGACAAATTGAAATAAGAAGCTGATTGATTGCAAGATATTCAGTAGCTAGAAAGAGATTCACAGTGTGGAGATGACTTAGACCTTGCACAGCTTAGCAGAGTCACCCACAGACCCAAAATGAAGGCTAAAACCAATCCAGAGAGAAAAGAGCTCTTACATTTCTAACAGGAGCTCTAAGCACTTCTTTTAATGTTTAATGTTAATGCCGCTGATCAGAAACTAAAAGCTCAAAGCTTTGCACAGGCTAATACCAGTAGCAAATGAGAGTCTCCAGAAAGAATCTATTACTGTTTATGATCTCCACAACAAGCACAGGTCTCTCTCCCTCTCTCATTTAAATGGATGTTAATGAATAGCAGTCAGTGTCAGGCTGGTTACAGAGCTGGGGGGAAAGTTATTGCTCTGAGAGTTAGAGAGCAGAGGGTGAAAAAACAATTGCAGCACAGATGAGATGCAGAAATGATATCAAGTGGTACTGACTCATATTTTCTAGGAATGTAAGTTGTCTTTGTGCCATGGTAGGATGTATTTACTCATTCACAGTCTCTCAGGATGCTTCACACATTAACATATGAGTGGTAAGACAATTAAAGCCTCTGGGCTGCTTTCCACTCCTGACTACCGAGAACTTTATTTCTACATGTCTTTCACTGTTCTCAGCTTGGTGTGCAGGGTCCCCTCTCTACAGTCATAGGGTCACTACACAGACCTGTTTCTGCAGCCACTTCTTCACTAACTTCAGAGCAGGAGGGTTCAGAGAGCTCATCCTGGTCAGAGTTTGGAGAGCAACATGATCCCACCTCTACTGAAAAGGCATCTGCATCGGGGCATGGAGAATGTTCAGCCTGTGCTGCCAGCTGATTGCTGTGGGACACTCCATGCTCTGGTGCAATAGGGAGGCTACTGAGAAAGGAATCAGGAGAATCAAAACCTCCTGTTTCCTGCTGTGTCTAGGACTGTCTGGGGATATAAACAGCAATAAGGTAGGTTTTGATTGGCAATGCTTCCCCTACAGCAAACCTGTGAAAATTACTTATATATATGGCTACAGGGAATTTTCTTTGGAGTTAACTGTGGATTTCAAAAACCCAAAGAAACAAACACATTTCCACCCCTGACCTCCTAAACCATCATCAAATGAGGCTGGGCTTGAAGTAATATTCCCTGACATGGCAAAGCCAATTGCACAGATTGATCTATGATCCATCACTATCTATCTGACTGGTCTGGCATGTGCAGGAATTTCAGGATGGAGGGAATGCACCCGCAGAAAAGCAACAACACTCTAAAAAGGCAAAACAGACATATGGCTAGGCTCCTGGGGAGACACACTGGGCAGGGGGGTCCTGGGCCCTGCTGACAATGGGGTAAAGTGCAGTGGTATTGTCATGGCTGTCTTGTGATGAGAAATAATGGGAGAAAGGCAGGCAAGCTACAGCTACAGCTCCTTCTCTGCAGCATATCCCCACCTGTCTGTGTACATGGAGAGCAGATGGTGATATGGCAGGAGCAGACTCGCAATGGAGCTATGGTTGAGCTCCTTTGCTCATTTGATCCACCAGTCTAATTAGAGAAACTGTAAGCATAGAAAGATGAATGATACAAGACTTCCATCTTTGATACTGTGTTTATAGAACAGAATCCTGGCACCTCTTTTCAGTGAAATTCTCTTAGAGGTTAGTTGTGACCAGTAACAGGCTTTCTACATGTGGACAACAGGATGTGGTTTAAGAAATTCAAAAGAGGAAAAAAAAGAGCTCCATGCGCCATAATGTTAAATTTATGCTATCTCAGAAGAACAAAGGCCCATCTGATATGCAACTAGAACAGAACAGAGGGAAGGCACAGGGAGGGTGACTTAGGGGTAAGTTCAGAGCTGGTCACTTGTTGGGGCTATGGCTGTGTAGGAGCCCAGTGCTGGTGGTGACTCAGCTCCAGACAGGGCCTAAGGCAGCCCCAGGTGCTGGGCAGGGAAATGATGGATGCTCTCCTTTTCTCTGTGTTGTGATGTTTCTCTGTACAGCTGCTGGCAAGCAGGATGGAAAGATGCCGATGGGGGCAGCTCCTTCCCTCTTTCCTGCTGTAGCTGCCAGTCCCCAGAAGTGCTGGGTACTACCTTAGAGAGGAGAGGCCAGCCTGGGGGAAAAATATAGAATTGTTTACACTGGAAAAGAACTTTAATATCAAGTCCAACCATTAAAAATTAGAGTATAATAAACCTAGCAAGAAGGAGATCATGTGTAGGCAACTTTTCCCACCAATTTTGCAGACTCAAGAAGCAGAGTGAAGCATAGTTCATCTGTGAGGTCTGTTTGCTCCTTGTTCACCCTCTGTTTCATGACATGCCCAGATGCCTTCAGGCAATGCTTTCTCCCCTCCCAGCTTTGATAACGGGCCCTTTCATCTTTGGCATCGGGGACAGCTGAGTCCTTTGCGGAATTCATGTGCTCAGCTCAGACTGAGAGCACGCACTGTGCTCAGCATTCTCCGACAGCTGAAACAAAGTCTGCTTCATAGACACTGCCACGTTTAGAAGAGCACAACAGCCAGACAGGGGACTCTGCCTGTCTCCCTTCTGTGGGCAGGCTGTGCAAAGACCTCAGCAAGAGAGGAGGGAGCCTCTCAGAGCCCCCAAAACACAGAAGATGTGTGTGAAAAGGTTCCTGACAAAAACACTGCAGACACAGAGGTACTTAGGCTGAGGCAAATTTTGCCTGTCTCTACTCTATCCCTATTAACAATTTCCCTACTTCCCCATCATCACCCTGTCTGTGGTGTCTCAGTCCCGGGAGCCAAGCACAGCAGCTGCACGGCTGCAGGGCTTGGAGCAGATGGGCTGCTTTACTGCAATGCTGAAGCCAGCGAGACAGCAGGAAGGAGCAGCTGAGATCACATATTCTTCCTGCTGAACTGAGGACACCACTCAAAAGCTGTTCTCTGGTCTCATCCTCTTGCCTGACCCAGGGAGATGCGAGAAGATGAATGGTTCAGGCCTAGAAAGTGATTTGCTGAAGGAAGGCTGTTCACTAGAGCAGGCTGTGCTCCCACCTTTGAGCTCGTTATAGCTGGATGCATTATAGGATGCGTTATAGCAAGAGACTTTCCCCACCTCATGCCTGCCTTACTTGCACCACAAAACTTCAAGGTGACTAGCTGAGACACTGAGACTCCAAACCTGCAATTGCAAACTCCTTCAAGTGTTGGGATGCCTGTCATCCTTGCAGAGCTTTCTTTGGGAGAGGAAGTCCTGGAAGTGATGGTGCTGACTGACACTTGTTGAGCATTTCTTTGATTTTCTAGGATGCATTTCCATACATTACAAAATCATGTCTGGTTGAGCCTCAAGTACAGATAGGGATGGATGCACAAGTAGTGTATCATAGTTTGCACTCTGTCCCCATAGCCTTTATCCTGTCAGAGCACCCAGAGGAGTGTCCAGATGTGCGCCTGGAATGACGAAGAGTGAAATAATAAATGGTCTATAGATACAATAGAAGAGTCACAAGGGAGTGCTAAAGAAGTAGCTGGATATGCTCCGAGAGCTCCTGCTTCTTCTTAAGTGTCTGTTAACTTTTGTATATATCAATTTCAGAGCCTTAATAATTACAACACCTGATGTCTCGGGAGATGATCAGGCTGCAGTGCATCCTTACAGCTCCTCAACTTTGCACAAGGCTGCTGTTGCAATTAAAGTCAGAATGGAAAGAAGTTCTGCTGCACAAAGAGTGAGGGGATCATAGCAACTGCCCACCAGGGGAATAACTGTGTCTCCAATCAGGTGATCATGAGCAAAGAAAATCTGTGGGGATTCAGGGCATGTACAAATGAATGGGCACCAGCAATCTGTGCTCCAGCAGCCTTATGTGGTGGCAGTGCAACAGGAAAGTAGTGAGATGTTCAACTGGTAAGACAGAAGAGGACTTTTGAAGAAGGCAACATTTCAGTGTCTGTCTGCACTGGGAACTTGATTCAGTGATGCCCCTTTAGTGAGGGGCAAGGAATGGCAGGGATCAGTGAACTCACATTCAAGGTACTAAACAGAATGCCTGCATCAACATGAAGACACAATATTTGTGAAATGAAAATGATATGTAGCCAATCCACATCTGAACACCTTTCCCTCGTCTCCATGTCTTCTTCTTTAGATGTTAAGCTCTTTGGCTAAGGGATGATCCAATCCTACATATCAAATGCGCTGTTGGCCCTCTTTGTTAGTAAACATTTAATGAAGGTATAGACAGAGTATTTACTGGGCTCCAGCAAAAGTAACTGAAGGGAATTCTCTGCCCTTGGTTATGCAGGAAAGTTGATTAGATTATGTATCAGTACCATTGGGTCTTAATAATCTTTAAATCTATGCCTCTAATCCAAAGTTCACTGAATTCTTTAAAAAAACAATGACTTCATCTGTCTTTGGTCAGAGCCACTGTATTGAACTCACAGAGGTTGAACGACACTTTACAAATATGTAGTCTTCTTGCTAGGTATTTATAATCCTTGCTCATGATCATGGTATTTGACTAACCTCCCAAAAAACCCATGCAGATACTACTAGATGAGACCATAATCTATCCAAAGGGTCCATACCACAGGCCACAGGAAGGTGCTGGATCTCTTAACAAAACCTTAGTCAAATACGTATTTATTGATGGCCAAGAACACATCTGAATAAGTGGAAAAAGAATTAGCATTAAAAAAACCTGAATAAATGTTTTCATTACAAACTCTTGACTTAACTCTAACTGCAACTTGTTTTCAAGAGCCTAGAGGGAAGTGAATCATACCCATTAGGAAAATCAGCCTTCCCTCAATTAATCCAGTGATGTAATCTCTACTGTGTAGAGTTATTGTACTGGAGACAATGGCATGGATTTAATGAACAACACATTTCTATGTAAGGCAAACTTCATGTATCCAAAAGAATGCAGCTACTTCCAGGGTGCCACCTGTATTACTATGTGGTGGCAGGGTGCTGTGTTCATAAACAAAGTTTGGGTAGAAACGAGGGAGCTATGATGTTGAATCTTACAAAAATGATGCCTTTGTGGTTCAAGCTGCTTTTGCAATGACATAACTGGTACCCCTCTATGTGTGTGACCTGACAGCTCTGACTAATGTCACTTGTCACAAACAAGTTGAAGCCACATGGCACTTGCTGGCTCCTACACGTGATAATCCACCACGGCCTTTTAGACACATTTTTGCACTGATTGTCTGATCTGAGTTAAAGAAGAAGCAATTCAGTTTGGCAGGCCTTCCAGACCACCTGTGATTCCTCCTCAGCAGGAGGGCTTCAGTGGTGACACTGCCTGTGTAAGTGGCCTTCCCACAACCCAATTCCCTCTGTGAAACAGCCATGGCTTTCTTGAACTCAAATGCTGTGGCAAGTGATCTGATCAGGTCTCATTGTTTCCAGTGACTCAGAACCAAAATCCTTCTTAATCAGTGCCCAGCACTGTTCCTCATGGAATCTTTATAGAATAGAGTGGAAGAGAAAAAAAAGAAAAGGGAAATGAAGGGAAAGAAAAGTTGGAAAGGACCTACAGCCACCAACTCCCTGACCACTTTGATTGCCTTTCTAGGAAACCTATTCCAGTTTCTGACCACTCTTTCAGTAAAAAAATTTGATCCTCCCCTGATGCAGTTTTGAACAATTCCCATGCATCCTGTCACTGGATACCATGGATCAGCACTTTTCACCCCCTTTCCCTCCTCAAGAAGCTGTAGAAAGCAATGAGTACTTTATAATTTTATTGGATGCTTCCCATCCTGATTATACATAGACCAGACTTAGCTGGGGTGGTCAGATAAGGTCAGTGCCAGCACTGGAACAATCACACCTTTAACCCTCCATTCAGTGGCTGAAATTTCCATGTCTCTCTCTGCAACCTTCATCCTGTGAGCTGACCATGAAGACATCTCCTGCTGCAGGGCCTGCAGAAGCATCCAGCAGTGAGCAGGAGGCCGTAGAGATCTTCACCTGGCTACTACTACATCAGGAGGCATGAGAGAAAGGTGGCAGGGGACTGTGGTGGAACCAGTCTGTCAGGGAAACTGTCCTCTTAAAGCATCCCCCTCTCAGGCAGCCCCTGGGAAGGAAGAAAGTGGAGTCTGATGGCTGAAGCAAGACTTGAGGATTTGCTCCCAGCCAACTTGGCAAAGAAGCATTTTGAACTTGGCGAATAGTTGCTAGCTGCCACAGCTAGTTTCCTCCCCTGAAGAAAACAAGCAATTCCTCAGAAACACAGAATCACAGAGTATTCTGAGCTGGAAGGGACCCAAAAGGATCATCAAATCCAACTCCTAAGTGAATGGCCCACACAGGGATCAATACCACGATGATGGCAGCATTAGCACCAGGTTCCAACCAACTGAGCCTCATTTGACATTTCTACACCAGCCTCAAGGAAGACACCCTTGTTCTTGAATGCCTGATGGAAATGGGATTTCTTTTCTTCCCCTCCCCTTAATTTTTAGGCTGGGGCTGGCAGGATCATAGGGCAATCTGAATGCTTGCTACAGGGGCCAGAAGAAGGAAAACAGATGACCAAATAACTTCAGAAGAACTGGGATTGCCTCCAGGGAGCTCCCCTTCATCCTGCTCTCTCATCAGCTGAGAGATATTCAACAGCGTCCTGCTCTGCTAGTCACTGAATATTTTATATCATGGCTACAACCAGTGCATTTGTATTCTGTTTCTCTCTTTCGTCATATCTATTATAAACGAGTAGTGTCTGGGAAGTCTCCCAGGGAAGATTTGCCTGGATGGCTATGGATATTTTATAGTCAAATTGTGAGAGTAAACCAGCTTTCAAGTTCTGTAGTGGTGGGGGGGGGGGGGGAAGGTAATAAAAGGGTTATTAAAAAAAATAAATAAATGTCGGGATTTTATACAGCTACTTTTTGTAGTGACAGAGCTCCAGTTGGCTCCACGATGGAGCTGGGGTTGCTAGAAGAGGCTTGGGATGGGAGACACCCTCTTGCTGGCATTGTCTGCGGACGTGAGCAATCTGATACACTCTTGCTGGCACCTGGCTTGGCAGGACTGCACGGGCACTAGGTGAGCCCGGGCTTGTGGCCATGACTGCAGGCACCAGGGATAGCTGGGTCTGTGGGAAGCAAGGCATGGCTCAGGATTGCTGCAACCCCACCTTCACCTTCACATTGCAGGGATAATGGGTCTGTCTCCTCATTTCACAGAAGTCCTACTGAGTCCTACACCCTCCTCTAACCCAGGGCTACAGAAGAGAAGCTGAATAAACTTGTTTTGCCCTAAGAACTCTGAGATTATTTCAGCCAATAAGGCATCCAGCCTGACATTAAGGGACTGAGTTTCAATTTGCAGGCAGATATATGGGGGGTTTGCTGGACCAAGTCGTGTATTCCTTAGGCCAAGAGAAAAAGAACTTTTTTCTCATTTCATTCTCTTTCAATCTCTGTCTCTGTCTAAACAGTCTAATTTTAAAATTTGCTCTCAGCTCAGCACCACCCATCGTGGAAATCATATGGCATTAAAGAGTCTATCTGCCTCACAGAAATTTATCATCCCCTTTGTACAATAAGAGTTAAAACAGGGATCAGGCAGGGGCCATAAGATTGGGTATGAAGGGAAAAATCAACAAACAAAGAAGATGTCTGAAGTTGAGGAACAGAAAACGGCACTCAGAGGCTTTCTTAGGTTTCAGGAGACACTGTCACTTCTGGGTAATTTGTGGGTAGAGCAAATCAGTAAAGAGTTAAAATTCTAAAAGCAAAAAAACCTGTAATTGATTCTTAGTAATTTCCAACCCACTCCATCTCCAGACAGACCACTACAAGAGTGCTGTTAAACCGAGCTCTCTTCCAAAATCAAGCAAATGTTGATGAGCTTTTACTTCACCTGTGAGATGAAGTTGGGAATATGACAGGAAAGAAAGCATCCACATCTTTTTTTTTTTTGCTAATCTCCCACCAGTGTGGGTTGCTTTTCATCAAAGAATGAGACCCCTTTCCAGGTCTCCAGGAGAAGATGAGCAGGAATTAGGCAGTGGAGCTGACTTACCATAAGGTCCAGCTGCAGGGAACACATGAGTTTGCCAGACAGCATTAGCAGCTGGACTCTGTCAGCTAAGCAGGACCAGCAGGGCCAGGAAAATCTGGTGTGAGCCAACACTGACAGTGCTCTGCCTGGGCAACCTGCATGACTACAATATGGAGCAGCCTGTCTCCAGGGGGAATCTAGGTGTGTGAAAACAGCTTGGCCTAACCCAATCCCAAGTGCAGAGAGCAGACACGAACCCTCAAAACACAGACACAGATGGAGACCTGCCCAGTGAACTGCAGCCCAGCTCTTAGCCCCTGACATCCATGGTGTCAGGGTTTCAGCCTTGGCCACACTTTGCAGTTTAACCTCGCAGCTGTGCCACATGTGCACAGAGATGGGCCAGACTCAGGAGCATGTTCCCTCCCAATTACATCTGCAGTACTGAGCAGAGAGTGGTTAATTAACCCTGCTTATTGAAGGGCGGACACGTTCCTGCCTGGGCCCTGATTTTTCAGTCAGGCTCTAGTCCAGCAGGTGATTAATAACACTGTGTGCTGTGGGAAGAGTGCATCTATTATTCAAATTAATGAAATTATAATCAAGAGGTGACGAATTAGCAGTTGCTCCTTGACTGGATATGGAAACTCATTAGTGTGCCAGGCGTTTCTGTGGTGCTCACTGCACTCGAGGCTCACAGCAATGAGAGGAGGGAGTCAGACAGAGCAGGCAGCCCTGTACACAGCTGGGAGAACACACATCCTGCCCACCTCCGTGTAGCTATGGCCACCCCAGAGCTCTCTGGTTTACAAAGCCCCTTCACCCTCTTCTCCTGTCCAATGGACAGACTGAGCGTAAGGTGGTGCCCCCAAGGATAGGCTGTGCCAGCCTCACAGCTCTGACTCTGGGCTGGGCTACTGGAAAAGCATTTGAGTGCAGCAGCCTACCCTGCTGCTTAGAACACTGCAGTAGGACTCCCACCCTCTGGAATTGCTGGTTGCAGGCACAGCTGCTGGAGCAAGAGGCTGGAGATCTTCCCTGAGAGCCCACATGAGGCTGGGCTTACCCTTCCCCAGAGCGTACTCACCAATGTGCTTCCCGTACATGTGGTAGTAGAAGGAGACACAGTAATACTTGGCAGTGATATTGTAGAGGGGGCTGATGAGCCGGGCCTTGTCTCCTGTCACCCGGGGCCGGGACGCCTCGATGAACATGTAATAACCTGCAGGATGAGAGGGAAGGGTGGGCAAAGGCACCATGCACTGGGGCTCCCTTCCTCCAAATGATGGGATGCCAGAGTGGCTGGGAGACCATCCCTGCTCTGGGAGACACGGCCTTGCTCTGCCCAATGGCTCTGCACCCACTGTGATCCTGACCAGAGACACTTGCAGGATACCTGCAGTGCCTCCCCTGCCTCGGCAGGATTTTGGGAAGTGGAGGAGAGAAAGGAACCTGCAGACCTGCTGTGAGCACACGTAGCAGGTGAACCCCTGAACACACACATGCACATCTGTCTGGGTGCACAAAGAGCCTCAGAGGTGACTGCACTGTGCAAGGAGAATACCAGAAAGAGAAACCACTCCAGACTAATTTCTCTGCCTCAAGTACAGGGAGAGAGGGTTCAGTACATCTAGGCTGAACAATATTGTTGTGTAAAGAGAACAATACTGAAGCAGTTGTTAACAGCCCAGGGAGGAAGAGATTAGCCATTTAATTTTTTAACATCATTTTCAATGCTCAATCAGGGTGGTGTACTGAACACTAAGAGGAACGCTTCCTTGGTGGGCCATTGGATGTTTCCCACTTTTTTCTGAGTTCAAAGGTATGTGTTTGCATACAGATTTACTTTTCCTATTGCAGAAAGAGGGACGTAGTGTCCAGCTAAACTGGGAGCATGTAATCCACACACAGCTGGGGTATGCAATACGTAACACCGGTTTCCTCCAGCTATAGGTGAGGCTTCCTCCTGCCCCACAGGCAGCTCCCGTCTGGTCTCTCATGCTTCTTCTAAGATCTGTTTGCATCCCTGAGAACTTCTTTGAGGAAACAGCACCCTAAAACCTACAGAGCCATTTCAAGGTGTTAGAGACGTTCTCCTACTTGTTTATCTGTTTTTTTTTCTTTAAAACAAGCATCAAACAGTGCAAGGGCATTAGGCATCAGGAAATTAGCTGACAACAAGAACAAATGCTCACACTATTCCCTTCAACAAAGTTGTGGGTGTTTTAATTGTGTGTTTAATTCCAATCAGTAACATGCAAATTAACTGCCTGCTCCCTGCACCCTGTGTGAAGTAGAAAGCAGATCAGCCCTCCATCAGCTCCCAGAGCTGTTAAGATTCCTGACAAGAGACAGTGTGCACCTCCCCTCCCCTGCCAAGCCAAAAGAAACCCGGGCTTGTGCCTACCCTCTGGCGTACCGCTGATGTCCGTGGGGGGCCCTGTGTTGACGGTGCGCTTGGGGTTCTGGGTCAGGGCGTTCTGCCGCGTCCAGTCAAAGTTGTCCATCTTGTCCTGCACGAAGCCGCAGATCTTCTCGTCCTCAAAGCGGCAGGTGTTATCTGTGGGGATGGGAAGGGAAGGGGCTGCTCAGCTGCTGCTTTTCAAACACCTCCCCTGAGCTGCCTGGGCGCTCACAGCAGTGCTGTGTCACCACTGAGGCTCAAGCCAGGGGCAGATGGGCAGCCCCTGACCTCAGGAGGAGGCTGAAAAGGAAAGTATCACAGAAATCACAGAATGAGTTGAGTTGGCTGAATGGACCCAAAGTCCATTCAGTTCCAAACCCATTGTGTGGGCAGGGATGCCATTCACCAGATGTACAGGTTGCCCAGGGCCCTATCCAACCTGACCTTGAGCACTTCCCATAGGTGAGGCACCCAAAACAGCCTTGGGCAGCCTGTTCCAGTGCCTCACCATTGTCTTTGTAAGGAATTTACTCTTGAAATCTAATTTAAATGTCCCCTCTTTTATTTAAAAAATTTCCCCCTTTACATATCACTACCCATAATACATCAGTGATTAGTGTTATTACAGAAGTGTTAATCCAGGCTGATGGATGTGTTGGTCTTACAAGATGGAATAAAGCTATTATGGCTAAAGAGAAAGAGATTTTCTGAGAGATCCGAAGGGGCAAATGTAGAGGAAGGTAAAAAGATCACCAAAGGCAAACTAGCTACAAGGGCTTTTATATCAGAACAACTTGATGGTAGAAAAATTTCCCCAGGAGAGACGAAAATGTAGCAGCAGATGACCCCCCTTCAGGCTATATATTTAACTAAACTATGACACACATGAAAAAAAATCATCTGTGGAGAAGAGGTCAGCTCAGCACGACAAACGTGTCATTTAGCCAGAGTACATCTAATTTACACCAGCTAAAAGGCACATTTGATTTTGCAGCTTATGCTGGTTCCCCTAACAAAATAAAACATGCAGGTAAAAGATTTTTATGTAGGATCAACCAGATGTACAATAGGGCTCACTTTTATTACTACCACAAGACAGTTACACCCTACAGCAATATTGTAAGACAGATGAAAAATCTTGTGCATAGACATAACCCAATATGGACTCACAGAGATTGGAATGAATTGGACATGACCAGGCTGAAGATTGTTGCCTTTGTGTTAAAAAGGTATTTTTGAGTCACAAAAGAAAAGGTCAAGAAACAGCTTTACGCTGCTTACACAATAGGAGAGGGATGGATAAAACAGGCAAAAAAGAAAGAGAAAACAGGTACAAGAACCGATGCAAAAACTGCTGTGTGCTTTGAAAGGACCCTGGGCATAAACCAGAGCTGGAGAATGAGCTGGAAGTGGGATCTTGGACCTTGTGATTATTGTAGATACAACAAGCATAGGCATCTTTAATTGCTGCTTTTTAGTAAGAGCAAGGAGGTGTGCTATGAAACTGAAAGATAAAGCCACGAAAGAACACATACACAAAGGGAAACCAGGCTCTCAATGAGGGCTTGGAATGTGCTAGGAACTTCATCCATGGCATTCTGGTGCAAGACTCAGCTTTTTGGGGTTTATCTCTCACTATTATTTATCATGCCTAGATGAAGAGAAACTCAAATGCCTCCTGCGGCTCCTGCTTTCTTGTATCTTCAGTGATGACTTGCTCTGGTTGCTTGGCAGGAGGCTTTTTCTCCTAGCATGAGTGACTCCAGCAGGACATGTAAGAGAGAGCAGTGTCCTCAGCCTATGGGCTGGGTGCCAAGTGTGGACACACAAGGGAAGTTTTCTGCAATGTCAGGGCCAAAAGCTCCAGACACAGCACAGTGTGATGGTAGGAGCTTCGTACACCTACCATACACAACAAAATCTGTTATCTTGTACCAGAGAAGAGAGACTACCCATGAAATGTACAGAATCTTGACTCTGAGATGCTGCACTTTCTGGTGGCTATCCTACCTTCTGGTGGACAGCTTCTGCCCCATCCCCTCCCACTTGGAAATGAAAATTACTGTAATCCAAAGGGACATCAAAGGTCTGCACACCCCTGTGATAGGGAAGTGGGTTCTCCCTTCTTGCCCATCTCTTCCCAGCATCCTATCAAAGTAGTGAGAAAAGAGGATGCAGCTTCCTGTGGTAACCTGTAAAAACGTCCTTGCCAGTATAGGTGGGGAATGTGTGGCAAGCCAAGGGCCTTGTTCACAGACCAGGGCAGCTGGGTTTTCAGTAAACTCAGTGGGAAACACAGCATGCCCACTCCTTTGGGCTGAGCATAGCCATCAGAGCTTGTCTGGGCTGGCCACTTAACTGCTGATTAACCCTGGCTAAGTGCTTTCCACTCAATCTGCTCATTTCTAATTAGCATTCAAATCCAAATTAGCCACTGCTCTGCAGTGCCTAACACAGGGGCCCAAACAGCATCTGGAGCTGAAGAAGGGAGCAGAGGACAGGGCAGATGCTTGCAGGGTCTGAGACTGGGTAACTATGTGGGATATGAGGCCTCTTTCATGCCCAGAACAATGAGATAGAAGGAGAAAAGAGTCAGAAGGCAGCTCCTAAGGGTCCTTCCTCAGCTCTCTTGGCTGAGAGAAGGGAGTTCATGGCTGTACCAGATCCCCAATGGTCCTCAAAGGAGAGACTGGAGCCAACAACTTGCTGATGTTGCTGGGTGGTGTAATACCCCTGGTTTCTCTTCACTGGGCCAAAAACATCTGTGTGACTCCAGCTCATGGGTTGCCGGCTGCAGTTAAAAGAGACACATTTTCTCTTAGAATGGATTATCTCACACAGCATGATCCACAATGACTGTCCTTTTGCAAAAGCGCCAGGGTGGTTTGCACCTCTGACCCTGTTGAGCACATGGACTTTCAAAGAAAGATATCTTTTTCCAACACAGAGATACCTGAACAGGGAATATCAGATGGAAAGCAGAGTTGGAAGCTGCAACACAGAGGTCAGCCAGGCAACTGATTGAGAGGGAACAAGCCACAAATAAGGAAGCACAGAAATCAAAGGCAAATTAAGGAGAAAGTAAAACCTCAGGCGAAGATCAGAGAAAGTTGTGCAAGACAAGAGGACCTAAGGATAGCATTCCAAACGTAGCACCAAGGCCTGGTTGTGCCAGCTTGGTGGACTACTGTGCCTCATTTGTAAGAAGCCACACACATGGGATGAGGCTACTCAGAGAATTTGACTCAAAAGCCTATAGAGAACTCTTCTAATGTTCAAATAGGTCTCTGAGTGCATCATCTCTTCTCACTCAAATGCAGCTCCTTCCAGAAGGCAACACTTCTGGCAGAGCACATAAATCAGAGGAGGGTCACATGCATCACAGATCAAGCAGTGCTGTTTCTTAATCAACAACACGATCCATCTGATGTGCAACACCACTTGTTGTGCAGGAATTTGTAACTCCAGCACATCACCTCTGCTTAGCTTGGGAGCCCAAGGAACTTTGAAACAACTGATGAACAA
Source organism: Thryothorus ludovicianus (assembly GCA_013397245.1). Lineage (NCBI taxonomy): Eukaryota > Metazoa > Chordata > Aves > Passeriformes > Certhiidae > Thryothorus > Thryothorus ludovicianus. Next base: position 174,645 of record VZTB01003869.1, read on the forward strand.
GGCTTAACTTCTCCGTAGTAATGCCTCTTTCTATGTATCTTCTGCATTACATGTGAGGAAACAGATGCACAAAGTATAGAGACACATTTAAGGTAACAGCAGGCAGTGCCTATGTGGAAAACAGAACCCAAGTGCTCTGACTCCTGGTCCTTTGACTTAAAATAAGCCACAGGAAAGCAAAGCTCTGTGGTTTCTCTGAGCTACAAATGCCATGAATAACTAAGGACTGTTCAGTGTGGTTTGGGACACTGACAGTATGTCATCTTTGGATGGTTATCAACAAGGTTCATCAGGACAAACCAGCCAAGAAGAAAACCTTTAAATCACCTACTGTACCTCAAAGGGCCACAGAGGTGATCTGACTTTCAACCTCAACTGTGTGATGCAAATCTTCTTGAAGATTTACACCATTTGCTAGGGATCCTGGCTCATCATCAAGGGGTAAAGGAAGCTTACTGTTTAAAATTTAAGCAGTGGATATTGAACACAGAAGTTGTTCTCTGGATTGCTACAGGTAAGGTGGCCGTGACAGGGGAGCTGGCTCCTCAAAAGCTGCATTTAGTGCTGTCTTCACCAAACAGATTTCCTTGGCAGGCTTTGCAGTGTTGGCAGCTCAGAGTGCAGGGATGTTTACTCTCAGTTACAGACACCTCCCTGCATTCTCAGGGGACAGACCCTCTGTTGTGGCTATTAGCATTTCTTGTTGCTTTGTCTTTTTGAGAAACATAATGGAGGCTTTCCTTTAAAGTCCATAGGGGAAAGCCATCCCTGATTCTGAAATTTTGGCTGCCAGATGAATGCAAAAAAATAAGAACCCTATTCTAGCTGCCGACTGTGGGTGAATAGCAGATGGAGTGCACTTGAATAAAATTGCCTTCACCATTTATCCATGGTGTGACAACTGCCACTGGCTTGGAGCATAAAGGACTGTGCTCCAAGCCCCTGCTCTGTTGCAGACCCGTAGTGTGACCCATAGGGTATCATTTGCTGGACATCAGTTTCCCCATGTAGAAAATGAAGACAATGAGAACTGTATTGAGACCTCAAAGTACGTCATGCTCTAAGAAAGAATATTTAACAGTGTCTCCCATTGCAATTTTCTAGGGATTTTATAATCAGTAATGGAAGAAAGCTTCTCAATGCTGTAACTGGTTAAGTGATTGTATTTGCCATCACAATACAAGGAGCTGTCACCTTTTTTAACCTTTGCATCACAAAACATTCCTGAAGAATGGGCACAAACTTGAGTAATCCAACTCTAAACACAGGCTGACATCTCATTCCCACATGTTCAAACTTGGATTCCTCTGGACTCTGAGCATTGTCAGAGACCAGAAACACCAGCAATAGATGGTAAGCAATAAGCCAGGCTAATCTACAACAACCAACATCTGCCACGGAACACCACCCACTGTACTTGTCCAGGGTCCCAAAATCATGGTTTTAGTACCACACACAGCCAGACTGCAGGGATGTGAGAAATAGTGTTGCTGTTATGAAAGGGCAAGACACCTTGGCCACCAAAAAATAAATCAGCAATCCCATATACTTCTTATTGACCTCCTCACCAAGGTTACAAAGTTACATCTGATAAAACAAAGGAAACTAAAACACTCATGGATGAGGAGCTGGAATGGCTTGTGGGGCAGCACTCCAGAGTTTAGAAAGCAAAGGCTATATCCAAATAAAATCGCAGAGGAGGTAAGGACAAAGCAGATTCTCCAGCACCGGAATTCAGTCACGATATTAAAACAATCGGTTATTCTAAGAATTTTAAGGTAAAATCTTAGAATTAATATAATTCTTGGGCAGTTTTTAAAATACAAATTCTGTTTTTTAGAACCAGATTAACTTATGAGTCAGTCTTATTGGTAACCTCTAAATATTTGAAATTCCCAGTGTCTTTTGTTAACTTCCTTTGCTCTTCCTTTGCTTTTCCTTTATACCCCAATATCTGACTCTATAACCATGCCACACGCATGCCTGCCCCAATGTTATTAACATCTTATTAGGCTGAGAGAGAAAATGCATAAAGAAGTAATTGTATTAAGTGACTCTCAGAGTTTGTAAATTAATCACCATTGTGCATGCCCTTGGATCAGGCTGCCAGAGGCATTAATCATCTAATCTTTGCCTTTCACTCCAGAGCTTTCAATGTTTGCTCCCAGAATTTGGCTCAGCAGGCTAGTGTGAACTTTTCCCTGGGGGTGGTGGTAGCAGGGGAAGTATGAAGAGGTAGCAGGAGGGATTTCCATGGTTTTGGGATGAGATTCAGAGAAGTCAGCTGTGTTCCAAAGAAAGAGCTAAAAGCCTTTGGGCTTACATTTCACTGGTAGCAGGTCTGAAAGGAAAGGTGTATCTGAAAGCAAGTGTGGCAGGTCCAATTTTAAGCAGCCAGTCCCAAGGTGTGAACTCATGGGCAAGGCCCTCACAACTGGCCCAGAGGTCCCAATATCCACCAGAGGCTGGGCAATTTATGTCAAGGGGAAATCGTAAGTGTTGGGTTTACTGCATGAAAAACATGAGTGGCTGAATTATGTTCCACCATAGGCAAATTTCCTGCTGCTGTTCTGGACTCAATCAAGCCGCCAAAGCTACCCTAGGCAGGCAATCTGAAGGCTCAGTTTACAAAAACCCCTAGAGATTGACACAATTAGGACTGAAGTTGCTCTGGGTTTATCAGTGATTTATGCAGTGTAAAAGCAAGTGGCAAAAGGCCAGATTTTGTCACTTCCACCTGTGGGTTGGGATGCTTGCCTCCTCCAGCAAGTACTGAGAGACACATTCTAGAATAGGTCCCAGGCAATATGCTCCGTGTTTCCCAGTGAGTCTTCTATGGAGAATATTTAAAGTAGACCAGGAAGTGAGGAAAAGAAAGCAAATGGAATCAGGAATTAGAGACACAAAATCCTTCTGCCTCTGTAAGAAGCTCTTACTCTCAGGCAGAGTATGGCTAATCAAACTATCTTCAGAGTGTGAATGTGCAAGAAATTATGCCTTGTGGCTGCCTTAACAAGATTCTGATTGTGCCATCACCTAATCCTGGTTTTGCTACCCTGCAGTGCAGCAGTAGCACTTACCTACACATAGAGTAATACATAAAAACACTGAATACTGTCTCAGCAGCTGGAAACAGGGAGAAACAGCCCCATCCTCTCCATGGAGCACTAGCAAGTAGTCTGCCCATCTCTGACCAAGAGCTTTGCCTGGGAATAAATTCTACAATCAAAGCAAAGGGACCTTGCTGCCTCCCCTGGAGATCATTTCCCTAGCAAGCTAGAATTCCTCTTTTATGCTCAATGGGCGCTATCATGCTGGTGTAAAAAAACATCGTTCTTAGACATTGTGTATTCTGCTCTCAAAATCAATGGGAACTCTGGACGCTCAGTACAGATGGGCCTGCATCTTGTCAAGAATAACCAGAGGGTAAATAAGCAAGTTAAGAGTGATGACACTGAAGGGGAAGGAAAAAGGGACTGTGCTCATAGAGTTTTCAATAAGAGACAGATCTGAGATGGAGACTGCTCCATACAAGCCTGCAGAGATACCAAGTTGTATCATTCCTAGTCAGAAAAGGACGGGTAATATTTTGGGGAATATTTAGTAATTTGCTAACTGGAAGTAGATTGTTTGTGCTAGGACATGGGAGTGGGTGTTCAAGGTCACGGTCTACCCCATCACAAAGATATCAGGTGTGTGTGAGAGGCATATCCCTGGCAATAACTCTGGCATAAATCTCCTGAGCAAGGTCCGAGGTACAACAAATGGCAATATTTACTGGAAGCTTTAGTGTATGCAATTTCATCCTCTTTTGGGGGAAAAAGATTTGACAAAGTCAGCTGTGTATTCCAGCTGCTTGTCATGCCTGATCTGCTGGAGCACTCGACTAATATACATTACATTCAAAGCATTAACACAAAAGTCTTGTTGCTTACCTGTTGGATTGGGATAGTTGATTGCTGGAAAAAGAAATAGAAAAACAAGTCAAAACAAGAGCACAAATCACAATCAGAATCTGAAAATAAAACAAACAAATCAAGAAAAGTCACAAATGCAGCATCTCTGTGAGAATGCAGTGCTTGATGCCTGTTTTGGTGATGGAAAAAGATGATGATAGTCTGACCCAAGCAGCAAGAGACCTTAAGAAAACCCCACCTAAGGGGTGATCCTAGGATCACAGGGAAACCCTTCTGGCAACTCAAGTAGTTTCCTTCTGGAGCACCCCGTGGGATAGCACCCATATAGACACCAAAGCTTGGTATTTAAGAGGGACATGAAAGCAGTTTGATCCAGTGTGGAAGGTTGACATGACAGGTGTGCTGGGGACACCAGACACGCTGTCAGTCCACGGGAGAAAAGGGTTGTGTGAAATCAAGCAAACATAACAGGAGAAGGATCTGTACTTTCTGCTGAGAAAGAGGGTCCAAAATCCTGTTGGAGAGTAAAGGAAATCATAGACTTGTGGGAATAGAGAGAGGTGTGAGCTGTTGGAATGATGGGGAGAGAAGCATGGTCAATGTCTATCCATGGGATAATCTGGGATTCAAGGTATTGGACAGAGCTACAGCTTTATGAGTGACTAGTTAGGAAAAGAATAATGCATTCAGCTCTGGAAATAACTGAAGTCACCCAAAATCTTCTTGCTTTTATGTGTGTGTGGCTAATACAGAGCACCCAGTGACTATCTTGTATTACAAGCCACTGTACCACAGGGAGCTGCAGCATGGTCTGACTGGGGTTTTGGGGATCTCCTGCCCAGAGAGTGCAGAGTGTGAGTCAGAATGAAGGATGAGTGGAGACTGACCTTCACAGGTCTCCAGCGCTCTGCACTGACGGCAGCATCCAAAACACAGCCAAACGCCACAGTGCTGTGCCATCAGAGCTGCTCAGAGCACAGAGACCCACCCCAGGGTCACAGGAGAGCACCTCTCTGCACGCCCACATCCCCCGAGGCTCGGGCCTGCTCTCGCAGGCAGCACCCAGGAGGAGACACCTACGTTCCATGTACCGGATGATGCGCGCAGCCATATCTCCAGCCCCAAAGCTGGTGATGGGCGTCAGGCGGACCTCGTAGCTCTGAGGCACTTTCAGGTTGGGCAGGATGTGCTCCAGCAACAGGCCTTTCTCCATTTTCTTCACAGGAATGAAGGTCTGGATGGTGTTTCTCTGAGATAGCTGCATAGAAAAAGAACCCATAGAGTTATGAAAATCCTGAAACTGGAAACCTGAGCAATCGTATTCATCATCAAACACCCTATTCCTCCTCTTTCTATACAGCCCTACACCTGATTGCACCATGAGATCTTCATGCAGTATTGGTTTGAAAATTGCCATCCTGGTACAGAACAGTGATTAGGAGCCTGAGCTCTCCCTGAAGCAAAGCCTTGGTGTCCTCCAAGGGAGGGACTTTGGATACAAATTGAACTATAGGTCCTGAAGCAATTTAGTGTCAGAAGCAATGGTTTCAGGAGGAAGTAAATAAACCCAATTCACCTCTGCTAGTGCACCCAGGTCCTATGCAAACACGGCTTGGCATTGCAGCAAGATACCCTACAGTTCACAATCACTGCTGCAGAATTTATTCATTTGCTGCCTGGGCTGTGTGGCACTTCATTTGGTGTCTCACTGAGAGCAGTCTACTTCCATACTTCCTCAGAAAACTTCCATAGGGTCCGTCCTTGGACTGCCTCCACAGACCAGAGCAAGGGGTCTAGTTCAAGTCGGAGGTTCTCTGGGGTCACTCACAGGCTCTCCCTTCCTCTGATTCCCACTGGAAGGGGCTAAGTTATGCTAGCTGAACCATACCAGCTAAACACTGTTCAGTTTGCTAAGACTTCGGGGAAGTTTCAAGAAAACAATGGAGAAAATACCGTTATCAAAATCACCACCACTAAAAATGATGAATTACATGTCAGTGAAACTTCCCTGCTATGGTCATGCTTGCTTGGCTGGGCAAGAACAAGAACGAGGATTGCATTGTGAAGATACAATTTCCTGCCTGTCGCTGTGTAGTGCCTGGATCCTTGTGGCAAGGTGTATTACTGGGGATGCTGGTGCTGGTAAAAAGACTTTTGGCAGGACTTTCTGTAGCCCAGTGTTCACCAAGCTTTCCCTTGCCTCTGATACATCCTCCAGGTTGAAGTTTTCATTGCAAAGGCAGTTCTGACAGGCATTCTCCGTGCTTGTCATTAACTCTGAAGTTGCAGGATTACTGGAATTGGGATGCATGGAGGAAGGTTTACAGCAAATCTATCAGTCTAGACAGTGTGGGGTGAGAAGGAGCAGTGAGGGCACAGCAGAAGTGAAGGCTGCTATCAAAGCAGGGCAGGGGGCAATGCCGATGTGGCGCTTAGTAAAAACAAGTACATGCAATCCCTCCTCTGCCCGTCTCCAGCTCTCATGTACATAAGTCTTAAGTTCAAACTCAGAAGCCATGGGTGCCACTGTAGAGCCTTCTGTGCCAAAGCCCCACTCATTTCCAGCAGCCATTGATCCACCTCCTTGCTCTGCCCACAGTTTGGATGCTGGTCCCAAGTGAAGGGGCCGGGACTGGTCACTGAGAACCTGTGGTTGCATGTGGTTCTCACAGTGAAAAACAATTTTGCACCTGTCTTACAGATTATATCTAAAGGAGACCTTTGTATCTGAACAGATCAGGGTGTAAGTTGCTTGAGGAACTACTTGCTGCACCCTCCTCCTCTGGCAAGATGGAGCAAAGAGCTGGGAGCTATTTTGGTGCCTTCCCCCAGCTTGGTGCTGCCCTACAAGGCAGTTCTAGTGGGCAGGACCAGGGCAGTGGTTCCCAGAGGCACCAGGATGCTGCCAGGGTCTGTTCATATCAACAACGCCCTATCTGCACACACGCCAGCTGGGTTCTGACCCAGCTGGCATTCCTACTGCTCAGCCCTCCCATCTGCCAGCCCTCCACACCATTGCGCCGGCCAAGCAGTGGCAGAGCTGGCTCCCAGGGGCAGGGACTAAAGCTGGGATCATTAGCATTGGACCCCCAGTTATCTGGGAGAAGAGGAGCAGCCAGAAGCCTGAAGCAGAAGGCTGGAGTGGTACAGCTCTTGGCATGGGACTTTAGGGAGCAGAGTGTGACTGGGAGGGTTGGCAGCAGCTCCTCCCCACAGGCTGTCATTTGCTGGGTGTTGGGAAGGCAGCCAGTAAATAGGAGGAGGTCAGAAGCCATTTCCCTCGTCTAGACATAACCTTTAGAAGAGAAACAAAATGGAGAGTCAGAGAGAAACTTGAGGGTGAGATTCAGACAGTGCAAATTCCACCTCATCTGGGAGTTAGGTGGAATTTGGGTATCTAAAGCCTCTGGGAGCAAGGTCAAACCACGTACTGTCCCACATCATCTAGTCCAGGACAAACTGAGAAATCAGCCTCCAGTCTGGACTGCAAAGCTCTGGATCCCCTATTTGAGACTATCCTCCGAGACTTGTGTAATCAAATAAATAACTGGCTGCCACCAAGGTTCGGATGCAAAACAGAAGTAATTAAAGGCACATATGCTTCCTATGGGTTGCAACCTCCCAGCTTCCCAGAAGAGACCTGGATCACTAGGTAATGGGAAAGGCACAGCCAAGGCTCAGCATGTATCTCCTCCTGGTGCATAAAATTTTAAGACGGTCTTTTCCATCCACCAAATGCTTTGTAGCTATATCTTCTCCCAGTGTATGTCCTGTCTCTATCCAATATGCAACTTGGACTGACACAGAAACTGGCTGCCAGCAAGACTGCTCTCTGCAAATCTTTACAATGGTCTTTACAGTCCTGGCATCACCACAGAACTGGCCCTGGATGTCTTTGGAAAGACTGGCTTTTCTGTGAAAAGCAGCATGGGCTCTGAGCTAGTTGCAGCTGTCAGTAGAAAGAGCCAGGTGTGCTGCCAGCACAGTTTAAAGGGCATGAAATTAGTGCAAGGGAGAAGAGGGGGCAGCTCCAGCCAGCTGCTTGCTGTGTACATGTGGAGCAGGTGCTGGCTTGCAGTCACTACCACAAGTCCAGCAGACAGAGGCATAAAAGCCAAGGTCTGCCTCTGCATCCCCCTCCTTAAACATCCTTTGTGTCCCTGATTGCCAGCAGCAAGCACCAGTAGGAACCCATTTTTCAACCCACTTCAACTGCCAGCTGTTTCCCTCTCTCCTGCTCCGTGTGCTCTCATGCTATCCTGGTATCGTCTTCCTTCCACCCCCTTCTCAGCATCTCTCCTCTGGATCACGCTGACCTGGTGTTCCAGTTTAATATTGCTGCAGTGCAGTTAATAAAGCAGAGGCTGGCGCAGAGGACAGGGAAACACTGGCCATCTTATTAGAGATGCTGAAGCCTCAGTGGAGGAGCTCATGCTACAAGCTCATTCATCACCAGACTCAGGAAGCTGGCCCAGGGACCAGAACAAGAGCACTGCACAAAGCACAGGCTTGCCTCTGACTCTACCTCTTTCCATTCCCAATAATTCGAGGAAAGGGATGGGAAAGGGAAAAAACCAAACAAATCCACAGTTTCTACCAGCTGGCTGTGATTATCACACAGGCTGCAGAGGTGAGAATGTTCTTGTAGAATGGGTTCTCTAAAAACACCTTACAAAGGGAAAAGTCAGCCCCATGTGGTTTGGGTGTATTCACTTGTGGCGTACATAACCTGTCCCTTTCCTTGCCACTGTAAGCAGTATTAGCAATCAGGAGAGAACTCACTCAGCCACCAAACCTCTGGGAGCTGCAAACTGAGGCTGTCCTTTCTCATTCCTCACCATCACCTACCCTTTTGGTGGGCACTGTCTGCCCCTTTCCTCTGTTGTATCATTTCCACTCTGCAAGCAACTTGTGATGCTTGCAGAGTGCTTGTCCCACTGTAGCCAACCAAGCTGGCCCACAGACCAGGAATACACACCAAGAGTCTCAGAGACAAAATCAGGATGCCACAGTACCCCTGCCCTGCTTCCATTTCTAGCTGGGGCATTGTCACAGCAGAGGGCCCAAGGTATGACACTACCACACCTACATTTTCTGTTTATATAGGCTATTGAAGGAATAAACCAGGATGATGTTTTCAGACCGAATGATGTTTACACCAGATATGTACCAGCTAGCAGCCTTAATAAAGCTTAAGGATATTTATAAACACACATGCCAAGAGTTAGTGTTGTGATTCTGCTCTACACCACCGTGACAACCTACCTGTGCTGAGACTGGTGTGACTTGTGAAGCCATGCACATGGTCTCACAGTCAGCTGTATACTAATGCTTGTTTGAGGGAGAAATTAGAAAGAAGCTCTGTTTCATCACCAAGCCCCAAGGTATTTCTAACAAACAACAGTTAGAAAAATGAACATTAAAGTCATGTAGATCCTCCAACAAGCTGATTGGAGCCAAGGAACTGTCTTGCAGGTATCTAGCTTCCCAGGATTGCAATTCACTTCTGATACTCTCTCTTTACTTGTCCGACTTCTTCAGCAACTTCTCAACTCAGGGCACAAGCACTAGCTCTGCTTTTCAATATCTCCATTCAAATCCTTTCCACACATGCTCACTCTTTCACCCTTTTTTCCCAGCCTCATTCAAATTCCTTTGGCAGCAGCACGAAAGAGATGGGGTGGCTGCCTGCATTTCCACTCCATCCTTGCTAACTGCAGGTATGGGCTGTGGGAACAGCTCCCAGCTCCATCTGCAGCCTCTTCAGCCTCTCTGAAGGCAGAGGAGGCAGCAGATGAAGGCAGGCAGGTGTGGCACAGCAGCCTTGCATGCAGGCTCCATCCCTCCAGCAGGCTCTTTCTTGCTCCCTGTGCAGCTCTATGCACCAGAAAAATGCTGTGGCATGTGTGCAGGTGAAGTGCTCTAAGCTCCCCCACTCTCCTCCTCCTCTCTTATCTGTGAGTATCAGGACACTCTGCAGAGCAGACATCCACTGGACTAGGAGCTGTGGAGAGCCTGATGGTGCAGGAAGCATAGGTATCTCAAACAGGTCTGAAAAGAAGCATGGGACAATAAACTTCAACTGCCTGTGCAGCTGATGGGTTGCACTCTTCCAGCAACCAGCAATCAAGGTGATCTTCAAAGCTCAGTGCCAAGCTGCCCAGTTTCTCAGCACACATAGACATCCCTGTTTAGCAAGGTCCAGGGGCCAGGAGAAGGTGAGAGTAGCACCTGTCTTCTGACAGGGAATACCACTCAGGGTGTGACAGACCCTCCCATTTGTACCATTTCAGCCTGTTTGCAGAGTCTTGGCTTCATTACATAGCTTTGTCCTAGAGTGCTGCAGGCATCATCTGTTATCAGATTTCCTCTGTGGCTTCAACTGTTATGACCTCATCCCAACAAAGTCCAGCTAAGATACAGCTGCTCCCTTCCTAAGGGAGTGTTTTCACAAAGACTAGAAACAATCACACCACTGCCCTCCCCATGATGGGACTGGCAGTGTCTGTGGCCTTAAACTGGTGACAGTCAGGAAAGATACTCCCAAGATACTGGAAGGGGCCGAGTTTGTTTATGGCACTGGTAACAGCTCATGGGATGAACATAGGGCTCTGCAATGCCAAACCTCCTGCTACTTCATCTGACATTCCCTGTCCTTAATTCCTGCCTCAGCTGTGCCTCCAAAGCTACAGGATATGTGGTGGAGAGACAACCTCAGAGAGTTTAGAAGCCATGGACTTCTTAAAGTTAAAAAAAAAAAAANCTTAAAATTAAAAAAAAAAAAAAAAAAAAAAGAAAGATGATTACACAATTCATGTGTGTTGAAGTTTATAGCACCAGAGATTGAAAGCAATTTATTCAACTCTTCATTGCTGGAGAATGAGAGCTCAGCAGATGAGTTCCACAGGTAGAAGGAATTTCTTGGGAAAAGAGGAATGAAAATATGCTCAGAAGCAGGGTCAGGAGGGAGGTGGGGATTGGAAATTTTAGGGAAGTCTCTTACCGTGAGGCTCCAATATGTTCCACAATGCTAGAAAAATATGACATAAATCTGGCCCTTTCCTTCCCCTTCTTCCTATTCACTCTGACATAGAGCAGTGGATTGAGATTGTGATCCTTGATGTCACCTTGGCACACCTCAGGGCAGAGCAGAGGAAGATGTCTTTGACATTCCTTTTGAACACCATGAATTGGATGCCTGATCTCTGTATTTTGGCAGAGGGATAAATCCCCTCTGCCCCCAGAGTTCAGAGAAGGGCAAAGCATGGCTACAATCTAGGACACAGCAGGGGATGTACACTCCTGGCTGACAGAGTCCAGTCCCCTGTCACCAGAGGGGCTGCCTCTGCTTATTAATTTTATATATGTATCACATCTTATCTTAAAAGTGGTTTGTTCCCTTTAGGTCTGCTCCTTCCCTGGACATTATTCCGGAGCCTGACCGCCCTAATGTTCTCATTTCCAGACTGAATTTATTCACATGCAGCTTGCACTAAGTTATCTTGTCCCAGTATTGTCCTTCAGCTTCAGTGGCTCTTTTCTCTTGCTGCTGCTTGACCCCCTGGATGTTTTACGGACAGAAAGCTCACCACCTCTCAGCCTTTGCTTTTCTAGGCTAAGCAGGCTGAGCATTCTGTGCCTGCTCTTCTAACACAGACTCTCACTTTCCAGGATTGACTCTACAATGTTTTTCTGCGTGATCCCACTTGCTGGAGTTCACTGCTCCAGCCCTGCATATAGGATGTAGTGGCACTACTCCACCTTGCCCAGAAGTACCTCAAGTTTCATCTAAAACTACATTTGCCCTTTTTCATACCTGCATCTTATCAGCAGCTCCTTGAAGTCAACTCATTTTCCAAAGATGAACTCCCAGCCTCCAGCACCTTCTCCATCTATGATCCTGCCTTTGCACCACTGCATTTCATCTCACCAGAATCACTCAAATAGTCTTCAATCTTTCAGATCTTTCTTCCAATCCTTCCTAATCCTTCACCAAGGTGGCACTGTCTCCCAGCCTGGTGTCAGCTGCACAAAATTTCAAGAGCACAATCCTAATAAGGGACTCTGAACTCTGGTCAATATCAGCTGCAGGGAAGATGCCTGCCTATTTTGGGAAAATTATTTGAGTAAGTTTTGGGTAGTGAAGAAATTTGGGTTGGATATGAAGATAGTAATTGTGATGCTTCTTTATAATCTCACTTTCTCTGCCTGTCACATTGAATTAAAATATTTTCTTTGGTTGGTACTTAATCACCATCTTGGATGGAAATGATGTCAAGTATTAACCTCATCAATTAAGGGGCTAAGGTAAGTTTAAAGTTGGATTTATTTCATTTTCCTTGCTTCATAACCATTTCTCCTAAGGGGTTTCCAGAACAAATAATCATATTGCAAGCACAAAGCTGGCATTTCCCAGACAAGCACATCAGTGAACTGAAATACATGCCTATGTTTTTCATCAGCCAAGCACACAGGTTCAGATCCTGGGATTAAGCAAGGATGGATACCCAAAACAAATCCATTATTCAGTCTAAACGAGGAGTCCTGGAAGCTTTTTGTACTGAACTGTTCTTTATCAGGAGGCCCAGTTTCTCGGCTGAAACATTCCCAACTCCAGAGAGAGAAGCAACTGCAACCTTCAGTGGCTCCTGAGGACAGCTGGAGCCAGCAAGGCTGGGAGTCAGTCTCTCTCTCTTCCTCTTGCACAGGCAATCAGCTGCCCATCCTCATTAGGTACCAAGAGCAGCAGTTTATGGCTTCCTAGAGAAGCCAAATTGGTGCTGTCATGAATTACTGTAAGTGCTTGTTCCACACTCTTCAATAATGTTTTTCATTAGGATCTGATCAGAAAGCAATATGTATTTTATTAGCATATGTTCCCTGGTCTAAGGAAGAACAGACCTAGCTTTCACTCTGACAGAGAGGCAGCCAAGCACAAGCCTTAAGTGAAGCTGTCTTCTACTGTCTCACAGCCTTATTTTCAAACCTGAGGACACATGCAGTCCTTCTGTTTCAGACTGGAAGCTCTCTACTCTTACTGCAAGCTCCTGCCTGTACTGACTCTTGACTGTGCACTGCAGGGCCTGAGATCACCTCTCTATCTATTGTATGGGCATGAGCTGGGTAAGAGACAATACCTCTCATGTTCCTCCACATCACCCTCTTGCAGAGAGCAATGGTTCCAGACTCCTTTGAGCCTCATATCTGAAAACCAGCACTGATCAGTGCCTTACTGGATCCAACTTTATACTCATCCCTACATCAGTAAGCAGAGTCTCCTCTTCCACCAATTTCCTTGCACCAGACACATCTGCTTGCAGCCAGACCCGTGCACATGTCTACATACTGTGCTGTCACCACTCCTGGCTCCAAGAAAAAAAAAGCAATTTGGCTCTGCACAGTCTGAGTCTGGCCAGCTTCAGTTAGGTTGTGCTCTGAGCCACTTTGTCTATAATATGGGTGTAACTTGTAAGCAGGACACGCTCCACCAACAGGAGCTTCATTTCTTCTGTCCTCTACAGACCCTGGCAGAGCTCTCTCTTAGGGCACCCTAACCCTTGAAAACAGATAATAAAAGAGGGGGCCGATGCTTCCTGGAGTAGAAATAGCCTTTTTGTGAGACTCTGGACTTTCCAGTCTCGTACCTGTAATGAAGGTATGTACGGAAGTACAATTCCAGAGCCTCTAGGCTGTCTATAAAAAAGAGGCAGAGGCAGCACAGGATATGCAGGGACACCCATAAATGCCTGCACATTGCTCCATGCTACCCGCTTCCTTTCTTTATGATACACAGCCAAAACATCCATCTAGTGCCTATTCCTTTCATTTGTGACTAGCTATGGGAGACACTACATCTCTCTTCCAAACTCTTCCCCTTCACACATTTTTATCTCCGATGTGTTCCAGGAAGTGAGAGCCAGGGGAAAAAAGTAACAAAACCAAGAACAAAACCAAAAAAAGGAAACAGAAACTAAAGAAGAGGTGGAATATAGGAAGGGGAGCAGGAAAAAGCACAAAGGTCCAAAAAGACGGTGAAGCAGTAGGAGGAACATGGACTGACTACTGAAAATAACAGATGAGTTGAGTAAAGCCACATCACAGCCTATCAACAGGGATTTTCAGACAGACTCAATACTAACATGTACCCCTTGAAGCCACCAAAGGAGTGTGGATAAGAGATGCACAAGAAGGACTGACTTTGATACCTGGCAAGCACTTTTCATTCTGTACTCAGCTTTGTAAAACACAAGCCAAGAGCCTGCTGGATATGAACAAGCACAGTGATGCGAAAACATCTGTATCCTGCAAAGCTGCTATGAGGGGTTTATTGGTTTGGGGAATCTGATTATCTCTTCTCTCACATTTTTCTTACCCAAAATGAACACTGAATAGTGGTGTTAGGCACTAGAAAGACATGAGAATTTCCTTCTAGATGTCTTTTAAGATCATATGAGCCTTCCCAGCAAGATTATTTGAATTGCTCTTCTCAGTCACTGTAACTGTTCTGAACTTAGCTAAAACTGGGACACGTGCTTGAAATATTCCCTTGTATTAGGAAAGCTGAACAATATCCTGCTTTCTCTCTTGCCCAGTCAAGTACTTGAACAGCATTAGGAGCAGTACTTATGAAAAGTTAATATGAAGACAAAATCTCTCTTACAAATGGCAAGCTACTGCCAGCTACCCTGTTTTGGGCAGGTTACCTTATGCTTTGGATCTGGCTGAGACAGGTAATTTTTCTTAATAGGAGCCCTCCCAATGCTATGCTTTGTGTGGGTAGCTAGAAAGAACTTGATATCAGTGTTTTGGCTACTGCTAAGCAGAATTCCCACAGCACCAGTGCTGTCTCCCCAACACTCTCCCCTCATCAGTGGGCTTGGGGTAGGCAAGATCTTGGGAGGGGACATCATATCCAGGACTGCTGATTCAAATTGACCAAAGGGATATGAAAGTATGAGTGCAAAGTTTGTCTTCCAGAGCAACTGCTACTGCACTGAATAGCTGCTCCCCATAAAGTGGCTGGACATTGCTTGTTGATGGGAAGTAGAGAATCAATAGTTTGTTTTCCTTTGCTTCTGCATGTGGCCTTAGCTGTAGCTTATTAAACTGACTTTATCTTGGCCCACATTTTTTTTTCAATCTTATTTTCTATCCCCCTGTCCTGTTGAGGAGGGGAGAATGATAGAGCAGTTTGGTGAGCATCTGGCATCCAGCCAAGGTCAACCAACTACCCTTTACTTTGGATAATCACAGAAGAGAAATGATACCTTAAGACTGAAGCACAACTAATCTGCCACTGCTCATATTACTAATTTTTCCAACTAACTGATTACAAATGATCTGTGGACTAGGGGAAAAAAGCTCAGGAAAACCATGTATCATATTGAAGAGCAATTTGTGAATGCAAGAAGACAGAATTAATCAAAGTAATTCAGTAGTTAAGCATCATTTGCTAAGCTCTCATGGGCAAAGGGAAGAAGTCCCAATAGTGGCACTAGAAACAGGCAGACTACCAAAGGGGGAAACCTTATCCCATGGCTCACAGTCATTTCCACTGAAATCACACCTGACCCATCAGTGCTGGTCAGGCCTGTCTCAAGCTTCCCTGGTCACCCTTGTAGAAAAAATTCTGACCCTCTGGCTGACAGGGCCAACAACAGCCAGGGCCAGGGCAGACATCTCCACCTGCAGTGAGTAATGGCCAGGGGAAAAGTCCCTTCCTTTGTGCTGGAGTAAGCTCTGCTGTTGTCGACTTAGCCAACAGAGAGTACAAACATGAAACATGGAAAAAATTCCATGTTTCCAACCCCACCAAACATTCAGTTATCCTGGGATCTTCCCATATAACAGAAGTGAAGAAAACCTTGTTCTAGCAGCACCTTCTGTGTCAGTTTGCTAGGTATGAAAAGAGAGATGGCTCAGTGCGCTATCAGCTGTAGTGACTGATGGTGTGCCCCATTTCCAGGCAGCAGAGAGCACAGCTGAGGTAAGATCCTGCTGTCTTCACTCCCACATGCCTGTGGCAAAGTCACTGCTTCACCTCCAGGTCCCACACAGCAATCTTATTAAGCTCAAGGACTGGGTGTCCACCATTTGTTATTGATCAGCCAGCTCTCCTTCCACCAGCATATAAGCTGACACTCAGCCCCAAACCCCTCCTCTTGCAGCCTAGAAAGGCAGTACCTCCTCTCCCCTCTCTTGCTTTCCCTGGCTTTGCATCATGATGGCTGTTCAAACCATCCACCAAGCATACCTCCCACTGGCACCGGCTTATTTCTGCATCCTTTTCCACCCCTTCCTAAGGGATGAATCCTGCCCAGCATCACGCAGGCCACTAGCTCAATGGAATGCAATTGTCTTGAGAGCACAGATATAATCCGCCTATTGTCACTGCCTGAACAAAAGTTGACATAAAAAAAAGGAGCATCAGTAGGGAGATAGGGTAGTTAGAGCTAAAAAAAAACCTTTTTCCACTACAGAGGATGGTTCTGCAGGTAGATGGAATTGCGTTGATTTGACATCCCATATGACAGCAGACTGTGATCAAACATCAAACTGGCAGACAAGGTAGGCAAAAAAAGAAGAGAGGACTAGAGAAGCTTTCTGACAGATGTGACTTATAAGCCATCCTGCAACATAAGGTCTGCTTTGAGATTCAGTGCTGGGCAAACACTGTGAAGACAAGTCACTGGAATGTACACTCCTAACACCAGTGAGAGAGGACCAGCAGAGACCATATCAAGTGCAATGATGAGCAGTAAAGGGATGTGGTTTGTCACACTCCAAGAGAATTTCAGTCTGCATGGCAACTCACATGCAGCAAAGGCCATCATATGCTGCTTCAGGAAAAGCCACAACCCCTTGCTGGTTGCAGCCAGTTGGGACTGTGATGCTCTAGGTAAAGGGATGCACACATCCCTGTTCCATGTGCCCTGCCTGTGTCCTACCCCGGACATCAAACTGGCCTGTCCAATTAAGCACCCTGTCAGATGGAGGATTTTTTGCTGGATGTGGCACCACATTCCCTTTTTCCAGGTAACACCAGGCCAGTGCACCACGGAGCACATTTTATCCAAGGCTGAATGAGTACCTTCCCTGCTCACAAGCTGCAACTCTTCTTTAGGCTTTTCATTTTCTAGTATGAAAACTAGGATAGCCCTGACTGCTTTTTAATTAAGTCTTAAACCAGATATTACCTCCTCAGCTCTTGTAGCATCCCCCAGCTGAAAACCCCACTGCATTACTACTGTGGAAATGTACAGGATGAGGCCAGTGGGGTCACAGTGCACCAGGGAAGCTTGGGATGAGGGCTATGGACCCAATCTGGTCTGCAGCGGTTGCTGTGTCAATGGCAGCGTGGTGCTGTGGAGCCAGCAAAATGTCAGAGCCTTTGTAAAGTGAGTTCAGCCACCCTGAACTCTGCCCTGTGCAGAGCTGCCTCCTCACCAAGCCTTTGGTGTCACCTCATCTTGCTCTGAGGCGCAGCCCCCAGGCAACCCCCAAGGCGCCAGCTGCTCGTTTTCCTGAGAATCTTTGCTTGAAGCCAAGGTTGCATGTGCAGAAGAAAAGGAATTTTGTTCACCTCCCGGGATACCAGGCTGGGCTGCTGCAAGAGCCACCACCTGCACAAGTACATCACCTATCTGCAGTTATAGCCTTTTCTAATCTGGGACCCAAAGGCATTCTTGAACAAACATTTATGGGAAAGTGTGTGTGGGTGCACTGCTCGTTCATCCTCCCTCCCTAGTACCACCCCATGGCAGCACCACCCCTGCTCAGGGCATGGAGGGAGAGAGCTCCCTGCCCTCGGAGGGGTGGCTGGCTCTGGGGGCCGATGAAGCCAAAGATAGGCAGCAGTACACAGAGGAGAGAAAAAGAACAACTCAGAGGCAGAAATGAAGTGATGCAGATCCATAAGTCCGTGGGCCTCGGCATAAAACCTCTCCTGCTGTGTTGGGATGGCCGTCAGCGGAGTTAACCTTCTACTATAATCACAGTCATTAAATTCCTGCTAACGCCCCTGTCCTATGTCTGTCCCAACAGCTCTGTTATCTGTCACCTCCCCACATGGTATGCAGGCTCCCCACTGCCGTAGCTCTCATTAATGCTGCTCTGGCTGGCTGATGAGGCAAGTGGCAGCCAGCTCCCAAGCCCAGATGAATTTTGTAGACAGCAGGGAATGTTTATCCAACATGGAGGGATGAAAGTACCAACAAAGAGAGACCATACAATTACTCAGGCATTGCACAGGGCCAGTCTCATTAAAGACGGTCTCCCTGACAGGAATTAATCTGAAGTGACAGCCCAGGGAGCTAATTTAGCAAATGGGTCTGGGGCCTGGCCCAGTGGAAATTTCAGAGGTCTGTCAGGCACGCAGACTCAGCCTGCTCTGAGGAGGGAAAAGCCAGAAACATGTAAAGCTGGCTCCGTTCTGGCCTGAGCCTGTGTATGAGAAGGTACAGAGGAGACAGCAGCCTCAGGTTGCCTTGAGGGGAACAATGAAGATTAAACTTTCCTACTGCACCAAGAGCTTCTCCTTCCTCTTTCTCTTGCAGCCTCAGGTCACGGATGGGTTCCAGCTCATTAAGTGCACAGTTATTCTGCCACCATCCCCCATAACCATAACCACCAGCCCAACTTAGATCTCTCCTCTGTGATGCAACCTGCTTACAGTATTAGATAGCTTTTCATTTCTCTTTAATGTTAGAGCAGAGCCCTGGGACGGGTATAAAATACACAGAGAGAAACAAGCAACTTAAAAGGCTTCTTATTTTTTAAGCAAAGATCTGGTCTGGGGAGGCTGCTTTGAATCCCCAAGCAATGAAAACCATTTACAGTTGGACTGCAGTACTTCAGTGTCTTTTCTACACTGCAAGAATACATGGAACAAAAAAAAGTTGACCAAACAAATAGCCCAAAAGCTTTGTGGCATCTGCCCACAACCAAACCACCCAAGGCTGTGACCTCATTGAGGTCACTGGCTAAGGTGAAGTGAGGTGGTTGGCATTTGGATCAGTTGCCTTGCAGCAAGAAAGGAAAAACCTCCCAAGCTGTCAGGACAGACGGCTGTGAGGCCCCTGCTGTTCTTCACTGGGCATGTCTTCCCCTCTGAACTGTCGCTCAGCAATGCCACTGCCTAAGCCCACCTGAACGATACCCTGCAGGAAATTCCAGCCTCTTTGCCGAGACATAGAGTAGAGGCTTCACAAGAAGCTTGCTCCAAGTTGCTATCATATGTGCTTTCCTGGGTCACTGGCTACAAGCTGTCAAGCTGCTTATATGGTTTTAATCAAAAGTTAATTCTTATTCTACTGGAACTGGTGTGTCTGTTGTGGCACTCAGCCTGCTCTGCAGCACTGGGAACAATCAGCTCTGCTGGAAGTGCATCTGCCCATCTTGCTGGGAGCCCCCACGCATTGCTTAGGAAACCAAAGCCCCCCCAGTAATGCCCTGGGAAGCTGCTGAACAGGAAGAATTGGAGGAGGCACAACACCAGCCAATTAATAAGCAGCACTCTGACTCTCACCCAGCCCCATTCTCAGCAGCTGCAGCAAGCAAATTTAATTCAAGCATTTCCAGGTGCCTTGCAAAGCATCCTGCTACTTGGGGATCTTCACATTACATATGCCAAGAGCTCCTTGAGCAAACCAGGGAGTGTGAAATGAAAACCAGCAAACTAAATTGCAACCAGTGGGCATCTCAGCTGGTTGCCTTTTGGATTCCAGTTCAGCAAGAGTTAATTCTCTGCTTTCTATTCTCTCTTCTCCCTGACAGCCCCTCACCAGTCCAAGACTGTAGGCTGCCACATCCATTCATCCTTAAGGTGCTGAAGACCCCCTGCCAAGACCACTGAGACTGCAGAGCTGCCCAGACTGGGGGAGAAGGTGGGCTGGCTGGCTGGGTGGGCTTTCACCAGCTTGATGCTGGCAATAAATCAGTTGTGTCTCCCCGCGCATAAGGCCCGTTTCACCTAAGGAGAATACTCCACTTCAATCCAAGCCCTCTAGGAGGATTTTATGCCATCACAGCTAGAGCCTGCAAAGCCAGCCTATCCAGTGAGGAGTGTGCACAGGCAAACAGCAGTCCCACACTCAGGCAGACAAATCTCCTTTCCTAAGAGCCCATCAGTCAGTAACACTTTGAGACTTTTGAGCTTTTCCATTATATTCACTAAGGTCACTATGTTTTGTAGTCCAGTGATGGAACAGAAATCCTTCTGCACAGCTTAGCCCAGGTGCCCCAGCACAGAGAAAAAGGTGTGATAAAGCAGCAGGACATAGGAGAGACTGATAGAGCAAGGGAAAGGACACAAGGCTGCTTGGAGCCTAAGTGAGATGTCACAGCAAAAACATCAGCAAAGCAGCACATGAACAGAGGGAAGCAGTAGGCTGGATGTGAGAGGGAATGTGATTCTCTGGGACAAGGAAATGAAAAGGGCTCCATAATATCTCAGTATGACTGATGGAGCTGGAGACCTCCCCACGAAATGCAAGTGTTTTCACTGGAGAAAAACCAGGAGGAGGCAATACCATGAAAACCTTTTCCAATGCGTCCTAGTTTCAGCCAGGACAGGGCTCAATTTTTACAGTAGTATCACACCAAAATGTTTCATTCTTGTGCTTGACAGAAGTGGGAACAAAGCTTCCCTCTCCTCCTCTGTCTGCCTTTCCTTATTCAGCTCCAGGCCACTATGATGACACCTGAACCCATTTCTAAGAGCCTTGCCATACATGTGACTGGGCTACAGCAGGGCCTTGGTATCATGCTCCTCTAAAACACAGCTCTCAATAGTCACAACCATGTTGTGATGCTGCAAAACATTAACAGCAGTGACCAATGGGGTATGAACCAAACTGGGTGTGTGTGTTTAAATTTGCATGGCACTCAGCTCCCTTCATGTTGTAACTTAAAGCAGAAAAGTGATTTTTCCTTTTCTTGATCCCTTTTAGTAGGAACTCAATGAAGGATCGAACCAAGATTACTTTTAGACACTGCAAAAAGGAAGAAAAACTCAACTTACTGGAGAAGGATAAAACCCACAAATTTGTTCATTGAGCTGCAGTGCTGATAATAGCGAAATTTGGCTCAGAGGGAAGATCTACTATGACAAACTGCCTTCATTATTAGAGGCTCCCCCAGGTCCTGTATTATTATTAAGTACTGAGAACGTGCTCCATGCGGTGTGAGTAACAAACAAAGGCTGTCCCACCCCAGAGAGCTCACAATCAAACGGAGACATAAAACTGGAGCCTACTGTGCAGAACTAGAGGAAAGAGACACTTGAATATTTTTAATTATTTTGGTTTCTATCTACAGTAAACAAAATTTTCCTTGTAAAAGGCATTTGCTTCCCAGACACCACTGAATGGCATGAACCACCAATTTTACGCGTCCCCATTTTTCAAAAAATGTTGAATGCAGGTGCTTTGCTGGGTGTGGATGAAAGCACCTGGCAATCCTGCTTAGATAATGTGCTCTTTAAAAACATCAAACTCTTTTCCCTAACCTTCTCCAACCAGTGATGTCTTCAGATTTCACTCAGTTCTCTCCCCCAGCCCCCAACCCCCAGTATGATTTCCCTTCAAACTCAGAAACCTTGAAACCCACTTCTCTTCCCCTGCAGAGTTCATATAGTCCAAAGAGCTTAGTTAGTACGACAGGATGAAAGCCCTTCTGCAACACAAACAGCCATTGACTTTTTCCTGCAGTTCCTGCCTGGAGAGCTCTTCAGCTTAATCCCTTTTTTCCATACGAGTGAGGAGGATGGAATTCCACTCGTTTGAATCTTTGGCCTACAAAATCTACACCACCAACTAATGACTATAAGGCATTGTTCCTTCTAAAACCCCATTCAATCCACTGAGCATGAACAGCCCAATGAGGGCTGCAGAGCTTTGAAAGACCTCGACTGTACCCAACCCCAGAGGTAAAAATGAACACCAAGCTGTGCACTTGGCCTGTCTCTTCCATTCAGTGGAGAAGGTGCCAGACCATCAGGATCTGTCCAATTTAATCACTTTCAACTATTAATCAGCAAGGAAACATTGATGTAATTGCCTCCTGAAAGGCCATATGCTGGGGCTCCAGGAGAGCAGACCTTACCTGCCGGACTTCCAGGCGGTACTTGAGGATGGGATCCACAGCATCAGGCTCCTTCTGGGTCCACTGCAAGACGTAAGAGTAATTCTTGGATTGCTTCTGGCTCAAGGTGGGGTTGGGAGTATCATAGTAAAACTCTGGGCTATAAGCTTTTGCTGGAGGGGAAAAAAAGAAAAAAGAGGGAGGAAAGTAAAAGAGTGGGATCAAGGGGAACAAAAATTACAAAGAGATGTGGTGAGGGTGGAAGAGCTACACTCACCCAGCTTATTGACCTGCCTCTAACACAATGGACACCTTTACTGTTGCACAAATGTGCCACTGTTTTCTGTGAATCACTACTGCTTTCACAGCCTAAACTGTTGGGAGGATTAGCAGCCCTGCAACACCAGTGGGACATGACCAGCGCCTGAGAAGGTGGGAACAACTTCAGCTCTCCAGCTGGAACCAGCTCTAATCTTTTCTCTCTTGCTTTGTAGTTTAGATTGAAGTAACAGCTTTAAACTGGCATTTCTCCCGTTTCATCTGTTGCTTTACAGAGACTCCTGCTAACAAACCCTGAGGAAAGATCATTTGGCCAGTAGGTCATAGGAAAAGTGTTATTTATCACACAGAGACCATGGCATTAAAAAGGAGACCTTGCTCCTTCTGCATCTCCCCTGCCTTGGCAACACAGTGCTCCAGCCTCTTTGTAACACAACAGTAACTCGGCAGCAAAGAGGACACTGACCTCAGCCTGGGTAAAAGCAGTGGGAGCTCTGGCAGGGGCGGAGATGTCTTTTTTAAACCTATGTCTCTCCTTAAAAACAAAGTGCAGCCAGAGAAGGGAAACACAGAAGGAACGACATACCAGAGAGAAAAGGAGCAGTTCAGTGAAGAAGGGACTTCCCATCATTTCCCCAGCAGTTTCTGTCCTGAATCACTACCAATCAGAATTTGAAGGCTCCTGCCATGCAGCCCAGCAGCTGGTGGACTAATGCACAGGGAGCACAGGCTACTCGAGGTTTTACCCACAACTGGTTTTGCCCTGTTTGAAATTATGATAATTTCACCCGGTGAGCTTCAATTTTTAGCAGGTCCTGTCCTGAGGCAGGCAGGAGTTGGACCTGAATGGAAGCTCAGGAGTCTGGGTTTGTGTACAGTCTGAACCAGCAGAGACCAGAAAGATGTCTGGTCAGCAAGGGACGCTGGAGCAGAACAGGAATAAACAGCATCTCCCCAGGATGTCTGCTGCATCTTTCCACTTGAACCACAGGCCCTGCCATTCTGTGCAGTTATAATTAGGCTCGACAGGATTCAATGTTTATTTTTTATGAACTCAGATGTATAATATTGATATTTATTTCCAAGTCCTTTTTCTCTTATTATTTTTATTGACTTGAATTTTTGCGCAAGCAAGAAGTTCAGAACCACCTCGGAGACTAATTGCTGCTTATTCAACTTGTATTGACTATGGAAGTCAAGCTTTATAATGGATTTTGAAATAAAATCAGAACTGATGATAATCATCATCTTGCATGATATTAATTAGTTATTAATTGACTCCAAGATGGAAATAGAAACTAGAAAAAAAAAAGTGCTTTTTGATAGAAGTGCTTCATATCAAAATACTTTCAGAACTTCCTTCTGGAAGCTTTTACTACTGCTGGAAAGTTTTGTCTTCTGCTTACAGGTGATAGGAAGAGCTGAAGATTATCCATGTCTCTCCTTCAGGCTCTTCTGTGCTTGTGGCTAGTGAGGGAGCAGATGATGAACAGTTTGGGCTGCGCTGATAACTTCCTCAAGAGGAATGGGTTGGATGTTTCACTATCCCTCCAAAACATCTTGGAAAGCTAATCACTCACCCATAGGAGAAAATAATCCCATCCTGGTCAGATACATGTACTGTATTTTCAGTGCACCTGAACATCTCACAGTCAAGAATGAGTCACTTTCTGTCGCACAGGGAGGTTTATGGTATTTTTTTTTTCCAGAGAGAAAAAACAGAGACAAAAAGAGACCATGCCATTTTCTCTGCTAAAATGGGAAGGCTGTGGCTGATGGGAATTTAAACTCCAGCAATTCTAAGTCCAAGTAGAACAGTGTAGTCACTGGAATTTTTTTCAGGTTGCTCTACAGATTCATAGGTCTAATTAATTTGTAACTGTCCAGGACATAGGCAGAGATGTCTGGAGTTGAACAGCTACCATTAGATATCAATGTCTTGGAAAAGGAGAAGGGATGCAGGAAAAATAAAGGCTTGCTGCTTTCCTGATCAGAGCTCTGTAGGTATGAATCCTACTTACTGCTGAGGAGATCTTATCTCAGGCACAGCATGGCACACTGGGTGCCAATATGCATTTATTGCTGCCACTAGTGAGAAATTCCTGGGAGCATTCCCAGGATTGACAGGGATGCAGTTTTCTGTGATGGCTCATAGAGGGATATGCTTTGCTATCACTTAGTGATGTGAGAGTTACAAGCATATGAAAAGGGTAGAGAGGGCCAAAGCTCTCAAGCAAAATTCACTGCCAGACAAATGCCAGGAAATCTCAGGGGGTGAGAGCAAGGTCCTGAAAAGAGACCCAAATAGTAGAAGTAGTTAGGGTTCCCCCATTTCTGTAAGCATCCCAGAGTTACAGCATACCTGAGCTTTCCCAAACACTAGGAAAGTACTGGTTCAAAACCAGACCTCTCTGGATGTTATCATTTCTCATTTTTTTCAACCCAGTCTTGAAAAGTATTATAAATTGGCTCTGGACTCAAACCTGAGTATTTGGACTGAATTTATTGCTTATTAAGCCAACTTCATGGGAGAGCTTTTCCAGAAAATTGTGCCCAAGTCGGTTCCGGGGTCATGGAAAAAGCAGATTTAATGATCAGCTGGAGAGGCCAGGTCAGATGGGCAGTTTTAGATGCCATAAGTCTGCCATCCCTCTTTGCAGTTGCAGGTGCTGGAGAGGAATCCTGTTACAGTGGATGATGGATTCAGAGAAAACTGTGAACAGCAAATGCACTGTGCACTAATGTCCATTCCCAGCTCATGTTTTTTCTAGAAAGCACTGTGAGATGCAGATAGACAGGAGTCATAGGGAAGGCACAGGACTACATAATACAGCTTTTGTTTCTTTGTTTGTTTGCTTGTAAAGAGGAAATCAGACGCTTTGGAGCCTGTTGGGAGAGATGCACAGAGCTTTTCACTTCCCCTTGGTCAATATTTAATGACAATACAGGTTGTCCAAGCTTGAAAGCTGATGGCAACCTTGAGTTTAAGTCCTTTAAGTGGTCAAACACTACTAAAATGTAACAGGGGCTAGCACTTAGCTGCTCAAGGTCCCTCTGCCTGAATGAGGGAGACAGATCTCCCCGCTGGCCTATGGAAAATCATTCCTCCTGAACGGAATGTTGGGCATAGAGGAAGCAATAGAGGCACTGTACTGGCACCAGTTTATGAGAAGCAAGCTTCCCATGACCCCATCCAACAGCTTGCTCTGATGTGCATTCTGTGACTTACCAGACACCTGGAAGAGGCAGGTGGAGACCCCCACGTCGTTGGAAATGCTGCACTCGTAGCTCCCACTGGTCTCCCGGCTGACACTGTCCACCTTGAGCTCCGAGTAGTCCTGCTGCTCTGCCAGGGGCTGTGCCAGGAGGCTCCCGTTGAAGCGCCAGACGGAGGTGGCCACCTTCATGGGGCTGCCCTTGAGCATGGTGCAGCGCAGGGTGACGCTGTGCCCCATGCCCTGCCGGACGTCCTGGAAGGCTGGCTCCACCACGGGGGGGACTGGAGACCCAACAGAGCAACAGACAGGGATGCCATCAGGGAACAGCTGCCTCACCCAGCATGGTCACCCCGACCACCTCTGACAGGACAGGTACCTATGATTTCCAAGGGGTTGAAGCCAGGATCCATCACACCAAAAGCAACAGTCATCTGACATTCCCTTCTGACTGGATTGGGGCCACAATCTACCTCCCTCCCACTTATGAGCTAGGGATAACCTTTAGCAAGTACTCATCCCACACTGAGCACTGCTTGGAGGAGCTACCAAGCTCTACTCTCTCATGTGAGAAGTGCAATGCCAGCAGCTGTATCACAGCTTGGATTCAATCCTCAGATCTGATCAAAATGACTGGTCCTCTTATACAGCACAAAATGCACTCCCTGAGCAGGCAGGTAAGCTCCCAAGCAGTCATTTCTTCTTGTCAATGTTTGGCAGAGTTATCAAGGACACTGTATTTAGATGGAGGGATCTGCACTGGCTCTCCCCACAGACCTGAAGGGGTTTTGGAGGGCCTCTCCCAAATACATCAGTACAACACATCATGGGCTGCCTACAGGGACTCTGGGTCCTATTTTTATCTCTGGCAACAATGCCCTGATGCTGGAAGATGAGTCACATCTATCCATGTCAGCTTCTCTGCCAGTAATGTGAGAATGGGAATGGTGATGTGTGTTCATCTCCTTTGCAAAGGGAGACTCCTATATCTTTTGCACTTCTTTAGCACTTGTAAAAATTTATGGGAACCTCATGATTTGGGCATGGTTGAGGCACAGCAAGAAGAAAGTTGGATTGGTACCGTTTGGGTAATTCCTTATTTAATGCGATGAGAGAGGACTTAAATATCCACTGTCTCTGACAGACATGTTTCACTTGCAGTAAATACTTAATTAAAACACTACAGTGTGGGAATAACCAGAAGCACTCCATCTAAAATGAGAAAAGCTTCCTGAGCACAAAACAGCTGTTAGCCTAAATGTAAGAGAGGGACAACTCATTTACAGCAGCTTCAGCACAATCACAACTGACCTTCTCCAGGTTCAAAGCAAGCTCTCTTCCACAGACAGTTTCTATGCCCTGCACACCGACAGACCTTCTGCCTCATCTCAAGGTCCATCGAGCTGCCAAGCACAGCCAGGCCCAAAAACCTGCAACACCCAGCATCTGCAGCACCACAGGCACAGGTCCACCACCAACCATGGGTCACGCAGCATCCCTGCTGCCCTGAACGGAGCTGCACTGGGAAGGGCTCCAGCACACCAGTCTCATCCCACAGCCCAATCCCAACAAGACCCAACAACTCTGTGACACTAGTGACATCTCTATCTTCACCACAGAGGAAGGTGGTGCGTGCGCTGTCCCACAGGTGGGCATGCAGTGTCCCATCTCCAGGGGGCACATACACATCTGTGGGTATCCCGTGTACAATCATCCCCCACCTGGTAGCCTTTGTTTGACGTGGCTGATTGCTTTCAAGGTACCTTGTTCTCAACTCTAAGTCTCTGGGGCCTTTTCTGCTCTTAGGTGGATTAGAAGCAGTCCTTGCCTGAGCTGAGGCTGCCGTGCTGAGTGGCATGGTCAGCTCATTACAGACGGCTTTCCTGGGGATGTGTCTCTGCGAGTGCTTCAAGTGCTGACTTGCCTTTGGCTCACACGTCTCCCACCTCACAGTGAGAATAAGGTGAGAAGATGTTTGATTAAACCTAGTGCCATGCATGTGTCATCTCCATCCCTAGCTGCTATCCCATTTCTTCAGTCACATCTGATCCTTAATTGAAGCCAGTGGGGTCTCACATTATAATCTAGGCCAGCTGGTGATATAGGGAAAAGAAACAGAAAAAGGGGAGAGAAGACAAAAAAGAAGGCACAAAGAAATGGCACAGCCACTTCAGATGTACTCAGAGTAGTCTGTCTCCCGAGGATGAGAGAGAGGGATGGGAAAGCAGCTTCCCTCACTGCATCTAGCTGTGCCAGGTATGGGGCTGGGACAGGGGAAAAGGTCTGAAACTGGACCAAGTGCCACCTGCAAGGACATGTGTTGCAAGGAAAGTGCTCTCCTGCACCTCACTGTGGGAGTGCCTGGGGCTGGTAAAAGGTCACAGAGGAACAGGGCTGGGATGCTCCAGAGGCTTCCTTAGGTCACTGGAACAGAAGGGTAGCTAAGGATGCAGAAAATATTTAATCTTCTTCAGCTGGAAAATGAGATTTACTTGATTTGCACTGGGACAGGCTCTGCGACTATGTTACCATCTTGCAAAGGGAATGTTGGAAAGTCTATCAATTAAAGATTTCTCCTCTTGTCTCTGGCACTAGGAAACAACCAAAGAGCATTAACTCTGCAGGTAGTCCTGGAGCTCTTGGGTTTTCTGGAGAGAGAGCTGAAGCACTCTAAAGTTATTCCTTCACTACAAAGTATAGAGAACTACACAGGGGTCAGTTATTCCCCAAGGTTCCCAATGGATATGAAAACAAAGGAAGGTCAACAGCAATTACAGAGCCAGACATCAGCTCTGGCCTTCAATGCCTACTGGGGAGTTCACACTTGTCCAAGGAGGTTATACACAAAAGACAGACTCACCATAAAAGGAGGGATTCACTCCGTAATACCTCACTGCTAACAACACAGCCTTTTCTGTTTCTGTTCTTTTTCCCTGGCTTAAAGGCAAAAGAAAGCTTGTTTAAATGAGCTGGTGCCCCTACTCCCCAGAACTAGGAACTGAACAGCTCCAGTATACCTGAGATGAGGGCTATCTTGGAAGAGAGACCTGTGATAAGAGCCCTGCACAGACACCTTTAGGGAGCTGCAGAAAAGATAATGATTTTCAAGATGCCTCTTATACTCATGAAGAAGCAGCATTCCTGCTGGCTATAAGGAAGTTGTAGTTGGCTATTCTGGCTTGCTAAGGTGCTGTGATGCTCTTTTAAATTTTTAGCCCAGTTCTAAAGGTGAGTCCTGATCCAGAGGCTCCTCAAATGCCTTTCTGTATCTCCCTTGCAATCTAGCACCTGTATCAGTAGCACTCTTTTAAGTAGCCTCCATGTTGCAGGCAGCAAGTTGCTAGGCTTCCAGAAGGTAGAAAAACTTCTGTGTACAGAGAGACCTTCAGGATCCCCTGGCAAAAAACACAGCAAACAAATTTAGACAATTACTGTTCTCCCTCAGCACACAGCTTAACTCTAGAAGAGCTCGCTGGCAAGAGCAGTGATGAAAGGGGTGAAGAGGCAATGTTGAAGCGAGGGTCCTTCAGCAACCTTGTTAAGATGCAGCTGCTGTGAAACACAAGGCAGGGCAGTCTGCCTTTGCAGCAGAATTAGCTAGTTAGGAGCAATTCCAATCAACCAAACACAGGCAACCTACTTCTGTGTGCCAGGCACCCTAAAGCAAAGCTAGGCTGCAGGTAGCTCCTTGCTGTGAGCCAGAGCAGATACTCTACACCAAAGGGCTGCTAAACTCATGTTGTGATGAAGGGCAGCAGTGAGGGAAGCACAATAGTGAAATGTCAGGCTCCAAGGAGTGTTGCTTTGTGACCCAATAACCCCTTATTTTCTTAGTTGTACTAGAAATAACCAGAACAGAAATGCTTATCCTGCTAGGTAAGTGAGAAGTGCACTGCCTTCTCACAGTTTAGAGTTATGGTCTGCTTGGTTTAAGTCTGTTTTAATTCTAGCCTTGAGAAAGGGTAAAACTAAACTAGGACCCTTCCATACAAGAGCCAAAGAGCTCAATGGAGAGATCACAGTCTCCCCTTTCTCTGTCACTGTGCTGTCCTTCTTGGGCATGGCTCAGCAAGGGACACTTGGCCCTTGCAATGCTGTCAGATTGCTGCAGGCTCCCATCAAATCCAGATGCCTCCAGAAGGCAGAGGTGTTCCTTTCACTAGTGATGAAGCCAGAGTCCTAGGATAGCAGAGATGCACTTTGAAGCTTTCTACTTGTGGGATAAATGGAGAAAAAAAAAAATTCTCCTAAATTAGAAACTGGCAATGTTGTCATGAGGCTGCTAAATCCAGTATGGATTAAAGGCAAAGAAAAGCTCCTATTGGAGTGGACTCATGCACAGAAATCAGTGACAAGCTTAAAGACAAACCAGCACCTCTAGAACAGGGGAGCATTGAGAGAACACACCTCACACAAATTGTTCAGGCAATAATTGACAAGGTCGAATATCCTAGCCACCACAGGACAACACTACTATGCAAGACACATGCAAACTCTGTTTCCCCACTGCAGTTTGGTAAGCGAGAATAGCATAACCTGATCAAATCTCAAATGCTGGCTTGTTTAGAAAAGGTTGTCAGAGCTAGGGAGCTCTCTCATAATCTGCTTTCTGACTCACAAGCAGCCTTGTCCCCCATGTAGCCATGTACAGCTGACAACAGCCATCTCTGTGGGTGGTGAGCTGCCAGCATTGAACCGCTAGTGTATGCAGCTGCCATGGGCTGCTACATTCTTATTTTGCTACAGGAATTTACTTCCCACAACACTTCCTCTGCTGCAAAGAGCACCACAGCACAGCAACCTCATGGGGAAAGGGAGAGGCACGAAGAGGAAGATGCCCTAATCAAGGTCATACATACACAGATCAGACAAAAGCAGGGCAGGAGTCCTGTGTCCTCACCTTCACTATCTGGTGTCCTGAATCAGGATACCTTCCATATTGGGATCCATATCCTGGTCCTTCCAACTCCTAGCCCAGTACTCCTTGTCTGTGAGAAAAACCCTCTCTATCCTCCAGAACCAGTCTTAAAATTTTTATTTAAATCTAGACAGTGCAGTACATAACACAAGTGATGAAAATAGCAAGCTGTGCTAGATTAGAAAGCTGCTCAATTTCAGCAGCTCTCATCCCACCCTACTGACTGACTACCTCAAAGTTTAGCCATATATCACAGTACTGGTGGGACTCCTGACTTTGGTCTTCACCGTGTCCCTTGGTAAGACCCAACTGACCACTCATTTGTAGGATTAACATTGCAAATAACACACAGATAACCTGGCATGAAAGACTGAATAAAGTGGTTAGTTACAATTCCTAGCTGTGTCTTGTTATCCAAAGAAGCTAATGACAACAGGAAGTCAAGAGAAAGCAAATCAGCACAGGCAGCTATTTTGACCTTACGAGACCTACATGAGCCTATCCAGCATCCACTTAATTTCTTACAGGTATTCTCTTGCAGTCATGCTGGATACAGTCTTCCCTAATCTTCTCTAGACATCCAAAGCAACCTCAGCAAAGGATGTCTCCCTTTTCCAACCCCCACTCCCATAATCTGGGGTAATAAGGATATCACAGACAGCTGATAATGCAACTCTTTTCTTACAGCAGGTAAGAAAGAAAGTAGAAAACTCCATAGTTTCACCTCCAGAAGAGACTAGAACTCTCTGCTCGAACAAAAAGGGAAGCTCTTCTATTGTCACAAGGGTAGGAAGTCACAGCTGAGCAATTCTGTTCCTTGCAACTGCACCTACACCCCAGACCCCACACTCTAGGAATACACATTCGGCACCAACAGTTTTCCATGTGGAGACAAATATCCAACGCATATTTACAAGCCCAGTTTCATATACTTGTTTAATATATAATTGAGTAGTTAGAAGAAGAGAGATCCAGGAAGACTTGCTCAAGCTGTTTCAGCTAAAAGCTCAATCTCATTCTTTTATATGACTTTTGCCTTTGCACTTCAGTCTCTCCACGTATGAAGAGATAAAACATGTGGGTTTTGCATAGTGCTTGAAAGCCAAATTGCAAATTCTGTTATTTCAAAGAAAACAAATTTGTTTTTCAGCTAGACAAGTGAGTGTAGGGTCTGGAAAGGCAGGGCTCAGAGAATGCTTAGATCTGTGCTCGTTGACTGCTTTTAAAAGAAGAGCAAATGAAATGTTTCACTACCAGCTTTCTTGCTTTCCTCTTCCCTGAACTTTCCAAGCCAATTAGCTCAACCAGTCTTTACCTATTAATAGAGAAGGATTTACTAAAGGATTTCCTCTTCTGTATTATGAACTGTGCTGATTAATACATGAGACCCCTTGCTCGATTTACGGAGTGCTTTGAAGACAGTCCATCCTGGGTGGGAATTTCCAGACCTTTAGCCTCACAGATATGCCTCCTCAAATAAAGATCTGTCCCAGACATGCTGGAATGCCACTCAGACTCACTGCCCAATTAATTCACGCTAACAAGGCACTACAAAGACAAGTATTCTTCTGCAGTGTAAAGCCACCTCATTCCCATGCCTGAATTACCTTCTAGCACTTCGTTTTAAAACAGTACACTCTCCTAATTGAAAAAGATAAGTAGAAAAATATGGTGCATGTACAGAAAACACATACACATTTATATGTGAAATGCATGCTGCTAAGTCTTCTTCCACCCACATACAACCCAATCAGCCAAGTCATTCACAGGAAAAATATAGAGGGTGAGAGTGGACATTTCAGAACTAATACCTTCAAGTGCTGCCAGACCAATGGCATGACCCCAAACTTATATATATATTTTTTTCCACAGACTAACATGAAAATATTTTCAATAGCTTACAACCGAGTTGGCTAATTATAACACCGTGAAGCATCATGACAGCCAGGGTGGATCTGCCCATCCTTCATTCTCCTGCCCACCCACATACCCACAAGAGGGGAGTCCTCCCATGTGTAGCAGTGTCAGACCACCAACGCTTTGCTCAGGTTCTGCCTGTCTTCTTCAAGATAACAAGGTATCACCTCATACCCATGCATCTGTTATTACTTGCTTGTGTTTAACAACTTGGGCTGGCAGTGACACGCTGCTCCCAACAGCATATAAATAGTTTAGATGCAAACACTCACTAACAGTCAACCAATGATAGTCTTTCCCCAAAAGCATCCTATATGCATTAACTTTTGGCAGAGAAACAGTTATCTTACTATTCAATAATTCATAGGTGAGCTACTCAGCTGGGCAGTTCTGGGAATAAAGCAACTCATTGCTCATACAAACTAAGGAAAAGAAAAAAAAAAACCAAAATTAACCCTACAAAAAAGAATAAATTAGGTTCTTCCAAAGCAAAGAATCCACATTTTTACCCTTACTTCAGAGTTTATCACTAATTTTTTTCTTACCATCTAACCTAACTCCCTTGCTGCAGTTTATGCCTATTGCAAGTCTTCCCCATAGGTGTTTCCATGTCCTAATAATCAACTCTGTACTATCCTCAGGGTGTAAAGAAGGGAAAATAGAGGGAAAGCAGCCAATCTGTGAAGTTAATCATCCTAGGATAGGCCCTCCACATTCCTGGGAAAGGTTTAGGAACAACTGGGAAAGGACTGATAACCTCCCCTCCCCAGGTTTGACAGAAAATCTGCTGCTGAAGCTGGACTTTAAAGCCGAAATTTATCACATTTTTCTTCATTGTAACACTCATTTTAGGCATGCCACCTCCTTCCAAGGCTACTGAGTGAGAGAAGCATCTCCAGAGGATGATTCATTCAGATGACAGTAATTCCTAGCTGGAATAGCAGCCTCTGTCCTGTACCTGCACAGGGAGTTAAAGGTGATGCCAGCCCTCACAGGTCTGCTAGGTGGGATGAATATAGAGCAAAGTAAATGCATTGAAGTGGCCAGTGCCCCCCTTCCATATGAACCTCTCACAAACTCCCAGTGTGCCTCGTTTGATGAGTTGATCAGTAAGCTGAGTCTAACACGCATCTGAAACCTGGGCAGAGTATCCTGCTCTTGGACAGGAGACACCTCCTCTGCTCCAGCTGCTGCGTGCCACAGCAGAGCTCACCTGGGCAAGCGAACAGACACCAGCCTGCACATTCCCCACAGCAAACACAGTGAGAAATCTTTGGACTCCAGGAAATGCCCAAATAGTGCCACCACCAGGGCTCATATCCACAGTACCAAGCTGCCGCCTACAAGGAATTGGCTGAATTCCCTCCTCCTTGTGTCCTGGAGGCCCTCCCTCCCAGCCAGAGGAGCTGCTGGGCAGAGGTGACTGATGAGTGCAAGCATCAATCTAGCAGCTCCCCTTCCAGTGCCAGCTGCTGTAACAATTCAATTACTTCCATATATTTACACCCCTTTAATAAAAGAACTGAAATTTAAAAGCAGGGAGGCTGCAGGAGAGAAGTACCTCTGAGGACTGCAATCCTGTCACAATGGAGCAGAGTCCCTGCTTTAGAAATGCAGTTATTGTCAGGGATGCAGGGGAGCAGAAGCTTCTGCTAACAGCTGGACCACAGCATTACCTCACCTTCTGTTTTCAGTTTGAAAACCAAATTGGGACCACAAGACAATCCTTCCACAGCTGCTTTCCAAACAGGCAGGCAAAGTGAGAGGCAGCACAGCCAGAATCAGAAACATTGATTACAAAATCAGACCTGCTGTAATGTTGGTGTGGTGGGATCAGAATTGGAAAGGAGAGAGATCCAAGTCAGAAAGAGCCTGGTAGAGGAAGGAAGGCCATCCAAAGCAATATAATCAAATACTAACCAGCACTCCTTAGTATGTTTACTTTGAAATCTTTGTTCACAGTAGTAAACAAAATGGAGGCAGAGGGTAAAGCTAGACCAGGAAGACTTAACACAGTGATAACACCATTTATCTAGAGAGTGGAAAGAGGACAAGCTTCCCCACACAAAACAGGCTGTTCCTCAGCTTCTCCTTCAGGCCTAGCGGAGAATTTTGACCAAGGATGAAGAATTCTGCATATAACAACGCTCAGTTCTCCATCACTTCTCTATCTGCTACCTCAGAGTTCTGCTGCCAGTTGTTTAATATCCTGCTCTACTAACTGCCATCATTACCCCATTCTTCCATCCTTCACCCTTGATTGGTCTTGATTCATCTGAGGAAGATGACGACAATGAAAACGTAACTGCTCAGAAAGAGGCTGAAAGGATGCTCAAACTAAAAGATTTATGGCAAACGTTCAGTCTCGTAGATGAAACAGCTGAGGTCAACAGATATCAAAGCAATTTTTCCCATAAGAATTAATGTAACAAGGGGGGCAGTGCATACAGGAACTCAAGAAATGCATGCAATTTAAAAACACGGGATCAGTATATATAGCATAGAGAAAGGAGAGGCAAGAACATTTTTTACTGTAAGCATTTTTACTGTCATTCTCTGGATGGTTACCGCTTCATCATTGTCATCATCATTTTCAGATGAATCAAGGTAGGTAAAATCAATCACGGGCAAAGGATGGAAAAATGAGGATGGGTTCAGGAGGTCTTCTGATGAAATGGCTGAGGTCTTTCAGAACAGTGACTGGCTTCAAAGATCCAGCTGCCAAATAGCCACCATCTCTGCCATCTGTACATCCTGTTTTTCCCCTCCATCCTTCACACTATTACCTGCATGCATTTAAAATGTGTGACATCCATAAGGACCTTTGCCCAACTCCTCTATTAATTCATTATGAAAAAAAATACTTTTACTGTCCTATTCGTACTGTCATAGCTTTTCATGATGTATCTTCAACAGATTGCTGGTTACAGAGAACCATCTCCCTGCAATTTATTCCAAAAGATGCTCCCTGCCTGACAGTAGAGGATCTGGCAGTCCCATTTCTTCAGGAATGCGTGTTATCACCCACTTCAGAAAATTATATGGAACTCAAGCTATGGAGGATTTACTCCTGCACTGGAAACCTCCGGCCTTCTCTCGACACTGGCTCCATATTTCCTAAGGCACACCAGCCCTGCTGCTGAAGAAGGTGCAGCCCTGTAGTCCCTGTCTTTCCCTGCACAAGGGAGACCACTTTTACTTCTGACAGTCACAGATGCTGTGGGCTCCCAGAAATCACTTTTCAGGGCTCAGGGTCTCTTCTGCAGCAGAGGGCACAGAAAGGAGGCCAGTGAGAGAACTGGCAAGCATTCAAGGACAGCAGCCTGCTCCTCAACCTCCCCATCTGGCTGTCGGCTCTGTCCCATCTCCTCTGGATTTGGACCAGGAAAGGGAAGTTTATTAACAGTCCCACTCACTGGGTAAATCTGATCTGACATTTGATTTTCCATGACAGACGTCAAACTGGGCCAGTACAGCAGGAACTCTTTGGATGAGCAGCATCCCTGCAACGAGGTCACTTGACTGTCTCATACAGACACTCCTTTGCGTTGGCCGAGGAGATCTTCAGCTGCAGCCAAGGTGATATGCAGGACAAGTGGGAAGGACATACCCTATTTCTTCTCCCAGTTCCTGGATTTTGGTCCAACACATAAACATCTGAAGATGGTTCTATAAGTTTTCATTATTCTCAACTCTCCTGGCACACAGACGTTAAGGCTGTTACCTTCCTCATTCTGACCCACTGCATGAAGATCTGGATCCTGGCCTGAGTCAATCTGTCAGCAATCATCATTCTGAGGAGCTGCACCAGCACACACTGCAACACAGCATCTGGCTCCTTCCACCCTCTCTATAATAAATAATAATGCCTCCCAGAATCAGCTATCTCAGGTCAAAAGGGTATTTTAAACCAGTTTCAGCAACGTTTGCTGAGACATCCCAACATGCTGAGACTGTAGTGGGCAGGAAGTAAATATAAATCTGCATATGGTTTTGGAAAGAACCAGTGCGGACATAAATCTGAAAATATTTGTGGCTAAGTCTGTGATACAGCCAGAGAAGATGGAAAGACAGGCAGAGTCTGTTTGTAAGACTCTAGCTAGGTCTACGTACCTTGATCTGAATTCATCAGTGCAAAAATGGCAGACTAACAACAGATTATAAAAATCTTAAAATTGACACAGAAAGTAGTAAAAGATTTGGGAAAACTTATCCAGTCAGGCTTTTGAGGGGAAGTTTGTGATAGCAGCTTGTGAACACCAGAGGAGATAAAATTATTCTGTACCCTCCACGCATATACTGCCTATGGAAGTACAAACACAAATAAATTGGGTCAACCTAAGCAGATGAAACCTCAGAACAAACTGCAATAAACCTTTTTATTCCTCTCTGATTCCATAAAAAAAAATCATGGAAGATGAATGTAGGATGCAACATTCCAAGTTAAAAATGAATGATGATTAATATAGTTTTATGGCTCCTTGGCAGACAAACTGGGTACTGTTTGAGAAAGCAACAAGAAAAGTAACTATCTTGTCATAACATCCTCAGGCTTTGGAAAGAACCTGGCTTGCTTCCACACGACAGACTAATTGAAGATGTAATACTACTCAAATGCAGCCCACATTAAGCAGATTAAAAACACATTAACTGAAAGAGTTCAAAAAGAAATTTTAAATGGCTGCACGCACCATTGGGATCTCTCTAGTGAGAGGGAACACCTATTCTAGGAAGATATCTCTAGAAAGAACCCACATGAACCTCTTAAACTGATGCTATTTCACATCTCTGTCAAGGTCAGAGATCCAGAGAGCAGGTCAGCAAAGCCAAAGTATATAAATTATAAAGCTTCGTGTTCAGGCTGCATAGCCAGCATTGCACATAACCGCCTTTAGTGTCTGAATGACATCTGTTTGCAGCTGCTGTGACTGGGGGCACACTTTGGCACATCTGTGGTATGTGGCTTGAGCTTTGCTTCCTTGCCTCTCACACAAAAGCAGTGATAAGTGACAATCACCATCCCTAAGCGCCTGAGTCAGGATAAAAACATTTCTAGAAAATACAAAATACATCACAGTAAATAACATCCTAAAGAAGTACCTCTTACAGGACAATTCGGCTTGCCAGATGGAATAGCCTTTTGGTAACTTCATGCAATTTGTCCTGGGTATTCACAGAAACATAGAAAATTCGGGGCGGTAGAGACCTTTAAAGTCGTAAAGTAAAGGTTCTTGAAAGAAAACTGTTGAGGAAAGAATGTGCCACTCTTTCAAGGAGAGAGACAGACTCCAAGATGAGCCTGAATTAATGTAACCCATTAACATCAACTTTCAGCTTAATTCTGTAGTCCAAAAATGTCCAAATCCTTGGATGATTAAGCCAAAGTTTACTAAACATATTGTGAGGTGGGCATCACATCCGCACCGGTGAGATCATTTTTGAAAGCCTGTTTAATACATGTGGTCATGCTGACATAATGATGCTGAGAAAAAACGAGAAGAGTGCTATAAAAATAAATATAGGGCTGGTAAACATGCCTTGTGGTGAATGGCTAAAGAGATGCTTTCTGGATTGCATACTGAAAAGGTTAAGAGATTACTTGTTCTGGTGTCTGAGACTACATGAGGAAGAGACTGATGATAACAAATAGCTCGTTATGTTAGAAGACAAAGGCATAAAAAGAGCTTGTAGCTGGAAACTGAAATGAGGCAGGCTTAGATTAAGTGACGACTACTGAACCATGAGAGTAAAAAACTACTGGAACAACTTACTGAATTCTCTGTCACTTCAGGGTGTGAGGAAATGCCCACTGAAATTGTATAAATAATCCAAGTTTAGATGCACAAAGGTAAACTCTGCTTGTTCCTCAGCTCCATCAGTGATAGAGACTATGTTTGGCATATTTAAGTCTCTGTCCAGATGAACAGCATAAAATGGTTAGAAAGAGATTCAAAGAGCTCTTGCCTTCTCAGAGAGATTGGGAAGCTGGAGTCACAGCATTTTGGATAAGCAGATTGGAGCACATAAGCTTCTCAAAAGAGTTTTTTAAAGAAACAAAAAAAATCCCAACACAAATCCCAATCTTTCCTCCTCTCTTTAAAATCTGTAGGTAGTTTCATTTGCATTTTTTCATTTATTCATGTAAGTTGGTTCCTAGAAAGTGAATCAGTATGAAAACTTACCCACTTCTGTGCATAAGTTTGGACTTTTGCAAAGCCTTATTACAAACAGCCAAAGGGGAAGAGAAAGATTTTCAAATCACAAAACCCTATTTTGAGTTACTCTGTTTTTCTCTGATCAAGCCAACTGCCGCCATTTTCTTATCCCTTTAGATCCACTGTAGTCTCTCCAGCAGCCCATTTTAGATGGAGTGTTGCTCACTTTCCCCCAAGCCCCATTTCTCAGTTTTACAGCATACCAGAATGTTGGCTGAAGGGCCTGTATTATGCATAAACTATGAACTGCTCAGAAAATCCCAGCAGATTTAGTGATATTAAGCTCATCTACATTGCATTAAGCTATTAGGTACTGTATTCTAGTTTGTGATTAGGACAGTGGAATATCTCCTTGCAATCAGCACTTTGTAAGGAAGATCCCTGTTCAGTGCTAATGCTACTGTCATTCATTGTCCTCTTGACCTCAATCACAGCCACTGTTGGGAACCTCTGTTAGTTTTGGCACTCCAAACAATTTCTCCTGTGAAATACTTGGCCAAATTTGGCCCAGATTGTAGCATATTTGCATGAGATTTGCAGCATTCATTTCATCACCTGTGAGCAGATCGCAACAGACCATGACTTTTATTTTTCCATCCACCTCTTTCTGATCTGGACCACCTGTAGAACTTGAGATCTCAGTCTCAATCTCAAACTGCCATTTTGGTCTAGTAGTAGGTTTAGGGTTCAGAGAACCATGAAGGCTACAGCTGCAGGAATACTGGGATTGGAAAAGGCATGCTGAGTAGAGCACAACACTGCATCAACATTGATCTCTCCACATCTTTCTTAATTTGGGCTACCCATGATATTGGGGACCTCAGGCTCTGTCCAAAGCTGCAATTAGTGGTAGGGTTCAGAGAAACAAAATGCCTAAAGCTCCAGGGATATTGGGACTTGAAAGCTTGCATTTCCAGGAATCAAAAAAAATCCAGTCACAAGTGCTGTTCCCCAGGGTTCAGTGTTGAGGACAGCTCTGTTTAATCTTTATCGATGATCTGGACAAGGGGATTGGGGGCACCCTCAGTCAGGCTGCAGACACATCAGTTTGGGTTGGAGTATCAATCTGCTGGAGCGAAGGGAAGCCCTGCAGAAGGATCTGGACAGGCTGGAGCAATGGCTGAGACCAGCTGTAGGAGGGCCAACAAGGTGAAATTCCAGATCCTATCACTGGGTCACAAGAACCCCTTGGAGCACTACAGGTGGGGCAGAGTGGCTGGAAAGCTGCCCAGCAGGAAAGGACCTGGGAGTGCTGACTGACAGCAGCTGAACATGAGCCAGTGAGTGCCCAGGGGGCCAGGGAGGCCGATGGCATCCTGGCCTGTGTCAGCAATGGTGTGGCCAGCAGGACCAGGACAGGGATTGCTCCCTGTGCTGGCACAGGTGAGGCCTCACCTTGAACCCAGTGCTCAGTTCTGGGGTCCTCAATTCAAGAAGGACATGGAAGGTCTGGAGGGTGTCCAAAAATGGCAACAGAGCTGGTGAAGGGCCTAGGATGTAAGTCCTACAAGGAGTGACTGAGGGAGCTGGGTTGCCCAGTCTAGAGAAAAGAAGGCTAAGGGGAGGTCTTATTGCCCTACAATTATCTGAAAGGAGGCTGTGGCAAGATGAGGACCAGTCTCTTCTCCAGGCATGTAGTGATAGGACAAGATGAAATGGTCTCAAGTTGTGTCAGGGGAGGTTTGGGTTGGATATTAGGAAAAATTTCTTCAACTAAAGGGTGGTCAAGATTGGAATAGGCTATGCAAAGAAGTGGTGGAGTCACTGTCCCTGAAAGTGTCCCAAAATAAGTGAATGTGGGACTTTGTGATATGGCCATGGTGGCATTAGGCCAGAGGTGA
Source organism: Thryothorus ludovicianus (assembly GCA_013397245.1). Taxonomy (NCBI): domain Eukaryota; kingdom Metazoa; phylum Chordata; class Aves; order Passeriformes; family Certhiidae; genus Thryothorus; species Thryothorus ludovicianus. The sequence continues at coordinate 215,028 of VZTB01003869.1, forward strand.
TCTTGAAGGTCTTTTCCAATCTTATGACTCTAAATGAAGAGTTTGTTTGCTTGGTGACTTCTCAGAAGTCAGCTTCCACCCAGCCAACAGAAACAAAAATTTCCATGGTTTCCTGTGACCACACGACACTAGAATCAAGGACTCCAAAATCAAACAAAATGCAACAGGTAGGAAATGCAAATAGGAAATTTAAGCCTGTCTGTCATTTCCTGGGACCAATTATGGATTTGCAGGCTCATAACGGGGATCATGAAAGAAAACCAAGTGTTTTACCTTGAGTCATGGAGACCAATTATATTTGGCTCAGAAACAACAGCTGAGATGAGGAAGGAGTGTGCGCATACTTGTGCTTATTTGTGTTTGCAATAGAGAGGCTAAAAAGAATGGAAATCAGGAATTACATGAAATGAAATAGGGTGAAAGGGGTACATGTTGGAAATATGATTTCTGCTCACTGAGAAAACACTATTTCGTGGCTTCAAAGAAAACACAATTTCTTACTCAGAAACTGGTCCAAGTGGAAAAGCCTAAAATTTGTTCACTGAGCAGCTCCAACGAAAGCTCCAAAAAGTTCCTTGCTAAAAACAAAGCCCTCAACCTCCCTGTAAAGTGTCCTAGCACAGAACTGAAAACAGTGAGACTCACTGGGATGTGGAGAATCCTAAGCACCTCTGAAATTTAATTCTCATTTAAACAGTTTCCCTATAGGGGTGAATGTAATCAGTGCTGTTTCAGAGCTCGGGATCAGAATGGTCACAGCTAATTCAAAACACATCCAGGATGCTCAGTTTTCTACTGGGACTTCTGTTCATATCAGAAATGTCTCAGGGGCTTCCCTGCGTAAGTCCCCTCCTCAAAAGTGGCACCACTATTCTTTTGCTTCCACATGCTTGCCACAATCCTCCAGTCCTCCTGGGCTTGAGGAACTAGCTCTGCTCCAAATCCAGGGAGCAGGTGAAGAGTAGCATGGGCTTCTGCTCCTGCACTGTCATGGGTGCTGCCTGACATGTTTTACAGCCCAAAAAGCTTGGTAGAAAAGCAAAGGCACAGGCATAATGCCATGGCACCACATAGGTCTCTCTGGAAAAGAGGCTGGAGGAAAAGAATCTCTGCTTCCCTGGCACAGGCCCTGTGTCAGATCTGATGGCCTATGCTACCCTGCTGGTGTGGACAGCTGTTTTCACTTCTCTGTGCCTAAGGCTCTTGTGCAGAGGCTGAGGGTTAATGTGAGAAAATTAATCACAATTTTTGTTTGCTTGGTGACTTCCTGGTTTTCCTAATGAGTTCTCGTCCACGGTACCTCTCTCTCCACCACCAAGAGGCAGAATTTGATAGGAACAAGCCATTCCCTCTTCTCCCGTCCTGTGGCCCCAGACTTAAAATATGAGAGCTGACAGCAGTTTTTTAATTTGCTTTATCTTCCACTTCCCTTGCTCCATGACTACTGAAGAAGCCAGTGTGTCCTTGTTTCAGCTGGCACAGAGTTAATTTTCTTTGTAGTAGCTGGTATGTTTTTGATTTAGGTACAATGCTGTACTTAGGATGAGAGTAACGTTGATAATCCACTGATGTCTTCCTTGTTGCTAAGTAGTGCTTTAATTCAAGGACTTTTCATTGTCTCATGCTCTGCCAGTGAACAGGTGTACAAGGAGTTGGGAGGGAGCATGACCAGGACAGCTGACCTGAACAAACCAAAGGAATGTTCCATACCACAGAAGGTCATGCCCAGTATATAAACCAGGGGCAGATGGCTGAGAGGCATCAATTGTTGCTTGAAAATAAGCTGGGCATTGGTCAGCGAGCTATGAGCCATTGTACTGTGTATCACTTATTTTTATTATTTTATTTTTTTCCTTCCCTCTCCCCCTTTAAATTACCATCATTACTACTAAAATAATACTGTATTTCAATCACTAAATTGCTCCTACCTTGATCCACAAGTTTTACATCTTTTTTTGGATCTTCCTCCCATCCTTAACAGATTTCCCATGAACTCAGATACCAGTCCTATTTATCACCCTTAGCAGAGAATGTCCATAACCACACATTCCAGGATCCACAATGCTTTCTCTGCCTTGGCCAAGTTTCCATGTCTCTTGGATCTCTACTGGTGCTGCACAGGCCCACAGAGAAAGAAACAGCTGCAGTGCCAGACTCACTATCTCTGACCTACTGACTGGAGATAAGCACAAGGCAAAAGTACTCACAGTATATGTTCCATCCCTGTGCAAACAGAAGCAGAGCCAGGACAACCTCTCCCTCCAGCTAGGCTGTCTGGGTATCACCAGCTGTATTGTACTTTGGAGAACTTTTTTGATGGTTTTACCCATGGTCTAAGCCTAGACAACAAGAGGACTCAAAAATCAAAGCAGTTTCCTCAGAATGGCAAGATGGGAAGCACTGGGAAAGTGTCTGACAGTCCTTTGGCAGCAGTATGCTCCTGTGACTTAAAAGACAAGCACTCGCGTGGGTGAGACATAAACATGCACAGCCTTGCAGGATGCTCAGCACAATGCATTTGAGAGGATTCTGGAGTTGTCTCTTATCCCAACAAGTTGACATATACCCAGCTTCTACAGGGAAAGGAAAACCTTAGAAGGAATGTCTGCATTAGAACACTGTGAGATTTGGTGTTCAGCCCTGAAAGGGCCACAGGTGAGCAAATATTTACAGAGAGATGACCAAGATTGTCTGCCATCCACTGTGTCTATACAGCTCATGTTTCTCCCTTCCTGACAAAACTGTACAGCCTGAATGTGTCTCTCTCAATAAAATTAAGTTGCTCTTCCTGCAGAGTGTGGCCAAAAAACAGGATAATGGCAGATTATAGAACATGTATTTGTTTCTCCCAACAATATCCGAGAAATGGATTAACCGATTTAAACCAGTTCTCTTCTGAACAAACAAATGCATCTCTCTAGGCAAGGAGCTCTCACACAAGCTTTTACTCAGTCTATTATTGCAATATTACAGAGGTGCTGAGAGATGAGCCATGAGCTGCACAGAAGCTGAATGGCAGTACAGGTGGGATACAATCCCACACAGTAGGGCCAGGTTCCAGCTTTAAGGCAGGCTCCCACCTTCCTGACACACATATCTGGGGATTTTCCTCTCTTCTTTCATGGTCCTTTACCCAGGACACAGCTAGGAGGCCTCACTGTACTTTCCATCTGCCGTGTGGTGCCACAGACTGGACATGCCAGCTTTGCAAAATCTGCTCCCTGGCCTCCAAAATCCCTCTGCCATCTGGGCCTTTTGCTTTATGTCTCAAGTCTCTTGTATCTCCTGGCAGCCATGCTCTGTCAGACCAATTTCAATCAAAGAGATAAATCAGAAAGGCTCTCAGGGTACAAGGGAGACTTCCCAAGAAATCTGAGTGAATGGCAGCACATGGGAACCTTCCCCACAAGGCAGCAAGCAGAGATCATAGCTCTGCAGGGTAAGACCCAACTGATAAACACCGATGACAAAAATTCAGACCAGCCAAAATTCATACAACTGCTTTACCCTATGAAATATGGGTTGTTGTTTTTCTTTTTAAAGCTGCATATAATAAATTCTACAAAAAAAACCAAAAACCAAACCCCAGCACTGGGAGTCCTGGGGCTTTGCTGTAAGAACATAAAGGTGTTCCAAAGAAGAAAGCTTTAGTTAAGCATCCTTAGCCTGCCTGATTTAATGCCATGAGGCTGTCAGGAAGGTAGGGACAAGTCCTACACAGCAACTTCTGGCACAACCCCATGTGAGAACCCAACCCTGAACTGATGTAAGTGCTGTCATAGACATATCAGGCCCCAGGACCAATAGATGGTAATTGTTGTGACAAATCTGAGGCCAGCTGTAAGTCCCTGTAGTTGTTACTTTGCTCTGAACTGCAATCATGTGGGTTTTCAGCCACGACAGAGTAAAACTCAGCCCATCCTGAGACTGACAACTCTAATTAGTTGTTAGCAGCCCAGGCACTGGGAAGCAGGGTGAGCAATCCTAATGCCATATCACCCAGGACAGGGCTGTGTGCACAAACACAAGCTCTAAGGAGCTTAATCCCAAACACGATACCGCAAGAAAAAAGTGTGTTGACAATCAGGAATTAAATCCTCTGCTCTTAACAGGGGGAGCAGAGGGGTGCTGTGTATTGAGAGAAACACAGAAATTACATGTATACTTTCAGCTCACTCACACGAACCTGTGTACAACTTTTTTGGGGATAAGCAGGGAGAATTTCCATCAAAATGAAACCTAACTACTCAGCCAGGCTTTGTTCAGACTGGTGGCTCAATATCATGCCCATGGCTATGAATTATTTTATTCTTCTTACCAATTAAAGTCTCTAAGTTTGCAAACACTGAACTTGCAGAAGGCACAGTTCTCCTTTGGCTTTGAATACAGATACACTTGCCCCAGAACATCAGTTCATTCTTAAGCCTCTGATGGTGTAAAATGAACCAGAACACACCAGAGTTCTAGCTGGCAGGAGAGCCCGAGGTTTCCCTCTCTTGGCAGCAGCACATGTACCATGGAGAACAGCAATACTGAAACATGAATGAAAGAGTAGGAAAGCTCCAGCCACTACAAGAGCAGAAAAAACATCTTCTGCCCCCAAGATAGCTCCTGAACTGTGCTTCTCAGCTTGGAGTAGGATATCAGGATGAATTTCACCAATGAAAAGAATAAAGAAAAACAAAACAGTCACTATAAATAAATACACTCAGAAATTAAACCAACCAGATCTAAAATTCTTAGCAGATGGCTCCATAGTGCAGCCCACATGGCCAAGCAGCAAGACAGATAAGCCAGCTCAGCCACAGACAGAGGAGTCAGCTCTGGCCCCTGACAGTCTCATTTCTCTTAGACTCCCTTCATAGCAGGGAGAGCTGCAGGGAGCTCTTAGGAGCCAAAAGCTCAGTCTTAGCCACTCTGCAAAAACATCTCCATGCCCAAAACATGTCTCAAGAGCACTTTTAAGAGAGCAGTTGATATCCAAGCTTATATTTCAGGAGGGGGCAGGGCACCAGCAAGAAGCACTGACATTGAGCTATGGCTTCAACAGTTGATCGAAACAGTTTAATGCATTTCCATTTCCAGTCGCATGGATCCAGCAATGTTTCTTACTTATTTACAGTATTGCCCCCTCCCCTGCTCCCCGCTCTGGTGTTTGCTACATAGATAACAAGGGAAATTGATGCTGACTATCGCCTGCCTGATGTACAGCACTGCCAATGGGTTCAGCAGGATTTTAAAGAGGAATGAGTCAACAGTGTGTGACCAGGAATAACATTTGCCAGTGTGTGAGCCTGCATAGGAAAACATATCTGTGCCCACCTGAACATTAGTTAAAGTGACAATGGCAACAGATGCCCTAGCAGGACGTGTTCTGGCAGTCTTCCAGGTCAGGGCAGAGCCAGACCTGCTAGTCACCAGCCCTATAGCAATGCCTGTGTCTAGGACTATAAATGGCTCCTGAAGTCCTGATAACCATCCCTCCAAAGGGAATGCCAGTCTGCTTTCCTGATTACACCTAACATTCAACATGCTTTGAAGATAAAGCACAATAACCCATCTGCTGCCTAATGTGGCAGAACTTTATCTAAGGGCAGTAAGTGTAATCCTTTGGAGATCAATCACAGATGATTGTGGGCTATTACTTTAGATCCAAGAGAAGTAAAATTCACAGGCCATGTTATTGCAGAGAAGGAGATACTCAGGTGAATTCCTTTTCTAGTCTTTCTTCCTGCAAATATTTCACCTGCTGTGTGATCCCAACAAGGGAAACGGGAAAAAAGGAAAGGAAAGCTTTCAGACTTAACTATTGAAAACAAAGTCAGCCCTATATAACTATCTCCCTTTCCTCCTTCACTTCTTTCACTGGGTGCTCAGAGACACCAAAACCTCTGCCAAAGACAAAAATGCCAGGAGCAAAAATCTGCTTATCTCATATTCAGAACTTGGTGAAGTAATTAACAACTCAACAGAGGAAACAGGTGCTCTTCTACCAGGCTTTGATAGTTATCCAAAGAGGGAGAGGCCATTCAGATGGTCAAGTGTGGGCCTGAGACAGCAAGGAGTGAGTGCAGTGAAGGAGGATAAACCCATCTGCAGGAAAATATGAATTGAGGATCAGGTGGGATAAGGAGTGCAGGGTTGAGCTGGACTTGGACGGAGATGTGTAGTAGTTTATGAGATGTTGTTCAGGACTGGCAAAGCATCAGAGATATGTAATATTATTCAAGCAGGAAAATGTAGTAAGATTGTATTTTTCACCATACTGTTTTATGAGGCTCTAACAGAGCAAATATCATATTCACCAAGGTAAGACAGCCAGAGCTTAGAGTCACTTCTAACCTTCGTAATTCCTGGAAATACTGTTTTGACCAGTCTTTTAGGTTACATGGCTAATACACGTCTTTCAATTTGTTGTTAGTTATATACTTGCTAAATTAGTACCTAACTAGCATCATCCTTTTCACTGATCCACACATGCATGCTTTCTTTCCCCTTCTCATACATGTCAGCTCAAATGACACTATTGTGTTCCAAAACCCAGACTGCTGCATATTTTAAGACCAGTGTGTGTTTTAGAGCCTTAGACTAGTTTCACCACACAGGGTTTTTAAACACACCTCTGCTGAGGATTCATTTTTCTGCTGGGATTTTCTCACATACCTGGTCCTGAAAAAAATCTTGATAACAGCATCAGTGATAGCATTGATATTATTAAGAGGACTCAGCCACTCCATTAATATTTTTATTTCAAGGCTTCAAAGTGCTGTGTTTATTATATTCCACAAATCTATGACGAGATTGCTCAGTTTTATTTAAAAATGGCAAGACATTGCCAATGCAAATGTGGATTCCTAGGAGTTCTGACAAGCCCAGTCTCTCTCTCTAACCATTATACAACATTTCTTCATCTTAAACACAGAGATATAAGGCTGCATAGACTTACATACATTTATTAATCTTTCAAAGCTCTACACTAGAGACCAAGAAGTCCAGGGAACAGATCATCCATCCTCTCAGAGAGTTCCTGATAGACAATTTCAGCTCATAAGCTAAAAGAAAAGCAATTTCTTCTGCTTTCTAAATATAAAAAGAAAAGCAACTTTTTCTGGTTTAAAGTCCAAACACTTTGTTTTTTGTGTTTTTTTGACAGCTGACTTGTTCTTTTTGTCTTCTTATTCTCTTTCCACTATTGCAGCACAGTTGGAAAAGCCTATTTCTGGTCTAGTTTGTTACAACACAGCACTGTATGCATGAGGATGAAGGGAGAAAACCAAAGGAAGAGGGAAGCACAGAAACAGGTTCTGACATCTAATCAGACCCGCTGTATTGATTTCGCAGCGATGGCCGCATCACTGTGCGGGACGCGCGCCTCCCTGGAGCGCGGCGGCTGCGGGCGCGCTCCCGCGGCCCCCGAGCAGGCGGCCTGGGTGCGCGCCTCTCCCGAGCCGCGCTCCGACGGGGCGAGCTGAGAGGAGCGCTCATCACCGGGGCTGCAGGAGCCGCACGATCCCCATTTCCAAGAAGATGAGAATTCCAGAGCGAGCCGCCGGACTAATGAGCTGCCCACGCTGGAAAGCTGTGTTTCAATTAACCAAGGCAGCCCCCGCCGCACCCACATCCTTCCAGCAGCATGAACAAGGAGCATAAATAGGGACTGTGTTGTTTCTGGGTCTATTTTCTGCATGAAGGGAAAGGGAGGAGGCTGTAAAAGGGATGAGGGCAATTCTTGCCCTACTTTCTTGGTTTGCAGTTTCTTTTTCATACTAGTGTAAGGAGCAATTGACAGCACTGAAACCAAAGCTGCCTGCTGAGGCACAGAACAGGCAGTGCCACCATAAAGTCCTTCCATGCTTTCCAGGCAGGAGGAGACACCTGAGGTGTAGAAACACTCAGTATGCTCCCAGCTTCCACTAAGGGTACACTGAACTGATTGACAAAGGAAGGGGGATGTTTGAGTGGGCTGGCATGTGAACAATATGACCATTACTTGGGCAAAATCACTATAAAGCTTTGCTTGGCCATGGGAAGAGCTATAGGAAGAGCATGCTCAGCTACTATTCACACAGAAGTTCATCACAGCTTTGCTTTCTTGAGGGTCACAACACAGTCTCTGCCCTAGACAGCTTCTGGCTTGCATCTACCATCTTTCTTGTGTGGGGAATCATGTCCTTCCCCTTCAGCCCAAGACTGAGGTCTGTGATCCCCTTCCACACCACCTAGTAAAACTGAATTAATCCCAAGCTCAGCACTGCTGCTCCCTCTGGAGGGGCAGTGAGGGTCAAGTGAGGTCCATACCGCAACACCAAACCAGAGACCCCAGTAGGTCTAATGGTTCTTTGCTCCCAAGTGGAATATCGCTGTATCTCTCAAAGCCTCTTGATGTGACCAAGAGTTACCTTCCCTGCCACGTCCCTCCACGTCCCATATGACTGAACCAGGCTGCCTTCCTGAACAGCTCAAACCAAGATGCCCATTTTCACCCTGCTTAAGGGAAGCTTCTCCACACATACTTACCTGCCTGGAAAACTTCACACATTTCCCTCTCTCATCCTGTAATCCTTGCCCACCACGCCTCTGAATAGACAGAGATAATTTTAAAAGGGGCTCTTCAAATACTCAAAGTGCCTGCAGGATTTCACACACCTCTGCTATTGCTGTGCTCCCAGCAGCTCACATCTGTGAGCAGTTTGTCTGGTTGGCTTCAGCCAGGTTGTCGGCTCTGGTCTCACTTCTCTTATTGGGAGCAATCCTGGGAGAAGTGTGGCAGCATGTCTAATGAGTGCTGCTGTGCTGTGTCTGGAGGCTCGTCAGTCACAGCCCACAGGCAGCATGCCCAGGTGTAAATTAACCTGTTCCCTGCCCGCCCCACACCTGTCAGATCTGCACTGCTCAGAGTACTCTGCCAGTGTTCAACAATCGCTCCGTACTAATGGGATGAGATCTGCAGGGAGAGCTGAGGCATTTTTTCTGGCTGCCTTCCCCCAGTCTGATTTGAAATCTTGTAAGAGAGAGAGCACAGACTGCTGCATGTCAAAACACACATCAACAGCTGTGGGAGCTGAGCAGGCACTCATTTCTCTGGAGAGAGAAACCACTGCAGGGGAGGGATGGAGATGTCACCCAATGCAGCATCCTACCCCCTATGTTCACCTCTGTGTACAGATAGTGCCTTCAAGTGGGGATGGGAGAACCACCCACAGCCGAAATCACCCCACACACCTGCTAAGAATCAATTTCCTGTTGCTCACAGCCTGGTTGCATGAAAACCATTTGGGAGTATACATTCCCTGTTAGGTCTACCTATCACTGCTTTTCAGGCAAAATGATTCAGGCATATCCAGGGGTAACTAAGTTGAAGAAAGCATTGTGGCGTAGAAATGGTCTAAATAACATTCATTTTCTGCCTTTTGAGTATTTGACTTTAGAAACTTACTAACATATCCTGAAGATATTTTGCACACATGTAATGCACATAAACACACCTGGTAAAGCTGCACTCATCCCCTGACACAGAAACAGAAACCATTGTACACAAATACACACAGTACCTCTCCCTTCCACTTGCAACATGCTTGCCATATGCTACCCTGGCCTTAGCCTTGTGTAGCCTGACCAGTTAAATATAAACTTTTCACAGATCCCTAGACAAAAGAGATATGTCTGCTCAGCCCAGTGAGAAAGGTCAGCTCTGCCCAGCTCCCAGGCTTTTGTGTACACAGGCACTCAGGCAGGCACTCCAGCACTGTATGGCTGTACTCACACTGCACGTTGAGCTGCACCAGGGCTTCCCGTGGCCTGATGTTAAATCCATTGTACCTGGCCGTCTGACACTTATAGGTTCCGCTCATTTCTCGGCTCACACTCTCCAGGTGCAGCTTCCCATCGTATGTCTCCATGGTCATTGTCCCTGAAGGCATGGGGGTTTCCTTATCTACCCGGGACCAGAGGATGGGCGGCTTCGGCTTTCCTCGGACCTCGCACTGCAGCTCGGCCCTGGAGCCTTCCCGCACAGTGATGGAGGACTGACCCTTAGGGACACTGATTGTCGGTGGCACTAGAAGAGACACGAGAAGGGAATCATTTTAAACCGAGTTTTCAGCAAGAAAGGAATATTTTTGAGATGCTTCTGATTAAGTCACACCAACATCCTTGAACTCCAAAGGTTTCCACTTGACACACAGCAACCCCTCTACGAACACACTGTTCATGCAAGTTATCCTACAGGCTCTGGAGCTTCAGGGTACCAAGGGGCACTCCAGCCTTGCCAACAGTGTATGTCAGTATCAATGGCAAGGGCCACTTGTACTGACTCCAGGCTCCCATCCCTCTGTTTGCAAAATGCTATCCAGCTGCAGGAATAGCATCAAGGAAAACAAAGGCAAAAGTCTCTTTGATCCATTTCTCAATTTCTGGTCAGTGAATTTCTCAAGTGGAACTGCAGTCTTCTGGCAAAAAATAGAAGTCATATCTGCCAAGGTATCTAGGCACCTTATCCAGGTCAGACCAAACCCAAGACTTAAAGGATAAGTGCTTGTAGATCCCATCTGCAGCCTTCTCAGAGGCCCAAGATCCCTATTTGTTCCTAAATGACAGCAAGGAGTCAGCTCTGTTAAGTGTCTTTGCTTGTTTTACTTTTATGGCATATTTTAATTTTATTATATATTTTGCTTTTATTGGTGAATGCACAGTGAATTTCTCACACCAATAACCCTCTGGCTCATCTGAAAGAGAGAGATGGGTCCCAGCAACAATCATTCCTGGCATCCCTTCGAGGCTGGGAAGAGCTCACCCAGCAGAACTGCATCCTAGCTGAGGCTGGAGTTGCAGGCACAGTAACACTCAAAGGAATATCCAGCTATCAATTGACAACCAAAACTTTGCTGATAAACAAAGCTTAAAAGAAATCCAGTGAATGCAGGGTACAGAAATGTCAATGGGGAGAGGTTTGCTGTTCACATCCCCAATTCCACCAAGAACCCGGGAAGGGGATTTTTGTGCTAAACCACACGTAATATTGACAATTTACTTGTGCTATACTTTAGAGTCAACACTTCAGCTGAGGTAAATATGGTCACAATCTTTTCTGAAAACTCCTTTTTCAACCCTTCCTGCTGACAGTGGCAACACTTGGATTGACACTTCCATAACTGCAAGGGCCATGTACTTCATTTCCATTTAAATCAAAATATAGGACTACAGAAGCTGTAACAAGCTGGTCTGACCAACATTAGCTCAATTCAGCTCCAGCAAAGGAGAGTGTGCTATGGTAATTGTACATGTTACAGCCTGCAGCTCTTTATGAACAAATTTAGGATGAATCCAGCCTAATCTCCCTCTGCACTGACCTCCCTATGCAAGAGGGAGGCCACATTTTCAATTTGCAGGTGTCCTGTGGGCTGGGGAATCTCATCACACCCTGTCCTGCATGGTGTGAAAGGACAGCAGCACTTTCTGTGCTAACGCTGCCGGCAGCCGCTCACCTGGCGAGCAGCAATTTTCTCCACAGGTAAAGTTGTAAATTGCATTTGAAGATTTCTTTTTTTAATTAAAGCTATCTCCTTGGAGCTGCTTGGTTGAGGCAGCCACTTTGATGAGCTCAGGCTTTGCTCAGTGGGGAAACATGGAGCTACTTCTGCTGTCCTCTTGCTGTGATCCTGTGGTCTGGGGCAAACCTGGTGTTTTAATGGGAATCACATCATGGAGGTGGCTTAATGCTGATTGTGGGGTTGTGCATGTTGGACAGCCTTGGCTGCTGCTTGGAGGGCTGTTTCCATTCCCTGGGACACAAGGCGTCCCAGGCTTCAAAATGCCCCAGGCTGCCCTCCTTCCTTTCCTCATTGACAGTATCCACACAAAGATATGGGACTCACTCTCCTTTAGACAGGCACAGGACCACCTGTCACCACAGACACCTCCTTTAAGGCAGCAGCTGGTTTGCGGCTGGACCAACACCTGCCCTGACAGACACTGCCAAGCCTCTTGGTGGAATCATCCAGGGTCTCCCAGCTCTTCACAGCCTCCTACCCTTGCAGTCTTAAACACAACTGCACTCTGCCATCTAGTGATCTCGGGCAAAAAGAATTGTTCCAGATGGTATCAGCCACACGAGTTTGGGAGAGCCAATTTTGCACCAGGATTGGTGAGTTCCCCCAATTTTGTTCCTTGTTGGTATAACAGGGTTGGTGCTGGCTGGCATGGAGAAGTCCTACCTTCCATGGCTGTCCACAGATGGGAAGGACCATTCCTCAGTGTTTAGTGGATCCATGGCACAGTCAGGGCTCAGCCTCCAGGCTGCCAACAAGAACTGGATGCAATCCTATAGGGAGCAGGCTGGCCCCAGTATTTCTAATGGGAGACAAGGGCTTCCCAAAGCATCAACAGTAGTTGCAGCACTTTTTTCTGGGGAGCTGAAGTGAGCAGCATCCAGAATCAAGAGTGAGACCAGCCTGGCCTGTGGATCCAGCACAACCAGGGACTGAGAAGTAATATTCTGTGAAGGTGCAGGTCAAAATCTGTGGGCAGCTGACTCCCCTGAGGAGTCTTCCATCAGATTACTAACGCAGTGCTTCTTTGTGCTGTACCCTCATGGTCTTGGAAAGGCAGCACAATGACATGGATGCAAATGGAAAGCACAGCTGGACCCACCACATCCCCAGAAACAGAAAGACGGCCCTGAGACTCTATGTTTTAGTCCCCAAAGTGACTGATAAACACTTATATATTTGTCCTGTCCTCACTGAGTCATGAGGTGAAACTCTGACCCTGATTTTAGAGGGAGGAATTTATAACACTGGAATTTCTACAGAGTGCCCAAGACAGACTGCATTTGTAATCCAGCAAACATTAAAAGTCTTCACAGAATTTGTATCCTGAACATAATGCCAAAGAAAAGAAAGCGCAGCTTTCTTTCTCTTTTACTCTCTTCTAAGAAAAGAGATACAGGAAATTTGCTGAAATACCACCAATTCTTCCTTCCTTCACAGTGTGGAGGTTTGTTTGAACAATCACACTGTAAAGCTGTCTCTGTAGCTTTGACTGGAGTGCACTTTGGACTTTTCATAGGGAGAAAATATAAAGGAAGATTTGCTTGGTGCATAATACATCTGACAGAGAAGTTGTAACTATTACCAATTTCCAATCTGAGCCAAGTGCTTGCCTGAGGATCTAAGACCTTTCTCCACTTGCATTCAAGACATGCATGTGAGGTTCTTCAAAAAGCCAGAGGCATGGGACTGTGGGGCATCCAGTGCTGCCAAACACTCCTCTGGGGTCCCCAGCTGCCAGAGAGAGGCTCACCTGTCTCTGAGGAGATGTTCACCTCCACACTGAGGTCAGGAATGGGTGCTCCCTGGAAGGTAGCCACGCACAGGTAGGTGCCATAGTCACTGAATCTCAGGTCAATAATCTCCAAGCTGCAGGTCACAGGTGGGAGCTCGGGGTCATTGCGGGTGATGAGCAATCGGTCTGAGAACCTGGCTGGCTTTCCATTCTTGTACCACGAATAGACAACCTTCTCCTGGGGGACAGCATCTACATGGCATGAGAGCTTCAAGTCCTGGCCTAACTGGATAGTCTCGCTCTCTTTGATCACATCAGGAGTGATCTGGAATGTGGCATTCTTCATGGCTGAGATGAACAGAAGTGCAAAACTGGTTATCAAAGTATCTTGACAGGAAGGCTTTGCTCCTCAGGAAGGCAACGCTTCCATGCAAAATCTGCCCAAAGACCTCTCCCACTTATGTTCCCACAAAATGTCCCAAGGGCCTCACATCTGGCAGTCTGGGATCATCCAATTCGGGAAAATTGCCCAGGATGAAGCTGCAAGCAGTGCTTGCACAGCCGTTGGTTTGGGAGAGAGAAACTTGCACAGGCACTTCTCCAGAATATTAATTACTACTAAATATCACATTCGCCCTCAGCTGTACAAGAACAGCCAGGAGGAATGCAATTCCCCCGCTCCCTGAAAACACATGCTCAGAGAAAAACAGCAACTTACACCGCACGAGGAGGTTCACAATCTTCTTTGCCGGGTTCCCCACATTGTTGATGGCCGTGCAGTTGTAGTAGCCTGAGTCCTCCACTCGGATTCTCCAGATAGTGAGGTTGCCTCCTTGCACAAGACTATTGGGAGGCATTGGGCCAGGAGAGTGAGACCAAACCACTTCTGGCTGTGGGTCACCGCCCGTCAGAGAGCACTGCATGGTGATGTTGTCACCAGGGTTGACCACCAGAGTCTCATTGACAGACAGCTTCAGAGCAGGTGGGGCTGGGAAAGCACAAAGAGGGACACTTCAGAGCTTGAGAAAGACTCACCCACTTGCCTGTGCACAGCTTCATACTTTTTATGATTTGTTCTTGTTGATGACTAGTTTGAGTAGAGACAGCTGGAAAGATCTAGGGATTGATTACAAATGTGAGATGTCTGTGAATCTAAAGCATGATCATTACCATGTCTTTGAGTGAGAACACTCTACTCTTTTATGGCTAGGGAATAGAGCAGGCAGGACCTCACACTGCCCCAGAAAACTCTACCAAGTAGTGCTTAGGACCGGGGCACAAAGCAGCTGTGACATTTTATCAGTGCTCCCTGCAGGTTCTCTATGGCTTAGGATGCAGGTCAGAAGAAAAGCCCAATAAACCCACTCTGCACATATAAGGGTGGCAAACAGGCAATATTTGGCAGTGGAAAAACTCAGGGCCTGAAGTTTCTTGACTCCTGATGCAAACAACTGTACCATTGTATTTTATTTCTGCACCTTTCTTACTACAGCCCCCTCCAGGAACTGATCCAAAATCCTTCCCTTTGTATTCTCTATTTCATTCCATGAAAAGTATTTCAAAGCCTCTATGAGCACTATCACTGGCTCCATCCAGACAGAGCTGAGAAAGTAGCAGTCCCCAGCAAAAAAGCAGAGAGTATGTTTTAAGTAACAGCCATAATAATGCAAAATAAGACATTGTTCCATATTCATGAAGCCTGATTTAACAGCATCATTATTTCTGCCTCTTCTCTCCCTGGACCCTGTGTTAATGAGCTGTGCTGGATTTGTGTTGGATCTCTGAATTACAGCCCATACAAACAAGGCAAGGAGGACTCTTCTCTCCTCAGCACCAGTGCCATAATTTAGTAGCACAACTATTGCCATGCTGGGATATTGCTTTGGTGTACTGAATATAATGTTCTCCCTGGCCACTGCACATGCAATTTGTGTCAGAGGTGGCCAGCTAAGCCTAAGGAATAAGGTGGCTCTTCTACCTTCACTGGCCATTTTGAGGCCAGCGGTTGGAGCCTTTGAATTTCAGGGGGCCACATCCTGCACACAAAGAGACTTTGGAAGATCTCTTTGCAAGAGTCTTGTAAATAGTGTGCAAGGGTTATTGCTTATTAAATAGCAAAAGAAGGATTTGTACATCCTCACCAGGCTCCAGATGCTTTCATGAGATAGTACGGAGCCCAGAAACACAATAGCCCAAGTCACTGTGGTTGGGCAGGACACAGTCCTGTCACTAACTCAGTGTTGCTGACACCAAATATCTGTTCCTGCCCTCAGACACTGAACTGGTCTCAGGGCACAGACAAACTGGCAGATCCAGAATCTTGCCTGGGAATCTCCATCCATCCCTGTCAGAGACAGAGAAAGCCTGAGACCAGCCCATGTTCAGAGAGAAGGTGTCAGAGTTGGAGGGCACAAACCAGAGTTCATTCAGGCTCTGGTTAAGATTTTGGGCTCTTGCAGATTTAGGGTTGGATTTGACTCACACTCATCTTGCCCAGCTCTGGGCAAGGCGACACGTTAAAAAGGTGACATTCTGGTGCAAGCACTGCCATCAGGGCAGGCTGTGTGTGCATGAATGAGGCAGGGAAACTGCAAATCTCCCACATGCACAGCTCCAGGGAGCGAGCTCCCACAACATGCCCCAAAACGGAGCCTTGGATGTGGCAATCTGCGTGGGCTACCACTCCCCACTCCAACTCCCATCAGCAGACAGAGGTTAACAGACTGCAGACATTGTTATGCAGGAGATGATTCTCATTTATTTGTAACCTGTGGCGATTCCTTTTGTTCTTGGCTCAGAAAACCTGCTGGCAGAGTCTGCTGAGCATTGAGGGGACCATTAAAAACAAAGAATCGCTTTCAATTCCCTTTGAAGTCCAATTTGCTGCAGTAAAACTGCAGGAGAATTAACCAGTTGGGCTGCTTAATTTTGCAGAAATTGAGGAAGGGGGAAAAGTCAGGCTGACCCTGCTGGAGCAGGTAATGGCAGCCTGATGCTGAGCTGGTCCTGTGGCTCTGTGGACCCAATCTGCTGCTCTGGAGCCAGGCAACCGCAGCAGAATAGAGGGGGAGCAGGGACATCTCCTTCCCACTAAGGCTGCAGACAAAGAACCCATTTCCTGCTGCAAGGCCCAAGCTGCTGAACAGAACTTGGGAGAAGTCCATCTCTTTACCAGAGACTATGATCTGCCCAAAGGACACTGAGGAACCAGCTGAGGAACAGCAAATGAGCTGAGGAGATACCCCTGGCTTGACCTGACCTGACCCACCACTTCACCTCAAGGTCTGTACTGCCTGGACTATAAATATTTAAGAGAGAGAAATTTCCAAACATTTCAGCACCCTTTGGACCCTCCTCAGTTATAAAGGCAAAGGCATCCTGAGTGAAGCTGCTCAGGATTCTGGGCATAGCCAAGTCTAGAGAAGCTGTGAAAGCACAAGCGCAAGGGGAACTGAAAAGACCTAGGCAAAAAAGGAGAGAATTAAAGAATTTCATTTAAGTATTTCCTCATCTATGCACAATACTACCTACAGGGCAAGTAACCCATATAATATTTAATGTTAAATATAGTTGTGCTATTTAATACAAACCCTGCTCACACCGCAGAATGCCAGCTTCATTTTCACTGCCAACTTTTAATACAATTTGCTAAGAACACATTTTCCATGGCCCCTTTGAGCTTGTAGTGCCAGGCTCCACTGTAACTACATATAAATATGCATCTATAATTAAAAAACAGGAAAAAAAACAAACCACCCTAGATAGATATGCTTAAGAAGCTGGTGTAAATTGAGCCATATCGCTGACTTGTCATTGAGTACAACCTCAAGACACATTTTCCCCATTCACTTAGTACAGGGGCTGGATTGAAATGAAGAGTAGTTTCCCTGTGCTTGGGCTTGCAGAGGGAGTGGACATGAAATTTGATTTTCTAACTCTTCAGAGGTGTAAGTACACAAGGAAGAAGAGTTGTATAAGATCCCTTTCTTCATCATGAACAGAAGGTAAGATTTTAAAGGGAATATTTCAACATTTGCTACACACATCCTGAGAGAAATTCAGCTAATAGGGTGAGTTGTTCGAGACATGTTCAGAGATCTTACTACAAAGAGAATACTTTTTTCTGACATTAGCTATAATTCACTTTCTTAAGCTCATTATTTTTCTTCTTCCTACATAAAATGAGTCAACTATTGTTCAGCACCTTGGAACTCGGATCAATAAA
This sequence comes from Thryothorus ludovicianus, assembly GCA_013397245.1. Classification (NCBI taxonomy): domain Eukaryota; kingdom Metazoa; phylum Chordata; class Aves; order Passeriformes; family Certhiidae; genus Thryothorus; species Thryothorus ludovicianus. The sequence continues at coordinate 232,534 of VZTB01003869.1, forward strand.
CATAATTTTTACAGTATCAACAATATCCTGTCAACAGTTAACAACATCAAAAAAAAGTCTGTTTCCACTGCACAAAGATGACACAAGGGATGCAAACTGCTTTGTGTTACATTAGAGAGGTGAATAATTCAAACAGCTACAAAGCCTTTCTCTCTGATCATGGAATACCCCAGGGTTGGAAGCAATTTCTTGACATTTACTTATTATTTGCAAATATTCAACACACATGGGGGTTTTGCAGGTGGGGACTTTTTATTGTGTGTGTGGTTTTGGTTTAGTTTTTTTTTAATGGACAGGTTGCAATCAAGTCCTTGCCAGTATTTGACATGTGACACTCAGTTACTATTCACTTATTTCACATCAAGCAAGAGGCATCAAACTGAATCTGCTCACAACTGCTGGTGCCCTCAAGCACTACCAGTATGAATATGAGTGTAAAACTTATTTTTTTGGAAGGCACTGGAGATGTATGCTTTCCACAAACACTGGCACCAGTGGAGCCTGGAAGGTGCTTAGAGCACAGCCTGGCAAAACAGGCTGTAGTCACACAAGGATAAATTATTTGTAAGAACTCCTGCAGAACTGCCCCACTCTAGACTGTATCAAATCTATTTTTAAAGTCACTTAGAATTATAAATAAATAAAACAGTGTACGAATTAGAAGCTACATAGTGCCTCAACACCTACACGTAGTCTGTTTTAATGATCTCACGACAGGCCTGGCCAAGGCAGTGGCTACAGGCAGTGCTATGAGAAACTACAGCAGCCCTGGCCACAAGAATCCTGTGTGAAAGATCTGTAATCTCAGCAGCCATGAAGATGTAAGCCCAGGACAGAGTGCTGTGTTATCCTCCTGGAGTAGTAATAGCTGTTGAGGAGGTGAAGGGTCAGAGGGCTGCAGGGACCCTTCATGTCCCCTCTTACCTGTGGTGTTTGTGAGCTGGAAGGTGATGGATTTGTCAGGGATACTGCAGACATTGCGGACAGACACCTGGCATGTGTAGCTGGCATAATCCTGAGGTCGAAGATTCTTCAGCTTCAGGACTTTGGTTTCACCCTGGGATTTGGGAAAAAATAGAGGCAAAAAAAGACACAGGGGTCCAAAGCAAAGATCATCATTCCAAGCCCATATCCTGTCCCTAAGTTTACAGATCACCAGCTGCTCCCATGAAAACCTTAGGGAATTGTGCAGATTTCAAGCCCCACCCCCAGCTCTATAAAAAGGAGACACAAAATGTTTGCAGTGGTCATTTCACCTCCAGGGTTTCACAAAACACCCAGCAATTGACTGACATGACCTGAAAGCACTGCCAAACAGATCTGGACATAATTTCTCATCAACTACTGCCAGAAACATTTTGTAGGACATGATAAACCTTAACCATCCCAGAACAGACCCTGAGATCTAACGCTGAGATGTCGGTAGGAACCCAAAGGAAGTCACTGAGGATTCAACATTGACAAACCAAAGTAAATCAGAGGAGATTGAGGCATTAATACTGGCCTAATATGACAAGTTCAACAGTTATGCTCTAGAAATCTGCAGTGCAGGAGGAAAAAAAAAATCAGAGAAATACTCAAAGAACTTCTAAAACTTTCTGATCCCTCTTCTCCAGATTCTAATCTCATTTAGGGTGATGTAAATCCAGAGTGACTGCAGAGACTTTGATAGCCTTTTCTCTTTCTAAGGTAACAAATAAAATCACTGCCTGCACTCCATTAGTTACTGGCTTGTTATAGAAACAGAATCAAGTTGTTACATTAACGATAGATGTGTTCTGTAGACTCTTATTTATGGAATGCAGAAAACCCTGAGAATCATCCTATGGTTTGCAGAGCCTGCAACTCGTATGTCTTCTGCTGACAGCTTGTTGCTGTTGTTCTCCTTGAGTTTGTCTAAATCTCTTTTGAAGAAACCATTCCATAACTGTCTGCAAGTGTGAGCAGGTGTCAGCATGACAAATCCTCCTGAGGACAGCCTCAAGGGACTGGACTATGAGCTCAGGAATGCTAATATGCAGAGAGCAAGCATGTGAAGTGAGTAAATTAGAATGATAAAACCTGGGACACCTTAGGATAACCCTAGGAAAGTCCTGTCTCCTGAGAATTGTTGCTATGCCACGCAAATTATGGCACTTATGATATGCATGTCATATGTGTCCTGTTTTATTGCTCAGTGATTTTAGGTATATGTGTATAAACCCTCAGTGCAAGTAAGTTTAAAAAGCCTAAACAGTGAAGTCTTCACCTCATTTTCACTGTAAAAGGCTATTCAAACCTGACACCAATAGAGGTTCATCTCTAAGACAACACTGCAGTGAAGGGCACTTTGTTAAACATTCCAGCAAGATTTTCCCCTTTCAAGAGTGTTGCAGAGGTGTGTTTTTGTTAACTTCAGCTCTTACCAACCCAAATTTACAGGCTTATGCTGTTGTTAAGGAGAGAACTGCAAGGGCATGCCTGTCTGAGCACAGCAGTGCCAGCACCCTCCTTCAGTGCTGGGAGCGACCCATCATGTCAGGAGCTTTGCCTGACAGGAGCTGCAGCACGCTGGGTCATTTAAACATTAATGCTGCAACATGGTGAATTTTTGCCAGATGCCTTACTTAGCTAGAGAAAATATCCCAAGTCCTAAGACACCCTCTCATTAGGCAACATCTCCTGTTAATTACACTGAACCTAGTGAAAACTGGAAGAGCCCATGGTGGCTTCCTCCAAGGCCAGTGATGTCCTAGTTGGGAGCCACATAGCACACAGACAAAGCTGTCTTCAGGGCCCAACAGCAACGCTGACCTACAGTGTTTCTGCAAATTTGCCACTAACCTGCAGCTCTCTCCTCCCTCCTCATTCCCCTGAATATTTCCATTTGGATGCCCATTTCCATGACCTACAGAGATAGCGTGTTTCAATAAAATATGAACACGACTACATTAACTTAAAGGTTGCCTGGGGCATTGCTCAGAAATCAAACTCAGCCAGAATGTGCTCTGGGCCCAGCTTTGGGAATGCGGGAAGGTGCTTGGGATGAAACAGGTGCCCTGGGGAGCTGCCCTTTCAGCCCTCCCTTCCCACCCATCCCTGCCATGTGCTCCCTAGCAGCCTTGCTGGAAGTACTGAGGCTGATTAGCATCTAAAGGACATTCAGATCCTGAGCTTAGCTTAGGGTAACATGCCCAGAGTGCCCTGGCAAAAGAAAAATTCCCTTCCGTTCTCCCATTGCATTGGCAGGCTAATTACTGTGAAGAAAGTGGTGTTTACAGAGGAAATCTGATCGTGCAGGGCAAGCCCAACATAGGCAAGCAGGAGAAGGAGAAAAAATGTGGACACTTTGTCACAAGAGAACAGTCAGGAAATGCCCAGGCAGTTGGGGTCCCCATTACTAATGGCCATTAGAAAAGCTCATGGATCCCACAGCAATGCCTGCCATTTGCTCATACTACTAAACAGGAAGCCCTCCCTGACATATGGTGCCTGGGCACTCAATTAAGAAAAAAAATTAGTGGTGGGAGATAAAGGAAATCCATTCTTGGGATTGTTTGGATTTTAGTCTCAGCCATCCAACAGCTTCATAACCTCAGAAGGGGAGCTGTGTCACTGCTCTCAGGGACAGTGATAAAAAGGGAAAGGTCCTCCTAGGCCACATTCCCTCCTCCTGCTCTGCTCCTCTTGTATTGGGAATTTGCACACAGAAGGAAGGTGTACCAGCCCTTCTGGAGGCAGTGCTCCTTGCTGCAGCCTGCACCCTGTCCCCAGCATCATAATCCATGCAGGGAAGGAAACACCACCCACTACAGTGGTCTGCACCAGCAACACATTCAACACAAGCTGGCAGAGGTTTGCTGTTTCTCACCTGTGTGTAAAGGGGTTCATAGATGTCCACACCATTGTCCTGGCTGTGAGAAAGTGTCTCAGCTCCCCGTTTCCAGATGAAGCGAGCTGGTGGGTTGGAGTTGACGGTGCAGCGGAGGAAGACGGTCTTCTCCTGGTAGAAGCTGCCACGTACGTCACTGATGGTCTGGTGAACGGTGAGAACAGGCTCGTCTAGATCTGGAAGGGAGGCAAGGAGGGTCGCAGCCGCTGTTAGCAAAGCTTGGTCTGTGTGTACAGCCTGCAGAGCAGATGATGCTCCAGGTACCACTGAGGAGAGGGGAAAGTCCCACACATTTGGCTGATGTCAACTGCTGATTTAAGAGCTCATCTGAGGGCAGGTAGTACAAACAATACATAAAGGGAACAGACAGGAGAAGCCGAATTTCTCCCGCTCACCACACAAACCTTCAGAGAATAGAAAGCAGTCCCTGGTTTGCAGAGCCCCATGCAGTCCTGAAAAAAACCCCACCTGCCTGCCACATGTGTCTCAGAGCAGTGGGCTGCCTCACATTTCTCAATGGCATCCCCCTACAGAAAATCATTACTTTCTACTTCAGTGAGAGGTCAAAAGGATGCCAGGAAGCTCTGTTCCATCATAATTTCTCCATTTTCTAGTTCCCAAATCTCTCCTGAAATCATGGGGCTAAGCCCAGGGCTGTAAGATGTCCATACAAATGACATGACAAACCTTTTAAGACAAGGAATGAAAGTAAAAAATCAGGACAAGATCAAGAAGCTGAGTTGGAAAGTAATCTAGACAGAGCAAATCTTGTGAGAAGTCATGGTAACATGACATGCAAAATTCTGTAATAGGTATGTATAATTTCGCTTCCTGTTAAATATCCTCTGTGTATTTTCTTCAAAGCCTGTATCAACTGTCCTTTGGCAACTTCTAGTCACTGCAACTCAATTACCCCTCCCTAAACTGATCAGATTCTTTTGCTCTCTTTCTTTACAGAAGATGCTCCTATCAATTCCCTTATTGTATCTGAACCAGACATGCAGCCACCATGACTGAATCAATGGTTATCAGTGGCTATACTTGCAAAGACAGAAGCAATAGCCTTGCAGGAAGAGGATTTTCTCCATCCACACTGAGCATACCGCCCCCCTACAGCTGCCCACCTGCTAAAAAGGGATGATTTTCTCAGAAGTTGCAGCAGGTATGTATGTGTGAACACCAAGGTAGCATGGGGGACACCTTAGAGGCAGTGGATCTTTCTCCTCACAAAACTACTTTGAGACCGAGGTCAAATGTAAAGATCCCTTTTGACAAGAGTTTACCCTCTAAAATGGAAATCAGTCCCTGTGTCTTTAAGCATGTCTTGTAAGGCACCTTTTGAGCTCAAGTTGAAGCAATTATATATTTTCAGGAGCATTATGACCCCATCTTCAGTTGCAAGGAAACTGATGTGCATGTACCCATTATCCTCTTGTGCTGCCAGCATGATCCTCTGCACATGCTTAATGTACTCATTACCTCCTGCCCTCCCATGCCACCTAGTTTTCACAATATTTTATTTTACAGATTTCTAAGTTTGGAGATCTGACTTCCAGAAAGGAAAAGGGAAGCAGAAATGAATTTCTGCTAACATGTCATCTAAACAATCTATGCTCTCTTCTGAATCACAAGCATCAACTTGTGGGTTTGCATCTTTTAGTGAGCTCTATACTTGGCAGACAGCAATTCTTATGCCACCTGAAATTTGTCTGCTTGACCATAGCTCTGAGATATGAGTAGAGCCATTAATGGAATAATGACAAGACACAAAATATATCCCAGAAAAATCCCCTGCCAACCAAAAAATACCAATGGCCGAAGAAAAACATATGCAGATCGAAAAAAAAGTCTTCTCTCCATACAGTGGCGTCTTCATGTGGCCATAGGGTGACTGAACATCAAATTCTTTTGGACCAGGACCCTGAGCACAACCTCTCCTCTTTTCCTTCTTCTTTGTCCTTAACCCTCCTTTATTTGTTCAAACTTCACGCGAGTGACTCTGTAGCTACCGTCCTTCTGAGACTATTTCTCAGCAAGTAAAACACTTCCCCTACTGAGAAGCAGCTCACCATTCCAGTTTCCTGGCTCTCAGCTACTCCCCACACAGAAAACAACACCTTCTTTTTGGTTGCTAAAACTTTCCTCCTTTGAATCCTTCAGCCTTCTTTTGCAGAAGTCAGCTTTAGGTCTAGCCCTCCCGAGAAATGCTAAAATAAGACCTATGACAATGTGTATGTCCTTGATGTACGAGTAATGCCAGTGATGTCAGTGAGCTGCTCAAATGATAAATTTGGCCCAAGGCTGTTCATGGAGATGATCACATGGGATGTTTCATGCACAATAAAAGCTTGTAAACATTCATTCTTTTCTTTTCTTTACTTTTCCTCTCTCCCACATGGAAATATGCAGAACAGCAGCTGCCTCTCTGCCAGTATCTAACCAATACTTTAAAGCCTCACTGATGCCCACTTGGGGCAGAGGAATATCATGCTACACGGGTTACTGTTTCCAGTTTAATATCCTCTTGGCACCAACGATGCTCTCTGCACAACCTCACTGTCAAACAGAAAGTATGACTGAGGACTAGCAGCAGCTGTCAAGGACACCAAGGTACACATGAGGGTAATTACTTACCTCTAATTACAAAATGGGATGCAGGAAAAGAAGGGGTTTGTTTTCAAATTCTGGTTCATTCAGCTGAAGGTTGCCTGGGTGAGCGTTCAACAAAAACCGTGGCTTTTCCCATGTGTTCCCTTGTACCCACTGCAAATACTAGCAGAAAATAGTCTCTCCTTCCCAAAAACCAAGTGAGCAGAACAGAGGTGCAGTACCAAGTCCATGTGCAGAGTAGATGTTAGTATGAGAAAGCCCTTGGCCACCCCATTAGCCCCACAGTTCTACAGGTCAGAGCTGCGTGAGGGACCACGGGACACTACATCACTCTAGCTCCAGCCTGCACCGCGGGAGCACCCTCAGAGCATGAAGACTTTCATGGAACAGTCCTGTTCCTACAGACACAGGCCCTGGCAAGGTGTCACACCGAACCTTGAGAAAACCAAGTATCCTTTGCAATGGAGAATTACCATATGCCTCCACCACATGCAGGAGAAGAAACAGGCAGAGGAGCCAAGCAGATCTAGGGTGGGTGCCAGAACTTCTCTAAACAAAGTGATGCAATGCCAATGAAAAAACCCTCATCCTATCCACAGTGACTGCTACTGAAGCAATCCATTTCCACAGCCTAGACAGGATCGTGCCCACACTACACTACTCCAATAAAGGGTGGCACAAGGAAGGAACAGATGGAAGCTACTCCCAGCCATGTAGTATGACAGTGGATCATGAACCTGCCAAAAGCTAAGGAGGCCCAAGGCTATGGCACATTTTGTGAGAGTCACATCACAGTTGGGCTGGACAGCAGGACCAAAAGGAAGCAGTCAGGCAGCAGTTGCTGTCAGGAAAAAGGTCTGCCCAAACTCCAGGCATGCACTGGGGTTTTGAAGCTTGGATGTCTTTGCATTGACAGACAACCACTGAGAGTGCCCATCAGCTCAGGAGGAAGGACCTTCTTGATAGAAGGAATGTAGAACAGCTCATGACAGGTTCAGGAACAGATTCAGCTGCTTTATCATACTTTACAACTTTCTAGCATCAACCTCTTGCCTTCTCAGGTAATATGAGAGAGGAGAGGGATTTGGTGTAAGTTGGGCTGGACAAAATTGGAATACTGGAAAGTCAAGGACAATGCAGTGATAATAGTCTCCAAGAGAGCAAAACAAGTTGCCTAGACATTAAATCTTGGATTTCTCCCATTTAGACCTTGCGGAGTAAGTTTTATTTCCCTCCTGTTTGACCACAGGAGCCCAAAAATAAGAATTAAGTCCAAGAAAAAAACATTAAGAGAAACACTCAAAACTTGAAGCCCGAAGTAGAAAAACCACTAGCAGCATCTCCAGGACTCAAGAAGGATGGGTACTAGCCAGAGAAATGTTGAGTCACCTTCACATCCACCCTTATCACAATGTAGCCTCCTCAGCTACATTCCAGAGTTTTCAGCTCTGTTTCCAGCATGTTCCAGAAGTAGCAATGCTGGGAACAGGACACTGTTTTCAGGAGTGGTTCCAGCATTTGGGGCACTACTAACTTCAAGAAATGTTGCTTGCTTCAAGCTCTGTCAGCTTCAAAATAAAGACAGAGAAAGCAGAAACCACGCCCAATGCCACATCCCAGACAAGTGCTAGGGAACCCTGTCAGTGACAGACACCATGACACCTAGGTAAGAATGACTCACAAGGACAGCAGAGCTGTATTTTACTGGGATGGACCTAATCTCCTAGGCCAAAAATTCACTGGGGAGACCACTCCGGTCCCTCTGCTCGTGAATCAGGTGCATGTGGTCCTAGGGCAATGCAGCTCCCTGCTGGCCCCGCAGCGAGGCAGAGACATGCAGTAGAACTGTGGGAAGGTCTGGGTTGCCGCTAAACGACTTACACTGCACATCTACTCGAATGGACTTGATGGCAGGGACCCCAACCCCATTTTCTGCTTTACAGTAATAGCGGCCCCCCTGCAGCCTTTGGATCTTCTCAATCCGAAGGGTCTCGTTAAGCACTGACGTCTCTTGGAATTTGTCCGACGCGCTGCCAGCAGTTTTGGTCCATCTCACCTTCATGAGAAGAACAAGAGAAATGAAATCAGGGACACAAAATAGAAATCCCAAGATTCAGCAGAGCTCTCTTCTTCCCCCTTCTCACTAGCTACTTCCATAAAAAGGCTCTACAGCACTGTCAGACTTACCAAAGCTCAACTACTGATCTCAGGATGCCCCAATAGCTCAGACACTGATTCATTGTCAGTCCCTACGTCCAAGAGCTCAAGATAACCCCTCAATTCACCCAGACACACACTGCATGTTTGCCACTCTTGCTCTGATCCTGCAAATCCAGCAGCTTGCTCAGTTTTATGCTGCTATCTGCATAGCACAGGACTTCCAGCACTCAGCTTTGAGACCCTACGTGGCTGGTAAGCCATGACAATACAGCAGACATCAGCTCACAGCTACAGAGCTTTTACTGCAGTCCACACTCATCTTTTTCTGGACAGCGAGGCTATTTCTGCTTTTTGCTTTTCCATGAGTGAGAAAATGCAGTTGCTATCTGACTCTTGCCCATTTCCCACTGGGAACCCCTGTGTATTTTATTTCTGTAAGTCATCCTTTTGTAGCACACAAGCTTTTCCTCTGTTTTTAAAGATACAGAAAAAAAAAAAAGAAGAAGAAAAGAAATCCCTTCAGATTTCAAGCCACCTTTTCATTTCTTTGTCCTTATGCTACATGTCTTAAGATCCTTAAGACCCTGTTGCAGGGGCAACAGAGCTGCATGATATTTCATGGTGAACAGTGGCAAGAAGAGAGCAATCCTGAAGACTGAAGGGTTTCTCTTTTGTCTGGAATGAGGTACTGCCCTCACAGTGGCAGTACAAGCTTCCCCTTTGTTTTGTGCACTCCACACAATGAAAGAGAGAGATAGCTTTTCTCAGCCCATTGGTTTTCTATATCTGCAACATCCCTTCTAAAGGCTGCTGACCACTGGCCTCCTACTCCTGAACAATTTAGACTCTGGAACTGAGATCCAGCAAGATCAGCCAGTAGAAAGAAGAGACTTTCATTCATCATTGGCCATAGTTAAGATGGATCAAACACCTTGGTTTACTCTCCCAGACTTTGCCTAGAGCTCACTGCCATCACCTGGTTGGTGTTGATGCTCTAGAAGGGGCAAGGGTGTCTACATCCCATCCCAGAGCAGCAGGCTGAGCAGATTTTGAAGCTACTAACCATGGATTTATTCAGCTTTTGTAGGCTCATGAACTTGTGTGAGAGCCCCAAGATTCTTGGAGTCTCCTACTTTGAAGGACACTTCAGCTAGCTCTTTAATTTTTTCAATCACAAACTCATTTTAGTATTTTGGCCACATTTTCATGCTTTAATGACTGGCTGATAGAAAGGGAAAGAGAAGATTAAACAATGGTTAGGATAAGAGCTTAGCTGGGGAAGAAATCAATCCACTAGGAGGGAGGGCAGTAATAGGATGCATGTCACATTTTATACATGCAGGTTCCAGTCTCCCTGGTCATGCTGGTTCCAGGCTCTAGTGTCCCCTGTGCAGCTCTGGGCAATGACAAGCCAGAGTGTTGCCCACTAGCATGCTGTCTGCAACAGGCTCTGCTCCAGAAATCTCTCTAGTTACTCAGTCTCAAATGCCTACAACCTGCCAGGACCTTTCCACGCTTTCAACAGCCTTAGGCAGCGCCACTGCTACCAAATTCCCCATTTCTGATGCAGACAGGTATAATTTGCCCATCACTGTCACAAGCCTAGGCTGGTTGTTTTTGCTGACTTGGCTCAGATAATTTTCTTTTATTGTGTCCAGGATATTCTTTTGATGGAAAAACCATTTCAAATCCTCTCCTTTGTCATCACCTCGTCACCAAGTAGCTCCTCACAAGCAAGCCCACAGAGGCACTGACCAATGTAAAAAGATGAATGGCTTCTTGTCATCTTTGGCAGGACTGAGGAACAGGGCCAAGGCACGTATCACATGTGGCTCCCCTGAGTGTATCCTGGCACGTCCAGCCTCGCAGTGTGCACCAGCTGCCACTCCTACCACGCTCTGTCCCAGAGCTGGCAGACCCATGCTCCAGTACCTCTACGGACACATCCATGTGTGCAGCTTGAGTATCTGAAGGGTGCTGAGGTGACTGCACAGGCTTGAGGCTGTGCAAACCTCTGGACACTCCAAGTAAGGACTGCAACCATTATCCAAGTGCAGTTTTGTACCTCCCCACTGAACTGTGTCTCTGACCACAGCACGGGTGTATCCAGTGCTGCAAGGCTGCCTCTGCCTCTGCTTGGTGACCACAAAGGAGTGAACAGCAGGCTCTGCGTGAGGCTCAGTGAAGTGCACTACCAACAACTTCCCAAACTCCCCCAAGAAGCATCCCCTTGACTGTACATCCAGAGAAGCTGGGAAATGGATGGACCACAAAGGACCAATTCCTAAGGCAAGAACATATTGGAAGTGTCTTCTAGGAGAGGAGTGGTAAGAAGGTTAAAGATTTGAGATTTCATTTTGGACTTTCAGATTTTGGAGGAACTTCACATAATGAAGAAAAGTAGAAGGTCTTAGTAAGAAAGCTTTGAGGACTGTTTTCCATGTAAGTGAGTTTAAATGCTTCACAGTTTAACAAGTTAAGTGCTTGCAAAATGGGGCATCCTTACCTGAGCCAAACATGTAGGAGAAATCTGGACACCCCACTGCCCACAATTCTCCTCTCTGTGGAGACTACAAACAAGTGCCATGAGGGAGCATGGGTGACAGGCAAGATTGAAAGCTTACCTGTGGCCGGGGGTGTCCTGTGACCAGACACTGCAGGACCAGCGTGTCCCCCTCCCGAATTGTGTAAACGCGTTCACTGATATTGTCTTCCTTCACCACGCATGCTTGCCCAGCATGGATGATTTGGGCCTGAGCAGGAGCTGCAGAAAGGGAAGAAGAGGTGAAGATGGAAACAAGCAGTACCGTATTTCTTTATGCCCACAGCCCAGGATGGCTTCTCCCACCTCTTAAGCCACAGAGGGGAAGAACCAGGCAGTTCTGGTTCAGATGTCTTAGGAAATATATGATTAAGCAATTTTCACCATTTCCTGAGTGACTGATATCAATCACTCTTTGAAAACCTTTGGTTCTGTTGGGATGAGCAGCTCTAGACACTGAAATGCAGAATATAGAGCTTTTATGGGGTGAAGCCCTCTGCATGGCTTGAGGACTAAAAATTTCCTGCTGTTGTCTCTCCCAGAAAGGAGTATGTGCAAGCAGCTATAGCAGGGACCTGGTCAAATCACAACTGCTCCATGCTTGTCTAAAATAAGCCTGATTACTATGATTTACCTTGCAGGAGGCTGGGATAACTACTGAGCAGAGCCAGAAAGGGCCCTGAAGCTCTGTACAGCTATTAACACACATCCCTAGAACAGGCATAGCACACACTGCAGGAAAAGCAAGTCTTTCTCATATTAAATGGCAGTGTGTCTCAGCCCTGAGCCAGATGAAACAGCCTCTGCAAGACCAGAGAACCCCATAATCTGTAGGGATTTTTCCACCTATGGCTGCTACTGGAGACCAATTACTGCCAGTTCAAGCAGGAAAATGGGTGAAGACCAGTGCAGTGGAAAAGTACATAAACAGGAAGTTCCCCAAAGTTATAAAATGCCAAACAGCGACTATATCCCACAACAGCCCTGACGAGAGGCAGGAAGAGACAAGCTGTAGTAGAACAGGCTTTTATTAAGAAAAAAGCTTCAGCTCTGAAATTCTGTGCAAACAGCCTTTGGCTCCCTACTCCAAAGCATTTGTGTGATCAGAGAAGTGGCTGAGATGCACTGAAGGTGACTGCATAGCCCAGCCACACACCTGCGATAGTTTGAGGGGGAAACTCCAGTACTTCAAGATACAGAGAAACCCACAAACATGTTTAAGAGTTGGTGTTTTACTGACAGTCCCCTGGGAGACTTACCCAGCTTGCTAGAATGCTTTCAGGCGACCCTGGAGTCACAGCTCTAGCTCCCATTAGTGGAATACAACAAAAATGAACAAACCACAGAGGAGATGATCAAAGGGTTTATAAAGCAATGAGCCTCAGAGAGCCTTTCTAAGCAAGAATAAATTTTGCACAACCTGTTAAAGCTGAACCAAGCACCCACTTTTTCCTGAAGGTTAGTAGAGCTTCAAAGACTGCCTTTTAAAAATTATTTTCTTTTCCTTGGCATAATCAAAATGCTCTAGACCAAATCACTTGGGCGAGAGAAGTGCTCATGTTTTTGCTGGTTTAACCCACTAGCAGTACAGACAGCAGGACAGGCTGGGCTTGGCAGCAGAGAAATCTGCCTTTGGGATCAGCCTTTATAAACTGGTGTCACCACAATGCACTGACCAAGCAGCAGGGACATGAGAGTGAACACAGGGCTAGTGGGAAACTGCCCTTGCTGCTGGGGCTTTACAACCTGCTATGGTCACTCAACATCCAGGCAGCAGCACTGCACACACAGGAAGCTAATCTCTTATTTTCCATCTCATCTGTCTTTCCAGTATGGTGGCACTTTGTTAAAATTATTATTTTTCTCCAAACTGCTAACAAACGGAAGTAACATGTCTATTTGAACAGTATGATGGCACAAACATGGATAAACCTCTCAGCCTCTACTGTCTTCCCCTTCTGCAGGCCTCCCAACATGCCAGCCATCACTCAGGCATCATGGAATGCCAAAACTGACTGTTAAGACTTCACTGATACAACTGAGCAGATGAGTGACCTTCCCCTTCCTGTAGGGCAGAGAGTCTTGTTGAACCCAGGGGAAAGCACAAACCTGTATATGTGTGTTTGTACACATGTACGTGCAGATATGGAAATACATTAATTAAAACAGTGATTTATCAGTAAAAGACACCATGAATGCTTGTAAAGCCAACAGTCGCAGGGGGAGGAATTTGGAAATCTACATAACCTTTGCTAATACACCTTAATCCAAATGACAACCTCTTGTGCCGTTTCAGCCCTCAGATCAGTTTTTTGCAGATCTGCCACAACACCTTTAGCCCCACTGTACTGCAGAGCACAGCTTACAGGGCTGAGACACAGACTGTGATGCAGATCGATCTGATTAAAAGAGAGACTCTGTCCCTTCCCATCCTGTGCCACATTCCCCCAGTCCCCAAACTGTGCTGCCTGCATTTTAGCAGGGTTCTGGCACCCTGAAGCAGCAAAGCTCCGGTAACCTCTCTGGGCTGCATTTGCCAGCTGGTGGCTCTATTCTCCCTTTGTAAACATGACCTTGCTGTAAAAACTAATTCCAGACATCCCATGGAAAATCAGACATCCAGACATCCCATGGAAAATCAAAATATTTATCTGCAGCTCTAGCTCCCAGTTAAATGTTGCTTTTAAGTTGCTCTGCTGTAACCCATATGGTATACAAAGTAGGCATTGCAACTTTCACTCCTGCCTTTCTCTATTTCACTTCCACTATTTTGCCTGTGTTGTGTAACCCTTTTCTACCTCTTGTCCAGAGGCACTTCCACATGGAGAACTTCGACAGCAAAATCATTAGGTAGAGTGGTATAGGATTAGAAGGCTTTTGTGCAAGTATTCTGGTGCCAAAATACCTTGGTGTAATTTGCTGGCATATCCCTGAGTTTGAGAGGAACATTATTTAAACTAATCCATATAAGGCACTAGACTACAACAAAATGAAAGCCCTGGGGATAAGCCCTGGGTCATAATTTTGTCCTCTTCCAAATTCTCCCTGGATACACTGAGCTGTAGTGAAGCTTACAAGCAAGGGTATGCACATCTGGCTTTGTTTGCAGGTGTCTGAACTTCCTTGTGCCACCATCACTAACATCTTTCAGCGAAATCTTTGGAAAGGGATATCACCTTTAGGGATCCTCCACTGCTTAAGCTGTAACATTTCTCCGGCAATAACAGCACCAGGTCCTCGGTAGAACCACCACCATTTTTTCATGCCTTAAACCCCATGTGAACTCAGATCTCTCAAAAGGGAACTCAGAAAGCTTGGGGTTGTCTTGGAAAGAAAAGCACTCAGGTAGATGGCACAGGAGCCTGAGACGCTGCCTCTGGTTTTGTTATAACTCGACAGTAGTAGGTGGGGGCTGAGCAATGAATGAACCCAGCTTTTTGGGGACTGCATTAAGTCACAAGATGAGACACGGGAAGGTCTCTGTTTTAAGCCCAGTGTGCCACAGCACACAAAGGCTGGAGAAAGTCACCTCATGCTGTATTACAGATGGGCAGAGAGACTGCAAGGATTAACTGCACTTTCAATGTGCTTGAACAGAAAGAATACATTATTGTTTGACATCATCCCACATCTCCTGGAGGATTTCAGCATGCAGACAGCTTCCATGCTGCCAGCACACCAGGACGGCAGGACCATGGCTGTCAGAGTTAACAGCTTCACAGAAGGCCCTTAGGAAGGCAAAGAAGGCTGGAGGTAAAGGAGTAACCACAGCCTTTCTCAGCAGTGCTCCACACAGAACAGCTCTTCAACAGAGACAACCTCCCCTGTTGAGTCCTCCTGGGCAGAATCCCTCACCTCAGGCCAGCCAACCCCAAAGCAGAGGTCCAAGGAAAACCTCTGATGGCCTCTGTGGGGGAAGAAGGGACAGATTGTTCCCAGAAATTTTGAGGGACAGAGGTATCATCACTTTCATTCCACTTTCAGGTAAGGGATCAGCTTAGGGAAGGCTCTCAATACAAAGTCCTCCAGAGAAACTAGGCCAGCCACATATTGAGTGTCAGATGCTTTAGAAGGGAAGAAAATTCAGACTGTGAACATGCAGGCCCTTGCTCAGAAAATGGCTGGCCTGTAATGCATTTGGCCTCTGCATTAAGATTTCCTACTATGCTTTCATTTGATATATTTGCACATTAAAACAAAGGGAAATTGAAGTGGATAAAATAACTTTATTCCCAGTGCAGTGTACTGCACAATGTTATTATTACCATAACCTGGAAAGTTTATGAGACTCTTGGTGCTTAGAGGTTGCTAACAGCATGAAAATGTAGAAAAGGAGAGAGAAATAGTCTTTTGGAGAGGACTGAGTCATCTGTATTTGGTTCACGGGTCTAGCCATTCATCTTCTTGAACCTCAGATCTCATCAGTGAAATGACAACGATGAGAGCTCCTTCCCAGGGAGGATGGTGAGTGACAGATCCTGCACTGACACTCCCTCAGTCACTGTCAGCACACACAGGGGCAGCTGCTCCCCCGTTTTGCAGCGCAGCACCTACCAAACTTCTCTGCTGCCTTCTCAGCAGTCCAACAGCAGCCATCACTGTTTGACTCTGTCCCACCACTACCCCTGCTGTCTGCATGTCCTGCTGACTCCTCAAGGATGAAGAACATTTGTCTCCAAAGCTGCTGGGCCAATACCTGCAGCTGAACGCACAGGGGCACTGAATCCACCCAGCTCAGCTACCATCCTCCTCCAGGGTGGTGAGAGAGGGAAGCTGCACCTAGAGCTTTCTTCTTCCTCAGCCTGAATCTACCACCCAGCTTTGCAAGGCAAGCAATGATTTCCCATGCATCTGGTGCAGACATAATTCTGCACATACCGTAGGCAAAGAAGTCAAGGTCCTTCCCATTCCTGTTCACAGGCCCACTGCTTAGTTACCCTCAAATAAGGAGGGCATCAGCTGCTAATCTGCATCTTAAACCTCTTAAGAACCTGTCTCCCTTCTTCACCTGTCCCATCCTGAGCAAGTGGCATGTAACAAGATGCATCTTGAAGGGAGTTCCCAAAAATGGGAAAACACACAGTATTTATAGACCACAGTGCGGTTGAATAAGCATTTCACTAAGGAAATCCACATGTGGAATTTGTTGCTGAAGAGACTCTGTCAGTGACTGCCTCTCCAGGAACTGCCCTGCAGCACTGTTAGTTACAGACCAGCACGGCACAACACCCAAGGGGCAGCTCAGGTCTCCAAGTGGCTGCTGGCGGTAGCGGGCTATCCCGTCTGTTCACGCAATGCACAGATCTGCTGGGACAGCAGGGGCACACAAACATGGGGACCTCCGAGGAAGGGGTCGTGTCCCCTCAGCAGAGCACAAAGGAGAGCCAGCACATGTGCAAAGGGAAAAGACGTGCTAGCAACACTTGGCAGCAGCAAGGAAGGTCTAGTACCAACGGGAAGGGTCTGCAGAGGCAGCATCCAGACAGCCAAACAAAACACCCTGCTCTGGGAGGGGATGGAAACTGCCTTGATGTGTGCTCCAGCACTGCTCAGCTGGTCTCATTGATCGCTCCACTAGGGATGAAGACCACAGGCTTTGCTGAAACTTTAGACAAAACACATTAACCAGGCCAGATCCAGCCCACAATGCAGGGCACAATATCGATGGGCCATTTGAAAAGGAGAATTCACTCCAGCTTGAGGACAATTATGGAAATAATAATACACGATCAGTGTACATTAACACTGTCAGCAGGGCTGTGGATCAATATTGTATTAATGGCTGAAGAAAAACCAGCCATACCCATCAGTCAGCAGTTAAGACCAGCACAAGAACAGAGGGAGAGGAGATGGAAGTGGGTGGGTGTAATCAAGCTCAGGTGGATGTCTTTGTGCAGCCTGCCCAGGGGAGCCCATTTTCCAAACCAAGTGCCATCACCATTTTCCAAACACATTCCCTGGCTGCCTGCTCAAGGGCCTCTTTCTCCTCACCTCAGCCCCTCACAGCCTCTTTGCCCAGTGAAATGGCAAAGGGAGCCCAGTCCTTGCTGGGAACTTTCCCCATGGAAGGTGCTTGGTGCAGTTTGGCTTGGTTAAACTCCAGCTTCTAACACAAGGCCAGGCTGGTCCCCCAGCACAGAGAGAGGCAATGAAGAAGGTCCAGGCACAGCTGAGGATCAAAGCATATCCACAGTCCTGGGTCTCCTCCTACTCCTTGGACTTCTGTCTCTTCCAAGCTTCTCCTGTTGACTCTTCCACCATCATGTGCTGCCTGGGCAGCTCTGTGCTACCACAGTACTGTCCTAAACCAAAAGATACCAGGAAGCCCTCCCTGCCTACTGACACTAAAGGGTGCAACCCCAAACAAAGCAGATCTCCACTGAGGCTCTTTTGATCTCATGCCCCAGTGCTTTTACTGCAGTCCAACCTACATATGCTCAAAAAAATTAAAAAAACAAAAAAACAAAACAAAACAAAACAAAACAAATCTATTTACTGTGCATCTGGCCTAAATTTTCCAAAGGAAACACATCACATTTCAGTAGCAAAATATCTCTGACTCCTTTGGTATTTGTACACTGATCATGATTAAAACACAGACATCAATTCACCCACAAAAACCATATCCACTCACAAGATATGCGAAGAACCATGTCTAACCCCACATAACACTTCACAGCTACTCTTGAGCAAGAAGAAAAAAAATAAAATTTTCAATGAGAAGCACACAGAGAAATGACAGAGGTGTGGAAAATAATCACAGAGCATGAAACTTGGCTACTTGAAATAGCATGTGATTTTTCTTCACTTGGAAGAGACTGAGACTACATCTTTACATCTCTGTCTGATTGCATCTCCAGAAATCGAGTTTCTTTTTGTAAAGCTCAGCCAGATGATTTCCACTGTCTTAAAATAACTTTTTGCTTAATCAATGTCACTTCCTTGAAGCATCTCTATAATTTTGTTTATTTTAGAAAAATGCCAGCAACAAAATCATGTGAGATGTCATGAATAGCAGGTACACCCCCCAGCGACTGCAACACCTGCTCCTGAGACCATTGTTCATCTTTAAACCAAAGCAGGATTATGTGCTTTACTAAAGTATCAGTTACCGGATCATCACTGATCACCTCAATCCCCAACTCCACTGCCTGCAGCTACTCACTAGCTTTCCTAGATGTTCCCAAAATATTCTTACATAGGTCCACCTAAGTGCAAGAGTGCTAAGTAGAAGAGCAAAATTGATCAGTAGCTTTGTTTGATAAGAATCAAGTGACAGATGTTACACACACAGAGCATTATGGTGGCATAAACTCTACATTACTGGCTAACTCTTATGCCTGAGTGGAATTTCTACAGACAACTCAACGCCAGCAATGTGAAGTAGCTTGTCATCAAATCTTTAGGGGCTCCAGATACAGTGGCAGTCAGAGCTTGCACCTCAGCAACACTGCCCTGGAAGATTCCAGCTTTGGTTAGGAAATGAAAAAAGCATGCCTGTCTCATAAAGACCCTAAAAGAGACTTTATCATCTTTCCCAACCCACTTTCTGCTGTGCCAGCTGCAGAGCCTGACTTCTATCTCTAAATCTTGGTGCAAAACCCAGTGAGCCACAGAGCCACACTTGGGTGAGGTGATGCTGCCAAGCTGATTGCTCAAAATATTGCACATTTCTTCTCTGGTTGCCACTTAAATCTCCTGAGCATTTTAGGGGAAAACACAAATCAGGCAAGCAGCCTGGGGGAGAAATCATCTTATATAGAAGATATAGACCACTACCAGAATGACTTGTTTGTCAGCTGGTAAAATATCCAAAAATGAAAGAGAGGAAGAATTGCTATAAGGAGAGGAACTCAACTGTGTACATGGGCAGCACAGACTTTGTCTATCTGACCCCTGTGCTGCAGGACCAGGTGAGTACTGCAGGACAGGCAAGCACCAGGCCCCTTGGTAGGTTTGATCATTTGTCTTTATGTAAACTCTCACCAGCCAATCTCCAGCTGCTCCATGCACCCACCACCCTCTGAAGGGCAATGAACAGCTACAGGCATCCAGAAAGGCAGCAGACCCTCTGGCCTTTGGTTTCAGCTTTCACTGTGCCCATCCCCAGGGGCCTCTGAGTAGCCAGCTCACCAGAGAGCCAAGGATGGCTCAGATGGAGATGCAACCCACACTTCTGCTCTCCCTCTTTTGCCTCTCTGTCACAGCACACAGGAGCCACTGAAGCTGCATACCCCCACTCAGATAGGGTATGGAAAAGATTGGAAAAATGCCTTTCACAGCCATGCTGCAGCTTGCCAGCACTGTTAGCAAAGTCCAACAGATGATGCCCCCACCATCTGCTGCTAATAACTTGTGCAGGCAAATGGGCTTTGTCTGAATGATCCCAAGGGCTTTAGCCTCTCTCCCCTGCATTCCAGATCAGCTCATTTCCAAAGCACCACTGGTGCTGCTTTTTCTGCTTTTTCTCCCTTTTTATACTTTGAGCCCCTTTGGTACAACAGTGACTCTTCAACAAAGAGGTCCATGTGCACAGATCTTCAAACCAGAGTACTTTGAAACTCATTTGTTGTTTCATGGCTGGATCATTTGACATAGGAGATAAAAGGAGAGCACAACACAGACACTTCAGTCCTTCAAAATGGGGAAAAAAGTCAATTTGCTAATCATCTGTCGACTAGATTAGCAGCCAAGGTGCATGAACTCCAATCAATGAATAACTACAGGCTCCTTTTCATATCAAAACCAGAAAAAAAATATCAAATGACAGCTGATGTTCCTGAATCATGAAAAATAAGGCAAAGCAGAGGTGTTGGTTTCAAACTGGATTCCCCAGCTAGTGGGACACAGGACAATGCTCCAGACTTTGCTGGTCAAGTCTCCGCCAGAGTCACATCCATAGGCTAAAACCCACTCTGGAAATATAGGAAGAGAAATGAATTCAAGCTCCAGGTTTACCAAAAACAGTAAGAGAAGAAATAGAATAAAACCCAAACCAGTATTCAATCAAAGTACACTGTCAGAAATTGCATAAGAATAGGAGCATTTCCATGAAACACCAGCTGACAGATGTTCAAAATGCTAAATCCTGAGGCACAAATTCTTCAATGCTGAGGTGGAAACTGGTGGCTGGTGGGCAGGAGAAGGACTGGCAGAGAAGAGCTGTCAAAGGAGAGGACTTTACATGGAGAGCCAAAGGGGATGATGCATGCTCAGGGCTGCTAGCCCCAGAGAGTGGGTGTGCATGACATGGGGCAGCAAAGCAAGGCACTGACCACCTGGTGCCCCATCTCTCCCAAAGACCTCCCTATGTACGTGAGCAAAGCAGCTCCACCACTGCCAGGAAAGTTCCTGCAGAGGCACAGAGCTCTGTGCAAACCACAAAGCCCATCTGCGAAGCTGGGTAAATACTCAGGCACGAAATCAATGTTAAATCCTCACCTGTCACAGCTCTGCTGCTTCCAGGGCCCTGTCCAGACGGCTCAGAGTGAGCTGGGGATGTGAGGACAATCATGCCATGATGGCAGTGCAAACATTCTCTTCACACAGGAGAGGAAAGATTCAACAAATGGCCATGTTTATCTACTGCTATCCCCATCTTCCATGGAAAGCAAAAGGCTATTTCAACTATGAAACAGAGGGCACGAAGGGGGGGACAGTGGAAGGAGAGCAGGAGAGGGTTGTAAGAGCCACAAGTACCACTGAAATAAAACTTCACTGAAAGCCTGTTTAGAACAAAACAGAAAGAGATTGAAGTACAAATGCTACCCTTAATTCAACTATGTAAACACCAATTTTAATCCTGAAAAATGGTGGGCAGCAGAGACTTGTCTCTGTCCAAAGCTCTAAGAGCAGCGGGGCCCATCCCACATACACCCCATGTCCCTTGCAGAAAAGTCACCTCCCAGGGGATCAAAGCACAAGATCTCCTCTGAGCTCCAAGCCACTTGGTGGGACAGGACAGGTAACCATGGCACCAACCCCAGAACTCTCTGGCAAACCTGGCAGAGATGCCAAGGACCATGGGGAACGCACTCCTCTGCCAGGTACCGCTCCACTCCCAGCAAGATCAAGGATTGGAGACGGGTGCTGCTGATGACACATGGAGGCTGCTTGTGACACGTCTCCTGAGTGGAAAGAAGCCTTTGTGCTTGAATGGGTTCCTGTGCAGGCCCTCACAAAGCACTGAAGCTTTTATCCCCAGGCAGTGCTGTTAAGCGAGGAAGGGCTGCTACTGCACTCTGCCATCGCTGGGCGGGAAGCCCAAAGCACAGCCAGGGATCAATCCATACCTAATTCCAGTCTACAATGCAAAGGCCAAGCTCCACCTGAAAGGAAGGTAGAGAGCATCAAAAGCAAATGCCAGCAAATTGTCAACAGAACTAAGGAAATAGAGGCTGAATGACACCCCCAGAAATCAAGCCCAGTAATGTTTTATCTTGACAGCTTCTTTTACATCCCTGCAGTGTCTTTGGTAAGCAGAGTCCTAGAAAGTCCCTGGTACTTTCCCTCTTGAGTACCAATAATTAACAACCACAAACTGGCAGACAAGCGAGCAATTCCCTCGGGTTCCGATAAGAGGAGCTGACATCTCTAGCTCCAGCCACCTCCTTTGCTTTATTCTCTTTGTTTATTGATCCTTTTATGCACATAATGCAAATTGACATTTAATAATTCAGCCGAGTTAATGGTGCTTAAATATTAAAAGGCTTTTCTCTTTTAATTAGCTGTAACAAAATAGGCAACAAAGGAGTGCTAGATAGACGCCATTTAAAATACTCTCGTCCAAGTTCCTTAGCATTTTTCTAGGGATGGAAAAGAATAGTTCAACGGAAATTTTGTACAAGTTTCCTACTCTCACCAGGAAGGTAACTAACCCATAGAACCATTTCCAGAAGCATTGATTCATAGAGCATATTCATCTCTGTCAACTCTTTGTTTTTTCTGTCTTCTCCTTTTCTCCTAATAAAGACAGAGGGGAGTGGAAGGAGGGGCAGAGGGTAGAATGAAAATCCTTCCCCATAAGAAGTGCCAGAACCCATGTAACATGTTGCAGATGTGGATGCAGAAGCCTTCTAATACGTCATTGCAAGACCTGCATCCAGGTGAAAACAGAGCTAAAAGGTAACAGTGCACAAAGCTATTTAAAGCGTTACAAACAGCACAGAAATCTTGCAACAATTCCCTGGGGCAAGAATAGCTTATTCAGAAAATTAATTAAATATTATACTAGGAAAAAAATCCCATGTATAGAAGGATAAGGGAGCACTCATTTCTTTTCTGCTCATTATGCCAAAGGTGCAGAATAAGAGGGAAAATACATAGTATCTTTAAACCTCAGTTCCATATCAGCTGGAGTCGATGGCAGTAATACATCTTAGTCATAATGTTGCTGGTGTGAATCACCATGACTGAAAAGACTTGGTATTATTTAGGGTGTTTTAACTGTGCATACTTCCTCTCTGAATTAGTGCTCATTTGAAGTCCTCAACTGGTTTGAGTTTGGGATAATGATTTCCCACCTAACCCAGAGGAGAACCACATAGACATAATAATTAGATATAGAAACTGTTAATAACTTAGTTTAATTACAACCTATTTTCTTCAAATTTAGCCTAGACATAAGATTTCAATGAATTCTAATTACATGCCATGTTTGAAGAGCCTGTGTTATTACATTATTAATTCCAGACAAAGAAACAGACTGACAAACACTAAATTCCTTACTGAGGATATTTCAAAAAAATTGATCTTAATTCTAGTCAATTAATATATTGACTTGCAAATTCTGTGCAAATTCATTCTTTGAGGGAGGACTACGCATTGTAAATCTGTAGAGGGTAAGCTGCATTTTTCACACGTAACAAAAATATCAAATTCCCAGTTTATGTGCAAAGTTGAGTTCATCCTTACCACCAGATCTGCTAGGGGCATTTCCACAAAACACTGAGTCACTGTTCTGAAGCTGCTGGGCAGGACATCATGTCAAAGGGTATCCTCACATGCAAAGGCACCCAAGGACTTCAGGATCATGGGAGAGGGCAGAGCACTGGTCCTTCTGCCCAGAAGTGACGGGGGTGTGCAACACACACAGCCTTGCCCACAACCAGCATCCCCCACGCACACAGGAGAGGGCAGCCGTGCGTATTTGAGGCTCAGCCCATTACACTTTTAGGACTGACTTTAAGAGGGCGAAATGCGGGTGCAGGAACTGCTACCTTATCTCCTCTTGCACACAAAATCTAGAAGAAGGTCTTTTCCAATCCTCTTGGACTCTGGTTATCCCCTGCCCATTGCTTTGGCAGAACATGAGGAGCTTCTTGCCACGGTAAAGCTCTGCACAGGGAGCATTTTCTGCCTCTCTACATCCACCACAGGAACCTCATGAACTGAAATACTCCCGATACCATAACAACAGTCTGCATTGTTTCCCTTCAATAGAATATCCATCTACTCCTCTCCAGCTGTGCAGCACATCTGGACCACCGTCTCTCCTGGTCAGGCAGTCCTTACTCCAATATTCTGTTTACTGTTGCCCCGGAGGCCTAGGAAATGATAAGGGAGTAAATACCCAGCAGACAAGTGGCATCTCCAGGCCTTTTCAGAGGCAATAAAACACAAGTTCAATTGCAGCCTCTTCAGTTCTGAGCAACTACTTCTGGCGTTCTGTAGTTGTCAAGACTTAAAGAATGCAGCTAACTTGTGTCAGAGCACCACCAAAGAAGGAAGTTTCCTTAAGATAAGGCATCACAAATTGCTAAGATGGGAAACATCTTAGGAGAGTGTTAATTTCAGGTCTACGTGGATGTGAAAGGTTTGGAATTGGCACAATGGACAAAATTCCATTATGCATACTGGGGGGAAAGTGCAGATGGCAACAACAGGCCAGGCTTGGTGAGGTGGACCTGGGCAGCCCATCTAGACAAAAACTCCCATCATGGCAAACTGTGAGAAAAAGGAAGCAGCTGCTTAAAGACATGATATCTCAAGCTGTGGGAATGGCACATACATGTCTTGGATACCTGTGACCTGGACCTGTATAAAAGTGGTACCTCCAGAACACCTGGACACCTGGGGCTCCCACCACTGAAAAGACCATCAGGAATCCATGTGTTGGTGACTACAATGTGTTTATCTCTCTCTAACACCCTCCCCTCCCCTGCCCCCCTACCCTTACTATCTCTCTCTCTCTACCTCACATGTACTGTTAAATAAAATCCATACTATTGACTTTGGTGTATGGTCTCATCGGCACCTTAATTTCGGCAGAGGCTTCTTTTAATAATCAGCCCCTAACATTATTTTGGTGTGTCATAACATTATTTTCATGTGAGAAGTGGGATCATAACAGTAGTGTCCCTTCCACCTGCAGCTATTCCCGGTAAAATGGGAATACACCCTGGATATACATGTGACTAATAAACTGGAACTACTGTGATTAACTAACACACTACTGGAAGGCTGTTCCAGAAAATGGGATGGACTACTATAAAGAGCTCTCCTCATCCACAGGTGCCAGGTGTTGCCCTCAGGAGCATCCCCCAAACCTTGCAAAATGGCAAAAACCCTGGCAATGTCTCATCCTGGCTATATTAAAGGAGTTCATTCTGACAAACAGCTGCAGCTAGCTCAGACAGTCAGACTGGGGGAAGGAGAGGGGAAAAAAAAAGGAAAAATGAAAGTGGATTAGCAAAGAGTTTTGAAAAAAAAAAAAAATTCTGATTACAGCTGAAACACAGGGAAGGAGAAGTGAGGCAGGCTGATGATGGCTTGGCTGTTCCCAAGTGAGAGACCAACAGCAATGAACTTAGCAAAAGTTCCACAAAGCAGGGTTATGAATTTATTACTCTGCATCTGTGCAGAGTCAAAAGATCGTCTGGAACACCAGAGACTTGCAGAGGAAATTGGGAAAGCACTAATCCACATGGGATAGTGTTTAAAATAATTTCTCAGCTGGCTGACTGCGCAGGGGGTAAGAACAGGGATTAATTCTCTACCCAAGATCATGCATTTGTGCAAACATTGTTGAGCAGCTTGTTCAACAGGGGACTCGGGAACTAATGCAGCCATATCAAAGCAGCCAGGGTTTGGCTGACAGCTTTGCAAAGGAAGTAAGATGATCTTTGACACGAAGGAAATAAAGCTGGGAGAGACTAAAATGCTGACAGGCACCAGCCTCAAAGCCAAAGCATCTCTGAAGAGGAAAGCTCTTTAAAGACTTGTTCTCAAGCTCTCTTCTGCAAGGGAAAAAGCTTTGGCCTACTTAGGTGAGGCCAAGGGCAGGCTAAGACCTCAGTATATTTTGAAATCACTTATCCTCAGCTCCATTTAATGTTTTCTTAATATTAGTAAGAAATTTCACTTTATTTAAAACATTCCTGGTTCTTCAGCTGCATGTAGAATGACACAAAGAAGTTCATCCCTTGGAGAAAGAAATGGTCTCTTGGTCTCTGAAGGGCACAGGAGAAAAGGAAGCCCACACAGAAAGCAAAGCCTTGAAACCAGCCTCCTTTCTTAAAAGATGTCAACCAACCCAGCCTCCTGGAGAACACCCTGGGACAAACGAGCACAAAACCAGGCAGTGGGCTTCCCATTTAAAAGACCAAATGTCTGCAGAGGGAAAGATGCACAGCTTCTGAAAATGTGGATTTACTAGAATTTCCATCCCTTAGAAAAGCAAATCCTTTGTGCTGCCCATGAGGTAAGGAATTGGTTTACTTTCTAAAATCTAGTTTTGCCCTCAGTTTCAGTCTACTCCAATTTTGCACTGAGAGTAAAGACTCTGGATCTGGTTGTGCCCAGGGAGCATACCTCTCCAGCACTCCACCCGACTGATGGCTGACAGGGACTGTGAAGCTGTTTCCTAGAGTTTGTCCCACTAGATGTGTCACCAACCACCAAGGCACCACCAGTTTGTTTCACTGAGATGGGCAGCACACCTGTCTTGGGGCATTTTGAAGCCGAGCATGATGAAAGTTTGCTTGGTATAAATTTTGGGGAAATGACAGTTTCGAGTCTTGGAAACCACTTTTGCTAATCCTCATCTGGAGGGACAGAAGCTAGCCTGGACAAACTTAAGAAACTAAGGCAGAAAAAACCAAGTCATGTCTTGCTCCTGCAGCGGGTACAACCAGGACTGCTGCTCCTTCCACCAGCCAACAAGCATGCATGCTGCTGAACACCCAAAAATGAACCACTGTCATATCTTCCAAACACCATGCCTCCAGACTTCTCTCCCTGTTTGATCATATCCTCAAACATGGGGAACATGTTACCAGCTATGTGATTTCTGTGTTGATGCCTGCCTCAGAGGAGGCAGAAAGTCATCTGAGGTAGCTGGGGAGCTGCTCAATACACTTCAAAGGGTTTCATTTGCTGCAGCAATGTCCCAAACCAGCAGTCACTATCGAGCACTGATGCAAGCTCTTCGGGACCCTATTAATCTCAAACTATCCCAATTCCATCCAGGAGACATGGCATCCTGTATTTTTGCTCACTTCCATGGGACCTCATGGTCTTCTAATTATGGTCTTCACCCTCTACCATTCTCACACATCCCTGCTCAGCCATGACACCAAGGAAGACAGAGAGTGAGAAAGAAACCCCAAACCCAAGAATAATCTATAACAAGTACACTTATTAATTGCCTTGATATGTGACCTTGGGCAAGCAGGTTCTCCCCTTTTTTGGTGCATCTTTTTCTCACCACGTGTAATTTGAATAATTGCACTACTGTGTCATGCAGGGTACCGTAAGGCTTAGTGTTTATACAACTTCTTAAAGATGCAACAATCATATAAATGCTAAGTCTTATTGTAGTTATTACCTTCCTCACAGGGGGGTTATGAAGCTTTGTAATTAATGTTTATAAAGCAAACTTCTGTTATGGGATGAAATGTAATGTGCTAGAGAAGTGTGAAGGATTAATATCCTCAGTAATCTGATGTGGGTTTTACTGTTCTGTGCAACACTTAAAAAAATAATTAAAAACAAACCTAAGCTGATACTGATAGGAAGACTGAGGAAGCAGAGACAGATGCATGTGGGGACAGACTGCTCTCCACTAATTAAGCCCAATATCATCCGTCTCCAAGACACTGCCAAGTATTTTCTTGCATCTTGTGATAATCATGCATTCAGTTTAAGGCTGATTTTGGGTAACCAGAACTCTTGAGCACCCCAGAAACACTTTTAATGCAGTGAGAAATACAAAAAGCAGCACAGTCTGACCCCACAACATTTACACTGGAAATGCTGCCTGGGGTAGACAGCAAACAGGTGAGATATGATCAGAGATATATAAGAGAACTGAAAGAAAGCTGTAAATCCACAGGGTACCACTCTCATATACCCAAAGTTCTGGTCTCCGGTCACTAGCTTGGAGGTGTAGAGAAATTTCACTCCTGAGGCTGTGCAGGATTCAAGTCCCCAGCAGCACCAGCAACTACCAGTCTCATGCATCCAGAGCCACCAGCTCAGTGGCTCTGCAAAAGCACATAGCAGCTTAAAATTTCTTCAGCGTGAGAAGTGTGGCTGCTGAAGTGTTCTGCAGTACAGCTACTTCCAAGTGCACAAAGATGGAAAAGTGTTTGGAACGTCTCTTGAAGAACACTTACCACCCGAGAAGGAAAATTGCTGGCAATCGCTTTAACTGCTTGAGTACCCGGCACAGCAGATGCAGCTGGAGCACCTCCCTCCCAGTGTCTACATACATGCAAACAGCCCTTCAGATACTTCATGTGACTGAGTTCACATCATCCATCCTCGTATTTGGGACAGTATAGGTACTATTTATATACTATATAAAGTGGTATGGGCTATCCTGCCTTTACACACACAGCTTGCAACAGCAGCTCCCTGGCAGATTCCAAAATCAAAAGGATGTCCAAGGACTGCAGATTTTTTTCATGCAACTGTTCATCAGGCTTCACTCTTATTTATTGCATTTGCCCACATGGTTTCTTCTGGTGCCAATTCTCTTTGGTTAATGCCAAAGGGATAAAAGCAATTCTGGTTTTCCCCGAATATGTGCATACCAACACTTTTCACAGGCAGACAGGCCAACAGTAAAACTCAGAGAAGCTATAGAAAGAGTTCAAGGAGCCACACACAATTCAGACAGATTCCCACAGTACTGTCAGGTCATCTGTAAGCCTTCCCTACAGGCTGCTCCACAGTGATGAGCTTGGCCAAGCTTTAAAATGTCCCCAGAGAAGCATCTCCACAGCTGCTTTCAAGTTTGCATCAGGAACTTGTTCTGGCATTCAGCCCCAGTTGTCCCTGCAGAGAGAGGGTTTAGATAGGCTGGAATAACAACACCCAAAGCACCTGTCTTACAGGAGGGGTGACATCTTTTCTGCTTATCACTTGAAGACGTACAGCAAGGGGATCCGAGCTCACATCAGATATTACAGTAATAGGTGTGATTATCAATAACCTTGGTTGTGTCTGATACACCACCCAGCAAGCAAGACACACATCCTTTCTCTTTACAGGGCTTCAACT
Organism: Thryothorus ludovicianus; assembly: GCA_013397245.1. Lineage (NCBI taxonomy): Eukaryota > Metazoa > Chordata > Aves > Passeriformes > Certhiidae > Thryothorus > Thryothorus ludovicianus. Next base: position 261,222 of record VZTB01003869.1, read on the forward strand.
GATGATGGGAAGCAAACTGCACCGCAGCAAGAAAGACAACAGCCACTCAGCAGTCCATGGGATGGGGTGGGAGCATGAGAAGCTAAACAAACACCCCTCTTCACCTGTGGGACTTCACTCATTACTCACTTTTAAATCCTGAGAGGTCAATTACACTGACTCACTTGAGACTCAAAAGGAATACAAAACACGTGGCACTACAGAGCACTGTAGCACACCTCCTCTCCTGAGCAAAGGATCAAGCCAAACATCCCTTCACCATCTTTGGTTTTACAGGGAAGACGTTGGAGGGGGTACGCTTCACTGCAGGAAGCTCTGCTAATCCTTGCTCTACATGAGCAATAAGGGCAAAGGATTAGCATCACCAGCTGCTCTGCTGGAAAGTGCAACAAGGAAAATTAGATGCATATATGCAGTGTGGAGCCATTAGGAAGAACTGCCTCAAGCACCTCCCCCTCCCCATATTGCAGCTCATAATTCCCCATGTCATGAGCACTGCCCTCCTCTCCTATACTGCCTTTCTCTCTTGTCTCCTCTGCAGCCTGTTACCCCAAATGCCATTTTCACCCCTGAAACACCAACACCCCCCCCTTTCCCATCAGCAATGCTAGACTCTTACTCTGAAAACCACCCTGGGCAGCTGGTGCATGCTGCAGAACCATGAGAGAATTCAGCACCTTCTGCAGCTTGGCCTGAGCAGAGTGGAGATGCCAGACACCTCAGCTGTGAGAATTGGTCACTTTGCCTCACATTTTGCTGTCATCTGTCATATCAAAAAGATTTCATATGTGCATAGGTTGGGGAAGAGGGGCTGCTTTCACGAGAAACAGAACACGGCTTCCTCTGAGGTGGAACACAGCTGGTTAACAGGGCTCAGGAACATTATCTAATTGCTCAGGCTAGAAAGGGAAAAGCAATCTAAACTGATTTGAAGCTTCAGAGGGAATTAGGGAACAGAATATAATAACCTAAGTTGGAATTTGGCCATGCCTCATGGGAAATAGAAAAAAAGATGTGATTCTGGTCTTTCACGAACACAAACAAATTGCAACTTGGTGGTTCAATCCTTTCCACAGTAGTACAGGCATACATTCGATTTTGTTCACACTAACAATGCTCTTTAAGAAGCAGCTTTGAGGTAAGGAAAAATGCACAGGCTTTATACCAATATAGCTGTCGATTGCACTGTGACACTGTGCCAGAGAGGACACAGTGTCTCACAGTGCACAGGTGACCCCAGCTTTGGGAATATGCAGGTTTTCAACCCTATGCAGATTTTCACTATTTTTAAAATCCTCCAGTAAATCTTCAATAAAGCAAATACACCCTAACAACCACATGCAGCCAGATGCTTTTCAGAATATTTTGGATCTGTCACCTCAAGACATTTCACAAAGCACCCATGGCAGAATAGAGGTTTCCTATGGCCAGGTGTCAGCTGCACAGCTCTGGGTCCCTGGCACAGGACAGTGACACTGCCCTGGGCTTGTGCCCTGTCTGAAGGTCTCGGTGGCAAAAGGCTTGTTCAAACCCTGAATCCCCAAAGCAAGGCTTTAGCAGTTCTAAGGTGCAGTCAGATGAGACCAGAAAAGTGTATATTATCAAGGCAGGAAAGATTTCACTCTCATTAGCTCTGGCACACAGCTACTTTGAAGCTTCCCTGGTATTTCACAAATTGTGAGAAGCAGCCAAGCCAAACCTGGTCTGTTTTAAAGAACACCCAGACTTCCACACAGGTCTGAAATGCTGCACAGCTGCCTGCAGCTCACATGAAGTCCACATATGGGACAGGTCATAGTTAAAACAGCACTTGGAAAAAGCTGTCAGCAGTGCCAGACTGCTCTTTTTCTGCCTCCAACCTTAAAAGTATCTGTGAACAAGTAAAGACAAGGCTGGTCCCCTTCTGCTTCAGCCTACCTGGAAACTCAGCTCTGACAAGGTCGAAGCCTTGGCTACTCCTGCTGCAGATACAGCAGGAACAAGCTAGAGAGCACGGAAGACCCTGCAGAGCAAAGCCGACTTCTCCTGTTCCCCTGAATGTTGCGGTGTGATGTCATGGTTTGCCTCAGATACCCCAGGCTCCTTCCCGATAATTCCCTGCCAGGTGTGTCAATCATCCCTCCCTCCCATATCCTGACCCCTGATGAGCGCTGTCTATCAATCCTGGCATTCCAGACGAGTGATTGGCAGAATTCAAAAGATGCGTTCCACCCCTAGAGGGACATCAGGCATCCAGGTGTCCTCTGTCCCTTGAGACTTCCCCCCCCCACCCCACCTGTACCTGGTTGGTGGTTCCCCATGTTCCTTCCCTCCCCCTCTCCCCTGGTTAAAAGGGCTAGCCAGCCATGTGGTCAGGGGTTCTGGTGGAGCAGTTGCTGGATACAGAGGCCTTTGGGCCAGGAATAAAACTCTGGATCAAAACCCTCCATCAGAACCAACTCCTCTCTTCACCTTCACCTTAAAGCCTCTCTGCCAAAGGTAAACCTGGGCTCCTGCATGCCTGGACTTGTCTCCAAGCGCCCAGCTGCAACATCCAGCGAGCCTGAGGCATCTCTGGGGTGAAAACACCACAGTGCAGCCATCTAGGCAAGCAGCAAGGGCCAGCCAAGCTCAGGCACAACCGTCCAGCTATATCGGAAATTATTTCAATACCTGAAGAAAGGGTTTTTCCCAGAGCAGCCACTGCCAGCCCTAACTTTGAGAACTTTGGCAGACATGAAGTGAGCATGAAGGCCACAGCCCTCATCATCCCTACCTGTCCTAGCCAAGTGCCTGTTCCATCCACTCATTAATGGCAGCCTTGTCCCGCTCTTAAACAGCAAGGACAGAGCTAATGCTGGGCTGATTGAGCATTTAGGCTGATTGATCTGCAATGAAATTCATGTCCATGCTTTACTACAGCAAGGAGTCCATACCCAAAAAACCCAGCACCAGTGTTTAAGCCCATGGAAATAAGTGGATGTATTATAAGCTACAGGCAGTGCAAGTGCCATGCCAACATGGGCTTGAAGACTAGTCCTCTACTAGAAGGATTACAAGGGGACAGGTGGGACACCAACACCATCTCTGTTGTTCAATGGCAATCATACAGCTTTGATAACATTGCTGTTGTTTCTGAAGTAAAAGACAGAGGAGGTGGGATTGGAGCTAGCTTGGGGGGGAATAAGGAGGTCTGCCAGGAGGAATTAATTTTGACAGTTTTAATGTTTATTATAATCCAGAAAAAAAATTCAAACAAATAAACAAAAAACCCTAAAACTCCAAACCTTCATAGAATTGAAACTGTCAGAGACTAAAACACTTAACACTTAAAAGCCATGTACAAAGGAACAGAAGAAATTGGCAGTAGCCTTTGCTCTCCACCCTGTCACACTTAGTGGCATAACAGGGTGGTGGGAGACAGTATCTACTGTAGACTGAGTGAAACACTATTCACAAACATTTAGAAAGTGCACTGACCTTGGAAAAAGGCCCAGTGGAAGCCAATGACAGGTTTTCTGTGTCAAATATGCATGGATACCATTCCATCTTCTTCTGCAAAATGGTAACTTCCACTGTAGTTAATGGGAATTACACCCATTCAATAGACAGACGAATTGATTTTGTGATCCCACACTGCAAGATTTCCAGCCCACATAACTTCAGATAAAAATCCAGCAAACCCCTAGATAATGAAGGCTGAGATTCCACAAACACTGCTTCACTGAGCAAAGCTTGGATGTGCTTGGAGCTCAATGCAATCACAAGCTTCTGCTAAATTACCTTGGGCCAGAAGCATTGCAGATCAGGATATTTCCAGGCAGGTTAGGGACTAATGTCATGAGAATTGCTACCTAAGGGATATTTTTATCGCTACTGTATTGCTCCTGGGCAAATGCAAAAGGCATTATGTGTACATGGAGCTACAGTTTCCATCTAAGAGCTGAGCCCAAGCTCCACATCAAGCTGTTTGACTTCACTCTGCAAGCTTTGCTCGTCACAGTGCAAATGCACCGATGTGTTTAAGGAGATCCTGTTACCAGACAGAAAGAGTGAGCAAGGCAGCAGGAGCAGCTGTCACCTGCTGAGACACGGCTTGGCAGCTTTAGTCAGTGTCACACTGAGGGCTGTAAAGCGCCTGACAGGGGCAACAAAAGGTCATAGAGATACACTTCTCTAGTAGATGCTGGCACCCCAATCAAAGCACTCTTGGGAAATGGGAAGACTCCTCAGCTTTGCTCTCCTTTGCGTTCTCTCCGCACTCCCCTTGCTGAGCTTCTGAGCACGAGTCAAAGGCAAGAGGCTGCTGCTGGAGCCAGCGGGTGCCTGGCAGCTGAGGGAGTTTCATAGAGAGAGTAGAAAAAAACCTCAGGCATGAGGACAAGCATCTACACGATTTCTCCTGAAATACTTACTGTTTTCTGTGGCATGAAAAGATTCAACATGCTGGAAGAGGCATCCCCACAGCAGCAGAGGGGAACTGAAGGTGGAGCCACACTGACCAACAGCCTGGGAGCTCAGCAGGTCTCACTTGGCAGTGCAATCCCATGGCAACACCTATTCCAGACCTGAAGGCTGTCCTAGAGTCCTAAAGGTGATTTAAGAGTGCTCAAGCAAGACTTTGGCTTGCAATCCCTGTTTCCTCACAGAACACAGCCTCTGCTCTCCTCCTCCCTTAGGAGCACTCAGGGAGCATTAAGTGCATTCAGTTCAGCATCCCATGTCCATTTGCAGTAATTCCATCCCAGGAGACCCTGCGGACCTTGTGTAACATTGCTCCTGCTGCACAGAAATGACACTCTTTAGCAGCACACTAGTCACAAACTGCACCATTTTGCATTCTTTTGTTGGCTCTTGGCCATGATGGCCTACTGGGACAAGAGTGGATGCGGCTTTCAGGGCAAAAACCCTGCTCTTGACCTACTGCTCCTCTCCAAAGGCAGACGGATGAAAGAGGTGCTGTGGCATCTCATGGGAGCCTGCATCACACCTGGAGAAAAGGGGGGAGGGAGAAAAGTGAAATGGACACATCACTTCTCTCTCTCCCGGGGATTGCCATGCAGACTGGAGGGATTCAGATCACTGCCTTTCCTCTCAGCCTTGTACAGGCCTCTCATTTGGAAAGGGACAGATGCTCATGCCCCCCTGGCAGGCTGGTCAAGGAAGGGACCTGGACGTAGAGAGATTTAGGACTGTGATGGGGATATTCAGGAGTCAGCTATTCAGCCTGGGCGCTCACTGTATTCATTTGCTCCCATAGCTATGGTAGCAACAAACACTGTGGAACAGCCGCTTTGGTGCTCATCCTCGCAATTTCCAGTCCAACAGCCAAGTCACACTTTTACCAGCCTTCCACAAAGGGAATCACAGTATAGGAAACCACAGGGCCCTCAGGGTGTGTATTCTGTTTGGTATCCAGCTCAGGTTAGCAAAGGCTGCCCGGTGCATTCCTATGGTAACAGAGCTCACACCTCACAATGCCCCAAGGGCCTAGAAAAAGAGGTGCTACGAGATCAGGGTTACTCCACTCATAAGCAACTTGATTTGCTGCTGGAGAAATCCAGCCCGTGAGGAATAACACAAGGGAGAGAAGTGATGAGCAGGCAGTTGGAGACAGACAGAAAGCCTTCTTGGTGTTTATTAAAATAGTGTCTGCTAGTCACCTCCTTAGTGGTGGCTTTTAAGCAGTAAAGCACTGCCTTGAGGCAGGAGCCAGCACTCTGTGCAAATGCCTGATTCCCACAGGAGGCTTCCAGTAAAGCCTTGCCAGCAGCCCACATGGCTGCAGGTCTTTCACTTCCAAACTGCCCAAACACATGGAGCCCCTCAGTCTCCTTGTGTCCTGTCTCACATCTGCACAGCTCTGCAGGCCATGCTGCCTGCCAGGAAGGGCTGCACTACCTGAAACACCCAGGGGCAGGGAGGAAGGACACAAGGAGAAAGGATGGAGGAGCAGGAGCTACCTACCTTAGCTAGACATGTGGTCAGCTAAGGCCAACCAGGGGAACTTCCGGGGATTGCCATGCCCCACAGCAGACACTAGCACTGCCCACCCAGTAACCCAATAATACTCATTACACTATGCTGGATTCTTCGCCAGGGAAAGCACAAGGTCTCCCACACAACTTCTTCAACAATGGGTTTCAGGCTATGGAACATGCAACCTGTGAGGAGTTCCTATTCATCACTTGAACCAGGTTCTTCAAACTAGAGGCTGATCCTTGCCTGTTCACCTTTCTCACTTCTCCCTTTCCAAGCTCCTCTCTTCCTTGAACAACTAGACACTTGTGGACTGTTTCATGGTCTGTCTCACCCAGATCAGGCCCATTTGCCACAGAAATGCATTCATGTGGGAGCAGAGCCCAGACATAGTTTAATGATCTGTTGCTGTACCAAACACCACTTGAATAGGGCAGAAGAAGGAGGAACATTAAATATCACCTCACATCAGACATGAAAATCTGTCTGTAGTCATAAAAAATAAAGCCTAGAACAGAACATAAACCAACATACTCAGGGTTTTTTAATCTCTAGATAAACAGGCAAGCCAAAGGACTAGTGCAATGCTGGACAGTCACACCAACACAGAGAGCAAGACAGCATTCACCCACTGCTGCTACCAAAGCATGGGAGATGCTTCTATCTTCTCCCAAACCAGAGATTTTCTGCTATATACCATGTTCTAATTCATGCAGCTGAAAAAAGAGTGAAAAAACCAACCTGGCAGCTAATGGCTGAAGGCACAGAGTACCCTCACCTATGCACCCGTGGCAGTAGTGCTGCTGGGCAGATACCATGACATCAGTTCCCTCATAAAAGGCATGAGTTCAGGACCCAGGGAAGGCACATTTTCATTAGCTTTAAGGGATGCCTGGTGTCAGGAGTGTTGAGGAGGGTGGGAAGCAATGAGGACTTTCAGCCCACACACAGCTCCTTCCTAAGCTGTTAATTCTCTTGGGGTATGTGAGTGCTCTGGGGAGGACTCACCCCAGGAGGCCACTGGAACCAGCCAGGTCTGCAAATGGATTTCTCAGGGCACCATGACAAGAAGAAATTCCAGGTTCCCCTGGCTGAAGGCATACATACTTCCTTCCAATACCTTCCTGCCTAATGCAGGGATGTCAAGCCCAAATGAGTCTGGAAAATGAGTGGGTAGTTTTGGCAAAGAGTAGGAAAAAAAAAAAAATATCCTGCTTCAGTTGTTTGGAGGGAATTAAGGTTACTCTCAGAGAGAGAACAACAGGGAGCAGCATCAGACCTGCCAGGGGAAAAGCAAGTCTCTGCTCACCAGGGGGATGATATTTTGTTGAAAGACAGGAGAATAGTTAAAACTCATTTCTGTGCTCTGTATCTAAGACAAGAATAGATGTAGTATAAAGAGCAAGTCTCATCCTGTAGCATGAGAATTGCCTTAAATTTCTTTGGATTGCATTTCTCAACCTTTTTCTTCCCTCCATGCCCACAATCTCTTTCATAACTCAGTCATGCCTCTTATGCAGATATAAGGCTGGTGAAGAAGCAGGAAGCATCCAAGCTGGGAGCCAAAAGTTCTGATGGAGATTCTAATGGAAATACAATCGGTTACAATGACTTAAAGGTAACATGATTCTAGCTGCATGTTAGAGGAATTACTATAGCAGGAACCACCTGAACCAATGGAAGACAAGCCTTTCAAGAAGCAGTGCAAAGGACCTGAGCTGGCTTTAGTGCCCAGTAAGTCCATGGAACACAGCACACTTCCTGTCCCAAGGGACCATTGTAACAAACAGAGCCAGAAATCATGGACTGAATGAACTCAGTGGACATTTTGTAGACATTTATGGACATTCTGCAGACCTTTCACAGGGCTGGTTCATCAGCTATGGGAATGGTAACTGTGAATTATACCAAAGTACAGGAAGAGGGGTACACTGGATGACATGGGACCAGAGCACAACAAACAGTATCTTTAGGGGATGAAGAATGTGCTGGGTTTGGCTGAGATAGAGTTAATTATCTTCATAATAGCTAGTATGATCTGTTTTGGGGTTGTGCTGGAAACAGCATTAATAGCACATGGATGTTTTCTTTATTGCTGATCAGTGCACAGCATCAAGGCCCTCCCTGCTCCTCACCAGCAAGGGGGCTGGGGATGCACACGAAGTTGGACAGGGACACAGACAGAGCAGCTGACCCCAGCTGACCAAGGGGACATTCCACACCATACAGCATCGTGCTCAGTATGTAAAGCTGGGGAAAGAAGGAGGAAATGGGGACATTTGGAGCTGCTGTGTTTTGCCTTCCCAAGGCCCCATTATGCTCGATGGAGCCCTGCTTTCCTGGGGATGGCTGAGCACCTGCCTGCCCATGGGAAACAGTGAATGAATTCCTTGTTTTGCTTTGCTTGCATGCAGTTTTTACTGCCCCAATTAAACTGCCTTTATCTCAATCCATGGGTTTCCTCCCTTTTATTCTTCCAGTTCTTTCCACCTCCCTACAGGGCAGGAGTGAGAGAGTGGCTTTGTGGTGCTTAGTTCTTGGCTGGTGTTAAACCATGGTCAGAAGCAGGGCTCACGGGAGGGAGCTGATCATTCTGGTGTCATGGCATCAGACCCAGGCAAGGAGGAGATACAGCCCCACATGTCCACACACACATTGTGTAGCATGAGACTCAGAACTGGAAAAGACTTTGAGTTGAGCAGTGTGCTCCCCCTGAGTGACACCAAACCCCCAGCAATATGGGCAGGCAAGCACGTAAATAGGCAGCTGAGAGTGGAGCCTGCAAGGAAGACTTCCTCTCATATTCCTGGGGAAATAACCCTGCCAGTGGTGACACCTCCTAAACCAGAAATACACCATACAATACGCTAAAAGGAACACAAGGATATGCTTCTGCAGGGGTGGTGGAGGAAGCAGGTGCTGTTTGCTATAGTCCTGAACCAGACACAGCCTGATACCCTTTCTAGGAGAAACATGATGAATCCGTCTTGCACTACAGCAGGAACACCCAGAGGGTGTTATTCTGGGGACCTGTCACAAACTGCGCTGTGCATCCCAGGGACACACTTGGATTCTATATACACCCTGTATTACTTTCCCAGTAGTCATTTCCAAGCCATACTCCACAATATATGCTACAAAACTTTAAATGTTAATTGGAGAAAACAGTTTCCCTAGGTCCTTATGATAACTTGTGAGCACTATCCCTCCCTCCCNATTTTCTCCCTACAAACAAGGCAAGGGAGTCCCCAAGTGCCTTCCTGCCTGGTGTTACCACAGCAGTCCTCTCCTGTGAGATTGCTGCTTGGTGCTGTGCATCACATCCCCCCACAGGAGCACGCAGATGACCCAATACCAGCCGAGTTCCATCTCCACACTACCCAAGCACAGCTTGCTTGCTTTGCTACAGGAACCAAAACTGCAAAATTAACTGTTAACAGAGGCAGTTCAGTTCCCTCCTACAGCTTGTGCAGCCCAGGAGGAAGGAGATAGTGGAATGAAGGGGCAACACATTCAAAGCAAGGCCAAGGACCTGCAGTTTGACAGCTCTGTTTTATGAATCATTCCCCTTTCTGCTGAAGCCCTGGGCACTGGTCATGCTTAGGGCAGGCATTGGAACAATTAGCTGGCATGAAAGGCTTAAAATCCAGCACCTAATGGGAGCCAATCACTGGTGCATGTCAAGCAAGTGGTACCTTGGATTTTAATTGTCTCCCTCTAGCCTGCTTAGAAAGGCTGGCACAGCAGTTGCTCTGCCTGTTGTTCAGAAAGCCGTGATACAAGCTGGAGGAATGGGGCTCTCCTCCCCTTGGGAATGTGGCTGGAAGCCCTTCTGCAGCAGCCAGCACTCTTGCCAGCTGGGCAGAGGAGCTTGTTCACTGCCAGCTCTCTCCTCCAGCACCGTAACAAGCCTTCTGCTAAGCAGCATCAGCTCATTCCACAGCCCCAATACTGTTAAACACTCTCCTATATATTACAAAATGCTGCTGTAATTGTCTCCATGCACATTCCCCTCATGCCATCAGCTGCAGGAACCTATACCTGACTGCTTTAAAATCTCATATAAACTTTCCCACTCTTTCACAAAGCTGGAGTTACTCTCTCCCTGGTACTCAGGCTGGTTCCCTGAAAGTTATGGCCAAGTCAAAAATAAACTTGTGGTTTAAAAATGGCACAGATTCAAGATTTAAAGTCATTATTTATTTCTGCCTTCCTGCCTCCTTCCTCCCTCTAAGTGTTTTTGTGACCAACACTAAATTAAAGCAAGTATAAACAAGGCTGAGGAGAATTCCAGCTACTTTTGAAAGCTAAAAGCAGCATCTCTCCCACTCTTACTCCCTCCTACTCTTATCCTTGTATTTTATACAAAGGATGGTTTCCCTCTCTTCCCACCTTTACTAAACAGATTTTCCAACTCATGCTCCCATATTTGGACAATTAATGGAAAACAGGCAGTGCGGTGTCACTCATTAATGTGGAAGCCCAATATAGACTTAAGGACCAGGAGTTTGGTCAGGGAACTAAGTTTAGAAGTGAAAACCACTTCTTACATACTTAAAGAGACACAACCCTGATGCTTTTGCCTTCTCAGAGGCAGAGTGGGTGCTTGTATGCACATAAAACATTTGCACATCTCTGCAACTACAACTTTACAACTGCCTCATTGCCACAGCAGACAGGCTAAACTCTAAGCTGGAGACATCCAAGCTTAGAGTTGGCAAGAAGTTGGCATCAGACCTGCTGCAGACCCAAAAGGCACTGGAGACCATGAGTCTTGCTAACCTCATCAGGTTTTTCACCACCAAGATTTCTAGAAGCTGCAACATCTGGATTTGTTGGGATCATCAGGGATACTGTTTTTCCTTGTCTGAATTAATTCTAAAGCAATCATGGAACAGGTAGCCAACAGGAAGGTGTGAGAAGGGGAACTCCACAACCCTATGGCACCTTCAGCACAGCTTTGTGTGAAAGCTGGGACCTGAAGCTTCTTCCTACCAGCTTCTGTCAGACTCCAGGAAAACACTGGGATCCAGCAACGCCTGTAGCAGGGTCTTAACTTGAGAAGCACCACCCACACTGGCCCTCTCCAGCAGGAACAAACTGGGGTCAAACCAGTTACAGAACACAGCTGAACCAGGCTGAAACTCAGCCTTGGAAAGGGCCCCCCAGCATCCTCACAGGAAACCTGTTCCTGGCCACACATGGAGGGAAGTGATGGGCATGAGGCAGAAACCACTTCTGCCCTCTCTCCCCATCTCTTTAAAAGGCTACAGGAAGAACAGCTTTCTCCTTTCCAGGGCAGCTTTGACATGCCAGGCCTGTGTCCCCCATGCCATGGGGATGCAGCAAGCTTTCCCACTGCTCTCTCAGGCAAGCCTGCTGCAGCACCCAGATGGCCCAGGGAGGCACATGGAAGGTGCCCAGCTCAGAGTTTAATCAGGCTTTTTTTTTCAGCCAGTTACTTGGCTCAAGCTGGATTCCCACTTGAGAAGCACCACCCTGCAAGCTCTCACGATGGGGCCCCCCTCTGTAGGCTGTGCAAATTGGAATACAAATCAGAGGAAAAAGCTTTCCTCTGTTTGAACAAATTGCTATAGATTCACCCCCGTCTCAGGTCAGAGCCCCCGATGGGAAATATTTTCACTGGCTGACTGCTAATAGACTCTGGAGCAGCCACTGGATCGATACTTGAATAAGAAAATTAGCCAAAGCACACAATCTGATTTTACCTTGTTTTGAATTACAGCAGGTTTGTATTTATTTCACTCCCTTTTCCCTCCTTCTCTCTCTAGCATGCTTCCCCCATCCTTGCTCCCTGGTTACCTATCTATCAAACCTAGTCAGATTTGTGGGAATATAATAAAGTACGTGCAGGAAGATGTAATGCCTTTTGAAAAATGTTTACATGCATTAATATTTTCTAGTGACACTGCAGCACTACCACTCCCTCAGAAGAGAGAGTTCAGGAGCAACAGCAAGATTTCCATACATCCCCCTCAAAAAAGCCATATGCAAAAAATTTTTAAAAAATCTTCAAAATAGGATGGATACTCAGCTGCACACTCCCTCTCAGAAAACCCAAGAAGTCAGTAGCAAGGTTTCAATATCAGGGATTTAACATAATAATAGCAACAGCAACAATAACAACAGCTCAGACCTTTCATTCAGTGTTGGTAGCAATGGGGATGTGTAACCACACCTGGGCTATATTTCTGATGCAGAGAGGGCTACACAGACACCAGAAGTCATCCTGTCCTTTGAAAGGCTTCACTAGCAAAGGGACAATCAAAATACTGCCTTTCACAGGAATTCAGTGTTGTGTTTCTGACAGCTGAACACATGAACCATCCCAACTTCCTAATCCTTTCTTGCTGGTTTAGAGCCTATTTCATTTTAATCTGGGAATGGCCCTACAAGAAGGGGAGAGACAGAGAAATAGATCACAGATACTAAGCACATTAAAGGAAAAAAGCTGCCAAACCAACTGTTCAGATAGGGCATGTTGCCCAGATAAAATAAAGTGGGAGTAAAATAATTCCTTCTACTTCCTACCCCAGCATCCCACTCTTCATACCACCTACAATTGTGTCAAATGAAGAGAGAAAGCACGACTCAATCTTCGGCTTCCTGCTCCTGCACATCATGCTGTGAAGCAAAGCCACCAGCCGGGCACCCACGGAGAACTCGAAGTATAAAGAAACCATGGAGCATTCAACGTGAGATGAGGTCCCCCTGGCACATTACCACACCACAAGCAGCTTCGAACTAAACAGCCTGAGCAGAACCTCACACCATCCTCTTTATAAAGCTTCCCTGAGAAAGTGCATGTCTTTCTTCCTAGCCAGTCACTTACTGCTACACACTGGGTACAGGACCCTCTTCTTTTGACTTGGCACAGAGCACAGGGCATCTGCTGGATATTCCCTGCTTTCTATTCAAGGAAACAGACTGGGTATCCTAAGGGCAACCCTGCAAAATCACTCGTGTGTCTAATAAATAAATAAATATATATATATATATATATATACCTGCAAATACACATGCAAGTACATATATACATACACAGAGCTATTTTACTCCCTGGGATATGTGGTCAGGGGGTTTAATACCCTTTCCCACTGTCTCTAACCCCATGTTTGTTTAATCTGTATGTTACACTCATGGAAAACTATCAAGTATGACTGTCAACACACATTATGCTGCACATAATGGAATATGTACAAATGTCTACCAGCACATATTCATTTTCCCTCTTTGTCTGCAGCAGACTACATCAGGAGTTTGCTAATTACAGCATGTTAATCAAGGAACTTTAAAGAGGAGGACAGGCCATAAATACCATGTAGCAAAGACAATCTCAATGAAAGAAAATAGAAAATACATTTTTTCTGAAAGCAGCACTTACAGTATGTGATACTGGATCAAGTCCAGTGAAGGACCACCAAAATGGCCAGGCAGGTGGAGCATATGGTATGCAAAGAAAAGCTGAGAAAAATGTGGGTGGGTTTCTTTGGTGGCTGATTTGGTTTTTTTCCTAAGTCTTTCAAAAAGACAAGGCAGAACTTACTGCATAATTGGGAGGGGGTGGATGGAGGGAAGATGGTCACAGAGTCAGAGTCTCCTCAGTGGTGCATGGTAAAACAAGGGCAAAACCTACCAGACACAACACAGGAAATTTGCATTTCTAAAGACAGAATCTATTTCACCATAAAGTTGGTCAAACACCAGTAGAGGGACCCTCCATCCTCAGGGAAGATCAAGGTTCATCTGAATTAGGTATTTAACATCCTGCCTTAAGTTCTAACATTAAAGTCACTCAGCTTTGAGCAGAGGGCTGGACCAGGTGACTTTCAGAGGCCCCTTCCAACCTCAATCATTCCTTGAAGTTACCACACACAAAACAGGTTTAAACCTGGAGATATATGAAAAAGGTAAACACCAAAACCACAAAGGAAGACAGTCATGGACATCAGACCTTTTAGCATATATTCTTCTTCTGGCTTCCTTGGTTTGGTTTGGCTGATTTTTAAGATTTGTTCCATTATTGCAGATGCTATCAGAGATTAACAAGGGTTTATATGGTTTAGGGCCCCTAAATCAGGCTGCAATCCAGGCAGCAGGAATTTTTGTCAGTTCTTTCACTGAGATTCAGACTGAACTCTCACATACCATTACTTTGGTGGAGATTTAAATCTCCCAGAAAAATGTAAGAGGAATGGAAAGTTACCACAGACTAGCTGCAAGCTCAGTCCGGATGAAACAGAACTTTTTTTCCTTTAAAAACAAACATATATTTCCCTCTCTGCTCTGTTTACAGTGTTGATTTTCCCCAGTAGGAAATTACTGTACCATATCCCTCCTTGAGGACCATAAAACCCAGAAAGAGCTTCTGGGAAGGTGGCCACAGGGCTCCCAACACAACACAAAATGTCACAGCTTTCCCCAGGCAGGGCTTCTAGAGAAATCTAGCAGATTATCAGAGACAAAAGCAGTTATTCCCAAATGGATGAGCAATGCCTTTGCCGCAGTGCCTATGGCTGCACTGCTCATCCAAGGCACCTGACTGCTGCCATCCCAGGGGCTGCACAATCCCGGGGGAGAGCCTCCAAATACCGGGGAGGAAGGACAGACCAGCTATGAAAGGGGAAGAGTCACATTCCTGAGACTCCTGAAAGATAAAAAGATTTAAGATTTAAGTAGCTGGGAGTCTCATGGAATTCTTTTCTTCAGCACAAAGGTCTACACTTATCTCTACTCAACCTAGCCATCCCCAGATGCTGCAGAAGAACTGCAGATTTGGATGGATTACTCATTGATTACCCAAGAAACAACAATACACTGATCCAGCAGCAACAAACTACGAGCACAAAAGCATCTTGAGGAGACAGGTTCTTTCTTCACCTAGGGAAGTTTAGTGTTGGAGGTTATTCTGTCCTGGAACATGTGGAAGTTGAGTTTTAGCTTTGTTCCAGCATCAGCACTGGGCTGAGAGGTACCCTGGCCCAGCTGAGCCTCACTAGGCAGTGCTATGGGAGATACAGAAGCTCTCACAGACCTAGAGTCCACACTTCTTCTTGGGGGGTGATGAGATGATGGACAAGTGATCTGGGAATGTATCTGCCCAAGAAAGAGGCAATAAAAACATTTTTAAAATAAAATAAAGGCAACAACAGCAACAATGCCTGTGTTAGGAATATTATGAACTGAATTTGTGCATGTAAATCAACACATTTAGTTGGACAAGGAAGACGGTGAAGCTGGAAAAAAGTCTCTAGGAAGGAAGGTAGGATAAGGGAGCACTGAGAATATGAAAAGCTATTTGACAGAAAAAAACCCAAATGAAGCAGCTGACAGTAAGTTTGCTCTCTCATCCTTGCTCTAAAATGGAAGCAGTGATGAAAGCTCACACCAGCAAACACTAGAGCAGAGGTTGCTGCTGTGGCTACAGAAGCAGCCCTGGAAGGCTTCAGCCTTGCCTCAGATCACACCTGATCTCACACACAGTCCCCAAGAGGCCCAGGAGCTGGCCCTTGAGCCCAGGCACCCAGCTCCATCAAAGACCACCAGACCAGGTTCTCACCCCAGTGAGATGATACATTTAACGTCAAAAGTGTAGAAATAAATATAAAAACATTAACAGAAAGGAAAGGAGAGACATGGACACAGAAGAGAAGTCCATCCACTCTGGTCACCAGGGCAATCTAACCACATTAGACCCAGGTCCTTCCAAGCTGTTTCTCTGCTGTGCTGAGCTCTCTGGTCACCATTCCTTCAGCAGGTGCTGAAAACACTCTGTGCTTCTCCTCAAGTGTTCAAAAGCTTTGTGGAAGAGGGTCAGGAAAATACCGCTCATGAGCACCATGCCTGCTATTTAATCTTATTCATACAAAAAGATCAAACCAAGCTTCCAGCTGCTGTTTCCCTTCAGTGTTGCAACTCAGTATAAAGGCACCACTTGGGTTTTCTTTGCTGCTGCTTCAGCTGTAGGAATTTCCATTGTATCTGGAATTAGAATGCAGGAAGCAGGGGAAAAGGCCTTTCTTCAGCTGCAGACCTCTTACAGGATTTTGTTGACATACTCACTTTATGTGCGAAAGCATACAGTCCCTTTGCAAACCCCTCTCTCGCAGAGCCAATATGTGTATTTAAAATAATGTACCCCTTTAATACAGCTTTTATTGTTCAAACAAGTATTATTTTAAGCACAGTGAATGCAGGAAGAATTCTGAAGGTGAAGCAACAGGAACTGAGGGAAGAGAGAAGGCAGATGGGAAGATGCTGGTGACAATGGGATAAAGACTCCCCCCAAGCAGGCCCTTATCTCCAAAACAAAGTGAGATCCTGAACACTAGCTCTATTTATGTCCCTTCCTTCTAGCTGCACTTTTTAAGGACACCAGAAAAGTTAGGGAAGAAACATAGGTGACAAAGGCAAGGAGAAAAAACTTCAACAATTGTAGTGCAATTAAGCAATCGAAAGGAAAAATTCCTCTTATTCTGGCTTAACAATACTGTGGGAAAGCAAATGATGGAGAAAATAAAGAAATCCAAATAATTCTTGCCAGCTACCTCCAATTCACTTCAAGACAACAAGGAGAGACAGGCCTGCAGTCACTAGAAAAGGATATTTGAGAGGTATCACCTATCAGATAAAAGAGTAAAAAAATTTTTGAGGTAGGAAAGACTGCTTTTATTCCAGATTGGCCAATGGTAGTGGGGGCATGACTTGCAGAGAGTTAAACTCTGTAGTTCAAGTACAAGAATGATCCCATTCTGGAATAATCACAAGCACAGTCCCCTAGAGTAGTGGTGTTTGAAATCCAAATGACCAGACACTTTTCAAGCCAAGAGAAACAATAATCCCCCTACAGATATGACCATCTCAGAAAGCTGATCCAAAAACCAGTGACTACAGAGCTTGACCTCTCTGGCAGCACGTTACCTGGCAAGCTAAGTCTCGAGGCACTGCACTCTGGTTGGACAAAGCCAGCACACTTTCTCCAGAGGGTTCACACTCCAGGAGGTTCTGTGCTGTCCTGACAGATCTGCCGTCAGGTTCTCCAGCAGCAGCTCACCAAAGGCAGCTCAGGGAGTGCCCGAAAGTGACAGCAGAGCAGTGACCACAGCAACCAGGCAGTGATGAAAAGATGCTCACCAATGCAGCCAAGTGGAAATTAAACTGAAGTTTAAAACTAAAAATGTCTTGGGTGAAAATTTAATGGTGATGAGGTGGGAGGGAAAAAAATCAGATATTCATGAAAACTGTTAATTACTAAGGTAAGACACCACACAAAAACTGTGGCTGCGCTCTGTCTATGCCCCCTCCCTTCACATCCTGATGAAATCACCTCACTAAAATCACCAACTTCATCTCCAATACCTCTGTCTGAGGCAGAAAAATGGCATTACCTTCCATTCACACAAGCAGAAGGGCAGAAGAAACAAACAAATTTGAACTTTTTTTGTGATTTAAAGTGAGTTTATTTGTTGCTGGTTGTTATATTTTGGGATTTTTTTCTACTTGGCTTACACTGAAGTCTTTAAAATAAAAACATCATAAAGAAAGACTGACAGCAACAGGATCCAAGTCATTATGTGCAGCATTTTAGGCCAGCATTTTTATGAGAGCAACAGCTCAGCTGGATTTAACTCCCTTGTCTTAGAGTTAAAATGCTATCTACAGGAAGAGCACAGCAGAGCCAAAAACTGTATCCAGGAAAATGAATCCTCTAAGATTTCCTCCACCCTGCTTCTAACTTCTTTTTTCCCTGAGGATCTGAGGAAACTCAAGCACTTCTCCTGGTCAGGAGTAGCAGAGGCATGAGTCAGAGTTTGGCCAGCAGCTTTTGCTGACAGATCACAGCCACAAGGGCTGCCTGCCCACACTCCCACAGCAGCATCACTTCTTCTGGGCTAATGAATAAAAAGTCATCCGTGTCATCAAGGTAAGCAGGTGTGACAAAGCACAGATGAGAGCTAAGGTATCAACAAAAATCCAATCAGCCAAACATGCCTTGAAAACTAACTACAATGACTCACTGGATCAGACAAGGAGGGAGAGATACCATACAGGAAAAATCAGTTAGTTTAGCAATTGATCCCCTTAATTACAAACTATCATCCATTTGACACCACCCTGGGATTTGGGCTCCAGCCTTGGTGTCACCTACATTTGTTCACCCACAGACAACGGCAATGCTCACAGAGCATCCGTGACCCTAAAAAAAAAGCATCTGGAAGTATATACACAAATGCTACATTTATCCCCCTCTTTCCTGCAATGGAGGTGCTAAGACAAAACTCCTTTTACATGACCCTGAACTTACTGCTATTGCTTTCTGACAGATGTGCACTCCTGGTCAGGGAAGGCTTCTGCCTGATGGGGGTGGCAGTTCTCACTTTTTCTTCCAATCCCTCATTTCCAACAGCAACAATGTCATGGATATTACTGTGAGATCAATGAAAGAAAGAAATATTCTCATTCCTCAAACTTATACACCATCAACAGCGACCTTTTTTCTTTTTCCCTTTTTTTTTTTTTTCCATCCAGCAATAGCTAGAAACATTTCCTTCTTGTTTCCCTGTTTATCTCACCAAGCACATCACAGATGTTAGTATTTTTTGGTATTTTCCCGTTTCCTCCTTCTGCAAAGTTTTGATTTAGGGCTAGCAAGCAAAAAGCTCATAAGCATGGTTTCCTTCCTCCAACACCCTCACTTACTGCTTCCTCTAGACTTTCTTTGAGAAAACCAAATGTAATTCTGAAATTAAACTGTCTATTTAAGTATCAGTTCTGCTGGAGCTTTAGGGCACACCATTCTGTGCAAGGAAACAAAGTTTGCGAAGCTGTGATGTGGGGCTGGTTCCTCATTTTTCTCTACTGCTCTTTTAAGTGTCTGTACAAAATGCCCTGCTGACACAACTGAAGCTGAGTGATGAGCAGCTGATCTTCTGTCTTTTACCCAACGTCTCCTATCTAAAACCATCTCCTTAAGCAAGCCATATGCTGCAAACATACTTTGAAATGTCTCCATAATAATCCAAGAAGCAGAACTGTTTGTCAAATAGCACACGTTCTTCTGCTGGCCACTTGGAATAACCATCAGCCACAAGTAGGTACATATGCTCATTGTGATCTGCAAAAATCAGCATGGCATCTTTGCCAAGGCTTAGCAAATGCCGGAGTGGTTTCTGGTTTCAGTAACTAACATTCACTTTGGCTAATTTCTCCTTCGACATGGAGTTCCAAGCCTGATTACCAACCACAAATAAGCAACAAATTGCTTCTTTCAATTTGTTGTGGTGATATTCATGCCTCTCACCCAACATCCCAACATGAAAGATTTATGGTATTAATCATGCACATCATAGTAAACAGTCATTCTCTACTGTCAATTGCATTTTTCTGCTGAAATAAGGATGAAAGTGCTGAGCTGCTTATCGTCTGACCAGCCAGAACACAAACTATTATTGTGCTATTTTAACCAAAGCTGGGGCTTAGTTTCTATGGGTAACATCTTCAGATGCAGCTACACATTACAGGAGCTTGACTATCCTATTTTGAAAAAACAATTTAGAAACTTAATCACAGCTAAATAAATACAGGGCTTGCCTATGCAAGGAGTTGTTCAGAAATAGCTTTTCAAAATTAAAGAATAATTCCAGACCTGTTGTTCAGAGGTTCTCTTTCACCACAGCAAACTGCATCAAGTCAGTTTACACTCCTGCATCTATGCTTGCTTGAAAGACACCACAGATCAAGAAGAACCCTGGCATTTGTCTTGCTAGAGTTTGCAGCTGTGGGATTGCAGCAGCTAAGCTGCTGCAGCCATCAAACTTCAAACTGCACCCCGCAATAAGCCAGCTAGTTGGATTTACAGGATTCCCATGCAGTGGCACAGGCAGGAGTTGAGTAAACTCTACTTGTCTGCTCTGCAGCCCGAAAGGGAGCGTGAGCCTGGTGTAGGTGCCTCACAGTTTATTTATCAAGGGCACAAGCACAGTATGTCACTGCCAGGTGACCCCAGGCACGGGGGGCTCAGCACACACCACAGGGCTCACTCAGGATGTTGCACGAGTGGCTGGAGCACAGGCCAGGCTGAGCTCCACGCTGTTACTGCTGCACTGCAATCAGCCACCAAAACTGCTAAATTAAAGCTAGCTCAAGAGTACACCCACAAGTCAGAGTCCTACATCTCTGTAGGCGTAGTGTGTGTGCACCATAAGCCAAATTGTCAAACAAATACCACTGACACCAAGTCCTTTTGGTCTTCATTAGCATTTGGGAAACAAATACTAGAGATTTCTCTCCATCTTCATACTAGTAAGAAAACTAAGAATACAGTTTAGCACATAGTTAAAATGACAAAATGTGTTGGAATATTCATATATCCCTTTCGCTTCTTAAAAAGCTGTGCTCTGCTCTGGTATCCAGCCATATTTTAGAGTCACAGCACTTGATAACACATCTTCTCCTTTGTCCTAGGCACTGTCTCCAATCATGTACTGGCTTTTCTTCCCATCCCAAATCTCTGCTCCTTCATGGCAAACACAGCCTTTCTGTCTTTCCACTGGGTACCATCAATAGTCATTTAACCTCCTCCATTCATGACAGAACTTTTCCATAGCAAGAAATACTGCTTCTTTGATCAAGTGCAAAACAATTTAAATTGTTGCAGTGAGTCAACATTTTCTAAAACTGATCGTTCTGCAGATCCAAGCACAGCAAAGCCATGTATGTAACCACAATCAAAAGATTTCTGTCTCTCCCAGTGCTGTACAGTAAGGCTTAACTTCTAGAAGACCTCCAAAGAGTGTCCTAAAATAAATCCTAACCTGTGTCAAAAATGAGGTAAATTAGTAGTGAATGACAAAACATGGTTTTGTTTTCTTACTAAAATAGCTTGATTTGGTGATGACTGGATCAGAGCCCATTTTGGTTTATGCCTTCTTATTTGGCTTATTGGGGCTTTCAAGGGCTTATTGCCCTCTTATTCTTATTTACCTTGGATCTATCAGCCACAAGGATTGCACTTAAAAGCTGCACTTTACCAGAGAGGAAAGGATGGTTAAAATTTTGCTGATGTTCAAGTCTCCATTCTCCCATCGGCAAATCGTTTAATCTCCATCTCATTTCCCCACATGCAGAGAGGAATAACCAGGCAAAAGGAGAATCATAAAGGTGGAAGTTCATAGATATTAAAGGAATAGGACACACAGAAGCCCACAAGAAATCCTACATGTACACTGTGAGAGGGATTTTCAGGGTCTATCAACTGCAAATACCCCTACCAGTGAAATATTCTTAAAACCCCAGCTGTATTCGCTTGACTGGCAGGGGAATTCAGTCTCCCATCCCCAGCTGGCTCTTGCTGCTCAGGTTACTTTTATGAGCTTCAACTTCTCACTTTTCTGCTATTTTGAGGAATGCTCCAAGTCAGAATAATCCATTTATTAAACTTAAGAAAAGACACTCATTCTTCACTCTAAATCTATGAATGCCTTTTTCTGCCATGCAAGACACGCAACAAGCACCAGAAGGTGAAACAGTATTTGTAAGCAAAACCCATTTTGACACGTTTCTCAAACATCTGTCTGAATCACATCTTTGTTTTTCCTTTTTATTTCATCACAAAGGCACACAAGAGATGCACAAGATTCCCATCCACATTTATTTTAAAACAATTTACGCTAATTAGTGAAGGACCATTTCCTTCTGAAACAGGAGCTGCAATAGCAAGCAGTTACTCTTGTATTAAATGTCCACCTGCAGACATCCTAAAGCTTTATTCACAGCTTGACTTTGGCTTTCAATGTTTTGTCAGTTCTTCTTTAGGCAACATTTGCTAATTTGTCTTCAGAAGCTGCCGCTCTCACTGCACCTTTGTCAATTGCTATCCTCACCCTGCCATTTCCATTTACACAAACCCAGCAAAAGTATCTGGATGCCGTTTGTCCAACACTACAGCTCACAGTGGAGAGAAACCACAAGCCAGCAGATCACAGCCAGGAGGATTTTTAGTTACACTGGTGGTGTCTCTCCTGTGCAAGCCAAAGCAAAGGGTAACAGCCATGAGTGATTTTCAGCATGAGTGAAAAAGGAGCCACAAGAAAGCAAGAGGCTGGCCAGAGCAATAAAAGCTGCTTGAGGTCCTTGCTTGCTGCCTCAGTGCACCCTCTCCCTGGAGGTCTGCAGCCCAGCACAGAGCCGTGACCTGCTCACAGAGCAGTGCTGGTGACTCCACATCACCAGGCCACTCCAGCATCACAGCTGTCCCCAGTGGGCTGTCCTGCCCTAGTCACAACCACTGAAATATGTAACTGTGCCTACACAGTTGTTCCTTGCTAGCACAATACTGAGAACACTGAGTGCTTTACAGGAGGAGCATCCTTCTCAGAGGAGTTCAAGAATTACTAGAACCATAAAGCTCTCTGCTCTCATTTTGGGAATACAGTCACAAGCACACACTGGAGTAACCACATTGCCTAGTCTAGAATAACAAGCTGAAAATTTAAAGAACTAATCACTTAAATTTATCTGCCTCTATACTTCCCTGGTTAACTTCAGGTGTCTCCTTTTTGCCAGCCATGGGCCATAGTATTTGGGCATTAAGACTAAAGCTTTAGTAGCTGACCTTGGGTTTCCAAGCATGGCAAATACAGTGGTGCAAAGAACTCCCTGCAGGCAGCCACAATGCTCAGAAGACACTGTTGCTCTGGACTAGGGTCCCTAAGTCACGTTTTCCAGTGGCCAAAGCATCAGCACCAATCCTATACCTCCGCTGTGGGACACTCAGCTCTGCTCAGAACCAAAGCTATAGATATATCACATCACTAACGACCACAACTGACAATTTTAAAGCCCTGTGGTCAGACATCACCTTGCTGTCTTTTCTTCCTCTTCCTGTGCATGGCCATGCAAGAGTATCCCTCTTCCCTGATATCCATTCAGATTGCTTTGATCCTACCTTTTCAAGAACCAAAACCCACCAAAAAAAAACAAAACAAAAATCCCCAAACCAAAACTACATAGATACGTTAAGGAAAGGAGGGAAAAAAAAAAAATTAAAAGAAAAAAGATTAGAGAAAACCTAATGAAGGATTTAAGATGCCTACACTCACTTTTTTTGTATAATCTTTGTTTGGAAATGGACAATAGGGAGTGGAAGAATAGCACGTCCATAATCCCGGAGAGTGGGAGAGGAAGGAGAGAGAGAGAACAAGCAGAAAAGGGGAAATAGTAAAATAACCAAACGGGGAGAGGGGGTTGGTTTTATAGTGCTTAGGTACAATTTGACAGCACTCCAGATCCTAAAACAAACCCGGGACCGAGGCAAAGCCACACGGAGGCAGCCAGCGCCAAAACCTGGACGCGGCAGCCCCACGCCGGGCGCTCGCTCCCATCCCACCCAGCCCCCCGGGATCCGCCGGGAACACGGACAGCGGGGTGCCGCGCCGAGTCCCCAGGGTGGCCGGGGCAGAACGAGCCGCACCGGGCGGGCCCCGGGCAGCCCCCAGCCCCACGCGTGTCCCGGGGCAGTCCCGGCCCCTGTTCCCGGGAAAGGGGCGCTCGCCGGGCACCCGCCCGGGCCCCGCAAAGTCTCCCTCTGCCGGGCAGCGGCGGAGGCGCGGCCCCGCCGCCCAGATGTGCTCCGCAGCCACAGCTGGAGGAGCCCGCCCGCAGGACGGGGAAGGACGGGCAGCCTTTCCCTCGGGTGGCGGGGGAAGCAGGAGCCGCCTGCGGCGGCTCTTTCTGCTGCGCAGAAGTCACGGAAGAGAAGCGGGAGTCTAAACCTTTGTTCCGAGAAACACCTGACACCGGGCACAAAGGCTCTCTGCCTCCCATCATGTGCTGTCCCTGCTAACCTGGTGGTAACAGCCCTTCTCCCGCTTGAATTTCGTTGAGACAAGATCAGCTGTAGCCCAGGATCTCCTTTTCCTGCTCCACTTCTGAAGCTCTTTCCTAGATATTTAATGCAGCACTTTTGAGTCTCAGCTCCATGGATTGTCACACATTTAATTTCTTCTTTTAAGCAACAGGCAAGTGCTTAGCTATAAGAAACAAACTTGTGTTGTTTCTTCAATCACCTTTCTCAAATGAGGGGCAGATGAAAGTTCTTTTTTCTTTTCAAATCCAAGTACTTTGGATCCTACCAGAGTAGAGATCTCACCGGTTAAACATGGGCACAGACATAAAACACACAAATTCTCCTTTTCCATTTCTCAACACATCACTCTCTCTGGTGGATTCTGAAGGCCTTCCCAGATCAGCATTCTGCTGTGTGGTGTCAATGCCATAGCTCTCCCCTTTCCTCCACAAGCCCAGGGTACACTAGCACATTTTACCCTTTTCAATTTAAACCTGTAAACCATCATCACACCAGAGGATAATGATCAGCAGAATGTGTCTGGGGAACAGGCGCTTGGTGTGCTCACTTTGGCTGCCTGAGAATAGAAATGGTCTCAAAGTTTTTGTAACACTTGTACCTAAGATCTGGGTTACCAGGTATGCCTAAAGAAACACCTAAAGAAATATTCTATCACCAGATATGGGCACCCACAGCCTCTGCAAGAACAACCCAACATTACCCACTGTCTCTTGTCTAGAGGGCTCATCTTCCCCACAGCAAAACACATCCCCTTCTGACGACACAACACAGCAACCCCTCTGCACAAAAAATACCAGTATCTCACCTGATGAGAACTTCACCAATGAATCGTCTCTCCAGAGCTACACACACAAACCAGTTGCCTGTGGGCTTACCTCATGCCCCCTAAAGAAGCCTTTTGCAGGTAGGGTTCAGGATATTTCCATGAACAGAGTAAGAAACACCTTCTACCCCAAGCTCTCTTTCACTAGTAGAAATGCATCTCTCTCTACTGCTTTTATCAGCACACTGGCACTGGGCAGAAGGCAATTTTCCCCCACCCCCCACCTCTGCCCTCCTGATAACAAGCCATGGTTCTTAGCTTAATGCTAATAGACTATGCTCAATGAACCAAGAGAGCACAGTGTGTATGGAGGGAGGGACTGGAAGCCTGAAACCCCACTATTCAAGCAAGCAGAATAGCAGTAACTCATCAAAACACAGGCAAAACAGTAGGGCTTCTGGTTGATGGGAAGTGTCACAAGATCCCTGAGTTACCAGCATGGAAATCATTTCTATCTTTACTTAAAAATAAGAACAGCAGCCTCAGCAGCACAGCACCCCTGACTGGCACTACTGAATTACTGTCTTGAACCTCCAGGGCCATCTTCTGCTACATCTTCCACTTATTGGGAGTCACTCACTACACCTACCTCCCCCTCTTTCAAACTCATCTGAAATCATATATATATATTTCAGAAACTCCAGAGTGAACCTGACACGGTGATAATTTTAAAAGCTGTGCTGCTCATGTCAAATTATTCAACATCTGTCTTCATGTTCCCACAAAAATTAGCATAGGATGGTGGTTTCTGATGACACCTATAGTGAAATATTTTGACTTCATCCAGCAAGTTGCAAACAACCTGTCAAGAGGATAATGTCAGTTTTCTAGTACTGCATATTAAAGTCAATTGAGGGCTTATCTGGTGTGTGAAGCTACTGACCTGACCTAAAACCAGAGGCTGTAGTGTCACAGAAGAGTGAATCTGACACACTGAAGAACAGCAAGGCATTCTGAAGCACTGAGCTGTACAGATTTAATGCCTTGATCCTAAGGAGTTGATCAAGAACTATGCAAATCTTGAACCAATCCAGTCCATTGGTGAAACTATTCCTATGGCACTCCAGTTAGAAAAATCATTCCTCAAAAGACTGTATACAGCCTAGGGAAACACAGATTTAAGAGTTGGACAACAGAGAGAAGTGACTGAGCACAAAGGATGTGTGTACATCCACATATATATGCATACACACATATATATTTAGTTTGGGGGGCCACTGTGCTCAAGCACTGCATTTTCCTAAGACATTTGCCACGAAGTGGCTCACAGGAGCCAGCTCCATCATTCCTTTAGCCAGCAATTCTTTCAGCCATTTCTGAGGACACAGGGTGCACTGAGATGACAGCAAGGTAGCTGAAGAGCTCCATGTCTTGGCCCCCTGTTACTGCTGGCAAAACAGCTCTAGGCAGAGGCACGAGAGGAATGGATTCAGATCAGCAGGCTCCAGGTGACATTCTGTGCCCCAGAAATTGTCAGCAGAACACATGGACGCATACAGGTTTCAAGAGGGTGTGGGGCAGCCTCTGCTACAGAAACTCTAGGAAAAGTGTTTTTTACTATATAAAAAAAAAAAAAGCCAAATAGGTAAAAGGAGCAGGAAATAAATCATGTCTTGTGTACATGTAGTGAAAAAGTGTGGATGTTTATGGCCTAAACACTGGACATGTTTTACTATGACACTCCTCCATCACAGACACAAGAAAAGTCATCCACTAGTCTGGGGTTTTTTTTGCTGTCTGTAGTGGCATCTCAGGGATGATTCAACGTGATGGTGTCTCTTAAAACAAACAGCCTTAAAGGGTCATTTATTCCCCACCTCTGAGGCCAGGGCAGGGCTACTCCACGCTCCAAGTGCTTCACCCCACCAGTTTCAAGTGCAGCCCATCCAGTCCCTCTGATCATGGTGCCAGGCAGCTTTCTTTGCTGCTCAGCCTAAACATTTCCTTCCATTCCCCTTTGATCACATTGCTGTATGTAGTCCCTCATCAAACACTATGATGCCCATTCCTGCAATGTCTCCTCTGCAGTTGAATTAGGAGAGGCAGGGGACAAAACATCCCACTTTTCTTATTCTGCCTGAAAGGCTGCTGCTGATCACTGGGACTGTGCTAATTGCAAGAGAACCCAGAAATGTTAATTACACACTGCACATGAAGCTAGCACAGCAGCAGCACTGTGCACACTAAACCAGAGCAACCCAAGTCCTGGAATCTAGAAGGCAGAGGAGGAGGCAAGAGGCATAGCCTTGCATGCCACCACCACGCCCCAATCCTCCCCTCTCAGTCTAACCTACAGTCTTTAAGCGTCGCCAACTCCAAACCTTGAAGGGCAAGTCCCCTGTCTCCTTACCTCTTCCTTCTTCCTCCTCAACTCTGATTTTCTAGAGACCTGTTACAACTGGCTTCTCATCTTGACCAGCAGCATTAACACACCAGGACTGAAAAGCACACACAGTCTGGGAAATAGGCTACCACAAAAGACTGATAAAAGTTGCCTCTTGGCAACCTGCTGAATTGCCTTCCCCACCAGGCCAGCTTTGTCTCAGTGCAACAAACAAGGCTGAAAGAATGGGATCAGCTAATGAGAAGAGGGTTTCAGACACACTTCAGTCATTACAACAAATGCCAATTTATATAACAAGCCTCTTCAGGTAGCAGGCAAAAAGCACCTTGACTCCTAATTAAATTGCACCTCAATTGCAAATGCTTCTTTCCCAGAACCCCCCTTATACACATTTTATTTATACCATTCATCTCAATAAACCTCTCCAACAACTCTGCTCTCTCAGACAGAGGTCTTTTGTGCACATCCATGTGGGTGTATTATTTAAAGGGTACATCACATGGATACTTTATCTTGTTTAATCTGATTTAATCTCAGGAGATTTGCTGAAGTAAAATATATTTATAGACCCATATAGATGCCTCCCCCAGCCTCCACTTCCAATGTGGAAAGGCAGAAAAAGAGATCTGAACCGTGACACTTGAGTTCCCATAATTTTTTACATTAGGTGCCACATGAGATCGACATTTACAACACAGAATGCCAAAGTACAGCTTAAAGCTATGGCAAGAGACCAATACAGAGGAAAAAACCCGAGCTGGGGGAGGAGGCAGTGGGACTAATTTCTAATCCTGCTTTTTATTTATCCTTGCACATATAACAATATTAATCCAGCTCTGCTTGAGCCATCAGTAACAGCAATCAGACATCCAAAGAAACAGTGCTGGCTGCAGAAGGCATGAAATCAGCCCAGGGTAGTGGACTGAAGGCAGAATTGGTGAGGACAATATGAAAACTATTAGTCACCATCCAAGTTTGCAGCGTGCTGATTCCACGAGACAGTGCTCTGGGCTGCACTCAGCGACAGCTGCATACTAAAGCTCCCGTTGTTCGATAGTTTGAAGAGGTAGGGGTGGGAAGAGGAAAGAAGACACTAGATTTCCCCTTTGTGTAGTTAAGTAAGAGAACAGATAGAAGCAGTGGACCATTTTGGCTTAAAAGGATGCCTTCATCTTAGTGTATGTCTGCATCTGTGCTTTCTTTTGTATACAGCTTCTTCAATCTCTCTCTGAGAGAAAAAGACAAAAAACATCAGTAAGTTATTCTGAAGATCTAATAGCAGCAACTCTGTCAAATGCAAGTTCACTGAAGTGTGTGAAAAAATACAACAGGCAACCCTCTAAAGCACATTTAAGCAAACCTGGTTTTGAGCTCTGTCCCTCTTGCTACAATCCTAAGCATTGAGTCCATTCTACAGCAACTGACAGCTATTCAGCAGCAAACACACTGAAGCGAAATAATAAAAGTTCAGCTGGAAGTAGATTACCTATTTTAAAGGATTAAATTATATGCCCTGACCAGCTTTCTGTACCACAAACTCATTCCTCATCTTTCCAACCTTTCAAGGGTCATACAATTTTCATCTGGATATGCAGACTGGAAGAAAACACATATACTGAGAAGAAATTAAAAAATAAAGGAAGCTAAACACCCTCTGTTTAGAAAGATTATTTTACAAAACAGACCCAAACTCAAATTAACATCTCAGTCCTCAAGGAGAAAGGAGGAATTGTTTCCATTAAATAAATACATCATTAAAAAGTGACCTACAAAGACTTACCCATAGTCAGTGAGACTGAACTGATCTTTGCCAGAGCTCACACAAGAGACTGGCTGCGTGCTGTTAAAAAAGAGGGAGCGGGGGGGCTGGATTCTCTCACTGGGGTCTCTCTTCAGAGCTCAGAGAGCTTGGCTTGTTAGAGACAGTGGCATGCCTTCCAGAAGGACTTAACAGCAACGCACAACTGAGTTGTAAGCCAAGATAAAGCCGGCTTGTTATGAGAGACAAGTCATTGTGGGTTGCTTTTATTTATTTTTTCCCAGTGTATTGGAAACGCAGATCTTGTAAAGCAAGAATTCAGAGAGGGCTTGGAGCGGGAAAGGGGGGCTGCACGTCTGGCTAAAGTAAATCCCGGGGTGTTCTCTCAGCCCGGGGGCTTGTGCTCGGCGGCACGGGGTGTCATCCCCCGCCTCTGCCCTCGCACTGAGGGGCTGCCGGAGCCAGACCTCTCAGGAGGAGACCACCCGAGCTCGCCATTTGCCACTCTGCCTACAAACAAGGAGAGGAAGCAAGCTCAATAAATGCAAAAATAATAATAGTAAAAAAGGAAAGAAAAAAAAAAAATCAAGCAGCTCGGCAACATCTCCGCCACAGACCACCACCCACCCATCTCCTCCATCACCTTAAGAAGAAAAGCAGCAGTAAAGTTCCAGAGGGAGCAAAACCAGCCTCGCCTCGCCCTCCCGGGGAGCCCGGCGGGGCTGGCCGTGGGGAGCAGCGGGGAGTCGGCCCCGCCGAGCCGGGTGGAGCCGTGCCAGTGGCGGGGGCGGGCAGCCCCCGGCACCCAGGGAACGAGACCGGGCAGCCCTGCCGCCCTTCTCCCTGCTTCCCCGTGCCGGGGGTCCTGAGAGCAAGGAAACCCGCAAGCTCATCGCCGAGAAGGGCTCCTCCGTCCTCCCCCTGCCCCAAAGAAAATGTAACTCGGAGGTGCTCCCGGAGCCGCCCCCGCCGGCATCAGCGTGGCGTCCCCACGCGAGGCGGGTGGGCAGAGGGGAGGCAGGGCTGGGGCTCCAGTCGCTCCCCCGGCGGCAGTCCCGCCGGCGGTCCCTGCGTGCCATCTCGTATATGGGAGGCGGCCAGAGGTTACGGCGAGGAATTATGAAGTAGCTACAAGCGCTGGAAGCCCTATTGCTGCGTCAGTCTCTCCGCTCAGGATGAGACGAGGTTCGGCGGCATCATTTACTTTCTCCGGCAGGTGCTTTTTAACTTTGATCCCACCGCCGCTGCCTGCGCCCTCGCCCCCCACCCCTCACCCCTCCTTCGCAAACAGCAACAGCGTCTCTTACCGTACACCCCTTGTCCCCTGCTGTACACCGGCACCAGAGACAGGAATAAAAAACAGATCATGTCCATCTTCAAGGCAGAGCCTTCATCGCCGGCGAAGAAAAACAGCCAAAACAGCTCAGGCAGCATCCGGCGGGGGAGCAAGGAGCAGCCGAAAGCCTCCAGAAACGCCGCCCCATGCGCCCCGCTCCGCGCCGGGCACCGGCGCCCCTCGGGCGGAGGGAGGGACCCCCCCACACAGGGGCTGCCTGGGGATAAAATTTAAAATTTAGGGGAAAGAAAAGAAAAAAAAAAAATGACAGAAATAAAGAAAAAAAAGGAGAGAGAGAGGGAGAGAAGGAGGCAGGGAGAGCAGAAACGCGGAGTGCCGCTTCCCGCTTCCCTTCGCCAGGTTGCTCGAGGATCTCCAGGCGAGCAGGCAGCCGCGCCCGCAGTCGGGCTACGGAGAAAGGCCAGTCCGGGGGCACCGGGCCGGCACCGGGCTAGGGCAGGAGCAGGGCCCGGGCCAGCCCGGCGCTATCCCCCGATCTCTGCGGGAAACGGGCTCCTTTGTTCAGCGGGAGCTGCCGAGCGCTGCCCCAAGTCCCGCGCTGCCCGAAGTGCTGCCAACTGGGGCCAACTTGAGCGAGTCCTCACCCTCCCTCCTCCTGACGAGGCTCTGGCCGCAGCCCCTGGAGCGGACGGGGAGAAGGAGAAGGAGGTGGAGAAAAAGGGGGGAAGCGAGGGTGGGGGGTAGGAGCCAGATGCTGAAAGGCGGAGGAAGGGATAGGTGATTCTAGCTCCCTTTTCCAGATCTTCTGAGGAGGGGATTGTTGTAATTAATCAAATCCAGGAAGGATTTATTTTTTTTTTAAGCGGCTCCCAAGAGCTCCCCCAGCTGCACTGCACCGCCCTAACCAGCCTGAAGGGAGAAGCAACCGAGGAGCAGACAGACCACGCACCCTCGCTGCGCCTGCAGCTCAGCCCGGCTCTCCTCGCCTCCTCCTCAGCCTGCCAGGTCCTTTGCCCTTCAAAACTTTCCCTGATGTTGTGTGCGAGCCTCGTGTGGGTGCGTCGCCTCCGTGCTTGCCTGCTCCGCCCGCCTCGCAAAGGATTTGCAGCTGTACAGGAGCCCGTGTCTCTCTTCCTCGACGGCTGCTGGAGCTCTTAGTAGGAACTAACAGGCTGCAGCTGGAAGGTAGCCGACAACGAGAGGCAAGAAGATGGACAAAGTTGAGCTACTCGTGCCAGACGCCAGCTGGAAACCGCTTGGGAGGTCTCTACCCCACCGCTTTTTCCTGAAGGGCCAAAATCTCCGGCAAAAGTTGCCGGGAATGTCTCCGATCCGCAGCCGGCCCCGGGGCACTCCTCTCCACCGCCCCCCGACGGGGCGTCCGGGGCTTCCCGCTCCCGCCAGCGGGGCTGGCCCCGAGGGCACCTCACACCTCCCCGCCTGCCGGCTCTGCCAGCCGCGCCTTATTTTCTACTCTGTTGGCTTTCCAGGTTTTTCCCCTACCCTTTTCCCATTTCATTCCCCTTCTCTAAAAAAAAAAAAAAAAAAAAAAAAGCACAAATACATGAAGAGACTCCGCTACAATGACCNCCCTGTCCCCATTCTCATACACTAAAAAAAAAAAAAAAAAAAAAAAAAAAGAGCCAATTAAAGCGGGCGTGCTGGGGAGAGCCCTGCCTCCTGCCCAATTCTGCGAGCCTCCCCACGCCTCGCCCCGGCCCAATTATAGGCAAGACCGAAGGGGTGGGAGAAAGAGGGCCGATTGTCAGTCCGGGGTACTCTCATCTCAGGACCCTCCCGGCAAGGTCGGCTTCTCCCGGCTGGGATCTGACATGCCAAGGGATGGGGGGCAGCGCAGGTTTCCGGGGTATCTCTCATGCTGGCGCTCGCTGGTGCCAGCAAAGTTTTTTGGGGCCCCCCAGGTAGGCTGCAGGCTGGCGGGGCTGCCTTGTGCATGCTGCTGGGGAGCG
>VZTB01003869.1:293277-375515 GCA_013397245.1 Thryothorus ludovicianus
AGCGGCGGGCGCGGCGCTCCTGCGGGGCGGGGGTGCTGTGCGGGGCCCCAGCCCGGTGCGTGGCTGCGCGGGCCGCGGTACTCGCCGGACTGCCGGCCCGGGCCGTGGTGATGCTCCTGCGTGAAACCCGGAGCGGGGTAGCTGTGCATGCCCCGCTCCCCGTGCCCCCCTGCGTAGGGCCGGGAGGAGGAAGAGGATGCTGCGCGAACCCCGAGCATCACCGCCGGCAGCGGGGGCTGCGCGGGGCCCTGCTTTACCATCTCCATCTCCGTCTGCTTTGCTAGGGAGATAAAACGCTGCTTCTGGGAAGCCTAGACCTGCTCGCCCCCGAGCTGGCGAGCCCACCCGTGCCTGGCCCGGGTCCATAGCAATGAGCCAGACCGTGAAGCGGAGCCAGCGCCGCGGAAACCCCTCTTAGCGGCGCGTTCTGCTCCCGGGAGCCGGGCTCCGGCTAGCCTCTTCCCAAGCGCTGGCCTAGCCGGGGCTCCCGGCGACGTGCGGGTGTCCCTTAGCGACAGAGGATCCTCTCCGGCTCTTCTCGGGGCTGGCCCCTGCGCGGCCCCCGCCTCGGCCACGCGTGGGCTGCCCCCGGGGGCTCCCGGCCCTGCATCCACGCCCGCTCCCCGCGGCAGCTGGCGAGGGGTGCGGGACCCGGCGGGCACCGAGTTGTCATGTGAACAAGTCAATCCCTGGATAAAAATGTAATTAAAAAAAATAATCAAAATATATGGCCCAAAGAGCGGCTGGCTGCTCAGTCATGCTCTAACAAACAAGCAATTAATAGATATAGTCCCTAATTAGCAAGTAGTTATTCCTATTGTAAACGGTGCTCAGTCAGAAAGAGAAAAGAAGTGGCATGCACCAGGCAGAGAGCAGCAGAGGACGGCATCACCCCGGAGCCCAGTGTCCCCCCAGTGCCCAGCATCCGAGCATGTGGGAGGCATGGCAGGCAATTTCCACATACCACCGGTCTAAAACTGCTTTGTTTCTTTTTGTGGTGGTTTAGGATTCCTTTTCCTTTGTACTTCTTTTTGCTATAACTAAGGGGAAATTTGCCAAGAAAGAGTGGTTTTCACACTCTTCAGATGCCTTTTCCATAGCTGATGGTGTAGAGCAGGGCACCTGTGAAAGCACCTGATGTGAGCAAATTTATTCTTTAATGCAATAAAGATACAATTACAATTTAATACAATAAAAATACAGTACTCCCTTATCTGAGAAGGATATAATCCTTCCCACAGTGGGTGGTTAATAAAGGATGTGTAGGTAGAAGCAGGCAGCCAGCATCAGGACAGGTGGATCATCTCCTTTGCCCGGGCATGAGGAGAAGCAGGAGCTGATGATAATGAGATAAAGTAAAATTGTCTACATCTCCACAAAGCAGGCTGAAGGCAACTCAAGGAACACGAGATGAAGAGATGTTTGCAGATCCAGGAAGCTTCATGGTGATAAAATAAAACCGTGGAGACATGAGTCTTGTTCTTTTCTATGCATAATTTTGAAATAAGGATATTTATGTGGCATTTTGTAGCCTTTCCATTATTCTTTTTTTCCAGGGATTCTCATTAAATTATGGAATAGTGCCTCAGTGCTTGAATGAGTATGAATTACATATCTGGCTAATGAGTAAAAAAAAAAATCCAAAAAATGTATGCTTCACACCCCTTTTTGTGTTAGTATTCAATGCACATGCTCATGTTTCACTGGCACAAATGCTTATGAAAGATGAATTTCAAAGTAAACTGCCAAAGTGTATTCTGAGTAGGAAAAAATACTGCCGAAACCCAAGAACATAACTGCATTTGCTAAATAAGGTAATTAATAATTATTGCTTGAGGCCTAATAAATCATAGCATTCATAATTATGGAGTTTCCAATGGGTGACAGCAAGGCAGCGCTCCCATGCACACTTGCTAAGCAAGCTACTTGTTTTAAGGGAAACCATCCCCTCTAGTGATTCTACTTGTCAGAAAGCAAAGATGAAGGATGCCTTTCCTCCCCCCTGACTGTTTCTGCAGAGCATATTTGTTCCATCTTTCCGTCTGGGAGTCAGTGTCTCTGGTCACTTCTCAAGACCCCACTTGTCAAATGAGTCCTGTCTCTGAAATATTTATACGTACTCCATCACCTATATTTCACAGCTCTGTTAAGAGGTAGACAGTCTCTGGGACAGCTGCTGTGTTCAAAGAGAGCAAATCATATAAAGCACGACGCCAAGCAAGAAGCAATTGAAGAACCGTGTGAGGCCAAGGTCCAGTTGCACGAACATTAATTATCTTTGTGTCAATGTTTTGATGCTATATTCTGGTGCAGTCTGTCATTTCATTCTTTCCTGGGATGATGCAGCTATCTCTGGGCCCCGGTGATCTCTTCAGCTTGTGGCCTGACAATTCTATCACCTCTTTGTTGTTCATTTTCTTCTCAGCAACCCATCCAAGAATGTCTCCAGGTTCTATGAAGTTTGATCTCTTCCTCCCCTTCCTCCTTCCACACATACATGGAAGCTTTACTGCAACATTTCCCTTGCTATCCCTTCTGAAAGGGAGTAGAAATAGAAAGTAGGAATAGAAAAGGAACATAATGTAACACCTTAAAGGCAATGGGCAAAGCCAGGGTAACTCCAAATGCTGCAGGAGAGATGAGAGTTGAGAAGGGAAAGGTTGAAGGACTCTCTAGCACTGCAGCAGAAATGTTAGCAGGGAGATGGGAAAACAAGGGAATTCTAACTGCATCGTAGGTCTGCATTGAGGTGAGCGTACAGGGTTCTGAGCTGGAGCAGTTTCTGCAGCAGTGTGGAACAGGGCAAGTGTCTGACCTGGGGCAGCAAAATTGGGCAGCAAAGGAGCCAAAGAGGGGGAGCTGGGAAAGGCAAGGGAAAGCCAGTGTGTGTAAGGAAGGGGAGCCCCTTCAAACTGCTACAAAAAAACCAGACACAACAGCACCAGGTACTCTGCAAGACACAAACTCCTGGAAGATGAGAAGCTGGGCAAAGCTACAATGACAGGATGCAGCTAAACTATCTGCTGTTTTCTTTCTGTTTAATTGGTCTTCCCAAGAAAACTAAAAAAATACATAAAAAAAAATCCCAGTTTGCCATTCTGAAGTGCTGGAATCAGAATCTCTGTGCAAAAAAAATTTCCCTGGCCTAGAGCAGTGTTTCCCATCATTTATAACACCAGGCTGGTGCTGCTGCAGTCCTAGATTCTCCTGGGTATCTCCTGCTTTCAGTATGAAGCTTGCCAAGATAGGGCTATAAATCCCAAGGGTTCTGCTTGGCTGTCCTCAGTTCTCCTCATCTCCACTCCAGGGAACAGACCTATGCTGTGTTCACTTTCATCCCCAGATGCATTTTACACCACTAGTGGTACCTCTGAGCCTCGTGTATTCTCTGCATTTTTGATTACCTCTTCTCCTCACAGGCAGTGTTTGATACTGAGAGGAGTGATGGAGAGAGAGTCTATCTCTATTCTTCACCCAAGGTATTCTTTCTACCTGAGCTTTACCATCCTTCCTCCCTGCACTTCCCAGATGCTGTTAGTCACAGGGCTGTGCTGGGGTTTCTGACAGCTGGTTGCTGTTGTGTCAGATTCTGCTATTCCTGCCTCCTGCCTTTACTTTACCATACTTTGGCAAACTTCTGTTTCCTGGTTCAGGCTTATTTGAAAGCCATTGCAACCCCTTTCCTCTGTGATCTCTATGTGTGGCCACTCTTTCCCTAACTCAAGTGCTCACCCTGTGCCCTGCCTGCTTCCCCCCTTCCTGCTTGTGCACTAAACCCATAGGCTTTTAACTCAACATTTTCTACCAATCTCTATGCTTCTTAGCCTATATATCTAGTTTGACAGAGATCCTGCTGGGTTTTGGTTTTTTTTGGCTCTTATACTTTAGGACAGATTTGGGCTGGTATAGGGGCACAGACAAGCGTCTCAGCATCACTGGGAACATCTTTTTCTTGTTTCACCTTTTCTTTGATCTTTTTTCTCTTCTGCCTGCTTCTCCTTCTACATTCATGCTTTCTTCTTCTTTCCCACCCTCCCTTTCATGTGTAAAAAGTGAGTTGAGAAAATGTTGAGCTGGTGCTGGTCAAAGGAACTTGTTCTTCCTTTCTTCCACTTCCTTTTATTGCCTCGGTGCCCTCTCCTAGCCCACATCTCCCAGACTGCACTGGAGAGGGATACTTTTTCACTAAGAGCAGACACAAAGGGTTTGAGCAGGATTCTCCCCTGTTCATGCCCTCTGCCGCTACAAGAAAAAGGTGCATCGATTGCAGCTTTTGTCAGTGCCAGGCAGCTGATCTAAAACATGTGATCCCTGCCCTGAGGTGGAGGTGACAGTAAAGGACCTACTCCTGAAGGAGATGCCTTCAGCCATAGGGCTGTGTTTGAGCCAGTTGTCAGCACTCCCAGGAGAATGTGCTACTTGAATTTCCCTTGAGAGGTTTTAAACACCACTCACAGCATGGGGATGGTTTATTGGCTCATACAATTCTTAGATGGGACCTGCCTTGGTGGAGGCAGCCTTTGGCTGCAGACAACACAGCCGTCCTGCAGAGCTACTTCTGTGGAAGCACACAGGTAAGGCTGTGGCTCACATGTCCTGACACCTCTAGCTGGTGAGAAAACACTCCAGCTGGAGTTCTCACTTCAGTTGCCCAGTGGCCACACTCATCTTGGGAAGCTGACCCTATCAGCATACAGTGGCTTAAAATAACACACAAGAAATTCCTCAGTCCCTTTTTTGTCCTTAGAGAAAGCCACCCTCAATTCAAGAAGTTGAGCATTTCTGTTTTGGATACTAAAAAGTAACTGCAGAGTAAACTATTTTTCTGCCCGAATTTCTCTTCGCTATCATCCCAGACCACAAGAGATGGCAGAGCTGGTTGCTGAAAGATCCAACAGGTTGCCAGGCAGGCTACAGAGAACATCCCATTCAATGCCTGAAGGAAGTCCACTGCTTCCTGGGGGACCATATCCTATTATTCAGAGGTGCAGCTCTCCACCAGTCTCTCACTGTAACACAACAATGAAAAGAAATTGAAATCCATAGCTGTCAGAGTCAATGTGCACCGCCACAGTCCAAACAGCTTGGGTGGGCAGACTTTTAGAGGGATGGGCTTTGTTCAGCCCAGGAGAGAGGGTGTGCAGTCCCCAGCTCAAACTGGCTGTTTTGACTGGAGATACCTGAATCAGCCCAGTGCCTGGTGGAGGCTTTCTCCCACTCTTTTTCTGGCAGGTCTCCAGCTGATTGCTATTTTCCTTCACTACCACAAATCTGCTCTCTAAGCATGACCCATCTTCCTTCTGCCCAGACTCCATTCAGGAGGGTTATAAATAAACATGGCTTTGACCTGAGTTTTGGAAATCCTGAGGCCAGAGTTCTTCTTGGAAATATAGTGGCCCCAGTATACTTATCTCTCCTAGAGGCACTCAAAGATGGATGTGGACACTTACATTTTAATTCAAAATGACTTATATGGCCTGTTTCAGTGTCATTCCTTGCTCTGCTCATACCTATAGCTCAAGGTGGCAGGTGAATACATCAGAGTGTTTCCAGGCTTCAGGAGAGAATGCAAAGAGCTACCTTGCTGGGCAATGCATGTCTCAGTGCCACTGAACTTCCTTGCTTTGGCTCTGTAAGCTGATGAGGTCTGGAGGGATAGAGTGCAGCAAATCTTACTTCCATGAGGGAGGATGAACAGAGCTCATCTGCGAGGACTGGGTCTCTCAGGTCTCATTTGTGTTCCTCAGCAGTATCTGCACGCACACCACTTGTATAAAAACATAATTTAATCTCAGTGTTTTGATCCTGTATTACTTTAAGAAAACTTGGATGCCTGAAGTCCAAGGGCTTTGAGAAAAGTGGAACACAAGGAAAGTCATGGGTAGTTGTCCCCTCTGACTTAATGTAAAAGCCACTCCATTCTCATGACCCAAATCTAGCCCATGCTGCAAAAGTAGCACACAGGGCTCAGCTGCTTTAAGGGAGTTTGAGAATAAAGCCCCTACAGGTAACTTGTGCAGAAGTAGTTTCCTTGTTGGGTATTACATATGGTCTATGAGCTGCCCTTAAAAGTTGCTATTGTCTCTTCATTTTCAGGTGTTGTTTGCCACTGCTGCAGTACTTGATTCAAAGATCCAGTGATTTTTATTTTTGTGTGAATCAGTACACACACACACACACACACACACACACACACATCCTTCTCCCTTCTGTCCAGTGATACACTGCAGCTACATTTTTAACAAACTGCCTGTTGAAGTAAAAATATCTTAGAAATTCGTTGCACAAATCCAGGAGTTGCAAAAGAAATGTTGAAAGAAGAGGAAATGTTCAGAACTGTGCCTGCTGAAAGGATATAAAACACAACACGCACACACACACATACATACATACACACGTACACAAGCACCTGGGATTGCTGCTCCCTCTATACCTTTGGGGTGAGTCCAAAACACAATCCTATGTTGCCTCTATGCTTAAGTCCTTCCATCTTTATTCTTGCATCCTCAAGGCACAGCAGTATCCTTGCTTGTCCTCTGTAAATTGATCCATTTTGGAAAATCCATGGTGAAATACTCTGTCTCAACTTAACATGACTATTTATAACGCAACTGTGCAGCAATTCAGAGTTAGAAGAACCATTACTGTAAAACTAAGTAACACTAGGTGCTACATACAAGAAATTAACAGAAAAACCCTACTGGGAGGGAATTATAGAAAAAAACAACTCCATTTACCAACATATTTTTCATTGGAGATGCTCTGATCGTTTCAGAGAAGCTGGAGCGGGGGCTGGGGCTACCTGGGGACACAGGACAGGTGTGTGAGTTCTGTGTAGCACTGGAACACTGCTCCTGGGGAGGCAGTTTACCAGCAGAGCTGCTCCTGCCAGGATCACCCATCTCCTCACTGCTCCCAAGCAACACAACAAGTGAACCTGCACTCACACAGAGGGGCTGTGCTGGCATGGCTGTCTCAGCCAGGAGCTGCACCCCTGATCAAAAGTGAGCCTGAAGGAGCACTCCCCTGTGTAGGAGGGGGCTGAAACACAGAGCTGAGGTGTGACTCAGCCAAACTCAGGCAGGCAGCGAGGCAGAGAGATGAGCAGAGCTGGAACAGAGTACTTTCTTGCCTCATTTCTCAGCATGGCTGCAGACAGACAGCATTGCCACTGAACTGTGTATTCCAATGTATAATTACTTGCTTATTAGCTGGCTAGCTCATTATGCCAAGAAAGTTAGTAGGAATGTGGAACAAAGACATTTCTCCTCTTCCTGCCTTTCAGACCAGAGACATGACAGATAATACAACCTGCTGGAAACCTCCACCTTCTCCACCTTTCATAGGCTGGCAAAGGTTGAAGTTTGATTGATTTCTCAGTTACATCTAGTCCTCAGAAGAAAAAGAGCTAATCATGCTAGCCTGATACTGAAGCCAGGAACTTTGATGACTTTTGCTATTGCAGTTTCCAGAGTGATGTGCTGGGCACACAGGTGATCTTGTACTGAGCCTGGAAGGTGTTGGGAGCACCCAGCTTTACCACACACCATTTCTTGGTACCTCACATATGGGGAGGACTGTGATATGGAGTGCCAGCCTGAGGTAAGGCCAAACACAGGGTCACTGGAGCCAAGATAGGGCTTGATTTACCTACTGTTTGTTTAGGTGACTCTTTCCTAAAGCTTGTAATGTAATCCCTTCCGTTGCAACCTCTCTCTAGGGGCTCACCAGTCACTGCAGTGTTTTTAAGGCATATCCCTTCATGTCTGAAGTGTTCCACACTCACCCTGTGGGCTTTCAAAGATGTTGCAGCTCCCCAGGTGGATGCCCTCTGCTGAAGGGTGAAGTGCTTCTTGCTAAGCCAGCCCCTGCATCCAAACTTCCAGGCAGATCAGTCGAGGGTTTTGAGCAGCAGCAACAGACTTCCCTATTAGCTATGTCAATCAGTAAAATTAGTGGGAAATAGCATAATTTTCAGATGGACTAAATCATACAGATCACAGAGACAGAAGGAAACACTGCTGGTCTGATCTCCTGTTCTAATCAAAGTGCATTGTGAGGAGCAACCTCCAGTACTGATTTTTGATAAGCCAATAATAAACCATTCATTTCTATTTCATACAGAGCAGTGCCATATTCCATCAGGATGCACAGACCAGTATTCCGAAGGAAAAAAACCCATTTGGAATCAGATTTGCAGCTCTTCAGCAGCCCTCAGATTTGCAGGTAGACCACAATATCTGACTTGCTGGAAAGTTTCATGGCATGTGATGCTGGCATTGAGGAATAGATACCTCTGATTTTCCCACTCTGGTCTTTGGCATGAAGAATGAGGGAGACAGATGCCATCTTTCCACCCAGCTTCAGGGAGGACTGAGGGAACCAGCAAGATCCAGGTGAGTGAGAGGTGCTAGTGGGGAGTCAGGCAGCACTGCCTCAGTAATTAATGGGGTTGACAGAGAAAGGAGGGGCTGGAAAATGGCCTGGGGGAGGGATGAAAGAGGGACACTGGGGCAGCTTGAAGCAGGAGAGGAGAAACAAGGACTGCCAGAAAGATGCTGGGAGCAAGTAGGCAACTGAAGCCTGGGGAAAGCTGGAATGAAGAAGGCACTCCTTGCTGGGGCAGGGACTGGTGGCCCCTGATTGGGCTGAAATGTGGTTCTGGGCTGTGGGTATGGCAAGGGGAAGCTTGTTGAGGAGAGGCTGGGCAGGGTCCCAGAACCTGGCACTCTGCCCCTTCTTTCTGCCCAGCTAAGGCTTCTTTTTCTCCCTTCCACCTTTGTGCACCCCCTCACTTGCCTCACACCCTGCCTTAATTCCCTTACAGTCCTGCCCTTGCAATGAAGCCAGTGATGTTGGAAGGGCTGATACGAAGGGGAAGTGAGGGAAGAATAAGGTGAAAAGTGTTTCCTTGTGATTGAAGATCCATTCCAGCTGCCCCGGGCACACCTGGTCTTGGGAGTAACATGGAGTTGGGTCGTTGCAGCTGACAGGGCATGAGCTCATCCCTGCTCCAAACATCCTGTGTGAGGTGTCTCATGTTAAATACTTTTCTGTATTCCCAATGTACCTCACAGTCCCTGAAAATAGCAGACATATTGATAAAAGATGCCTGAGAAAAAATATTTTACAGGAACCAATAAATGCCTCTTTCTCTGGAAAATGAGCATTGGT
Source organism: Thryothorus ludovicianus (assembly GCA_013397245.1). Lineage (NCBI taxonomy): Eukaryota > Metazoa > Chordata > Aves > Passeriformes > Certhiidae > Thryothorus > Thryothorus ludovicianus. The sequence goes on from VZTB01003869.1 coordinate 302,452, forward strand.
TAATCAAGAAATTACCAATAAAAATTTTTCATATGAGCACTTTCCCCCCCTTGTTTGTCTGGCTAGAGGATCACATTTCATTTTCAAACCACAGTTCTACATTTATCATCCCTGATTTAGCAAATTGCCTCTTGCGGAAGCAATGTCTAACCTACCTTTATTTAAGATTTTGCAGGATAATGTGTTTATGTTGGACTCAGACTCACAAAAGTGGTGAGCATATTGCAGTAGAGGTAATATAAATGATTTTAGATTCAAAATGTTCCTTCTCAAGTAACACTTTTAGAAAATATTGTATTGTCAGTAAGACTTAACTCTAAAATCTTGAAGCAAGAAGAATTTCGTTGCCTTTCCCCTCTTTTTCTTAACAGGGATCAGAACCAACCTTTCAATAAGCCTCTCTTTGTAGTCAAAATAGAAGAAGGTGAAGATAACTCTTTAAGTACACATAGCTCAAGGCTTATAAGCAGGATAGGTAAAATTTAATTTTGCAGCCCAAAGATTTTCACTTCACCCTTGGGCAAGCAAGTCAACTCTTTGGCTGCCACAGAGTGGGTCCCTCCCTGGATGTTCTTCTTTTCTATCGTCTTTAGAGCACGCAGCTCGGCGGGGAAAGGCTGGGCAGTGGGGTCATGCCTGCTGCAGACACAGCCATCCCCACCTCTTCCAGCCAAGCAAACCAGGCTGCTGGTAGCCCCTGGCAGGCTCCTGCCTTTGGCAGCCAACAGCTTTGCCCATGCTTGAAACCAGTCTTGTCTGTTATAAGGTAGAGAAACTCATATCTGCAAAGTTGAGTCTGGAATCATTATCTTATAGCTGCAAATGGAGGTTCCCATTACAATGGAAGGATGCAGATAATTGAGCTGTGTCATGGAAAACAAATTCTTCTGCCCTATAAACTGCAATCAGTACACATAATGTGAGCTCACTGTCCCAGGGTGGAAAGGGGAGTCTTGGGAATGGAGGTGGCTTGCTCACCCAAGCAGGAGAGAGCTTCTGTGCCCTTGGCTCACACAGCTAAACTCCAGGAGATCATGACAGTCACACATATGACCCCTTTCCATTTGAGCTCCGTGGGAATACTATCAAGCTGATGATTTCCAGTGAAATCAATAAGAAAGTAAGAGGGCATCAACAAAATCATTAATAATTTCTCTCAATTATAAACTAGTTCCTTCAAATACAGCTGTTGCTAGAGCCTCCAGCCAAAATTAATGATACGGAAAATCTGAAGGACAATAAACAGTATATCCTTGAGCTAGCAGGATGCGAACAAACAGTAAACAAAAATGAAAATGTCAAAGGGGTTAAATCTTTAATAAACTACTGTTCCAATATTGTTTGATAAGCTCTCTTTCAGATGTTGCTCAAATATTCTCACTTGCTTTCAGAGCCAGCCTCATCTTTTTCAAGCCAAACACATTTCACCAGACAAAATTGTAGAGGAACTGAAATGGGCCTTTAAAAGAGAAACAGATTGTAACCTCATTCTTGCACTTTAAAACTAACATGAATGCATGATTACACATTCCTCATAGGTACAGAGCCTGTCCTGTGTTTAGCACAGAGCTCACTGATGTTCAGTACATTCTGTTTGTTTATAAAGCAAAACGAGCAGATACATTTTACAGTTGTTCATACCAAGGGTATGCACACATGCATCCACCCACATAAGCACAAAGAGGTTAATTCCAATATAAAAATATTTTGTATGGCAGAAAGAATACAAAATCATTGTCAGTGGAGTTGTTGGAAGACAGTGTCAGTTAATGGAAGTTGTGTAGTCTTGGGCACACTGTCCATCCTGGGCAACAGCTGTATTTCCTCTTGTAAAGTACTTTATCAAATGCTCTGTGATGAAAAATGCCACAATCCCTGTCTGTCTTTAATATGTATACAGCAATGCAAATGAAAGAGGCACAGTTATGAAGCCAAGGAAAGAAAGGATAAGTTATCTTAGGCCTGATTTTATGCCACAGGTGCTTTTTTGTTACTTTTAGACTTGTCATGAATGACTCAAAACGCCAAATTCTAATCTCCCAAGACACAGAAACAGTCAGTCAGAGGGGAAATGCTAAATTCCCAGTGCCCAGCCTTCTCTAAGAAAGCCGGTCAGCTGTGTAATGCAAACTAATCTGTTCCAAGCATCAGCTTTTTTGTTTCTTTCCCTGGTTCACATATATACACACATCCACTGGGAGAGAGAGAAAGAAAAAAAAAAAAGAAAGAAAAAAAAAGAAAAAAAAAGAAAAAAAGAAAGGGAGGTATAAAGAGAGGCTACATTTACACATATCTATGATTATTGAAAATAGCTAATATACGGAGCTAGACCTGGAGAAGGTGGGACTGCTCTACAATTCCCATGGTGAACTGTAATTAAGATTGGTCCAGAACTATCATAAATAAAATATTGCATGGAAGACAAAAATCAAGGCTTGTTTTTGACCGTCTGGTGGGGGGAAAATAGCTATAGATTCTAACTGGGAGAAGCAGATGGCGATGAATTACGAGAATAGGGCACTGCTGCTGATGCAGCCGCTGCTGCAACTGCCACAGCTCAGCTCTTTTCCATCTGACAGAGGGGCCCCTGGGCAGCCACAGATGAGTCAGACTCGTGTGTGTAGAGGCATCTCTGGAGAAGCCCAGTTTTCCCCTTCTGTTGGTGTGACACTACTTCAGGGTTTGAAGAGAGTCACACAGCCCTTTTATCCTAAGAACACCCTTTCCCCTTGCACTTACTTTTCCCAGTGTCCAAGATGTGGCCAGCCCTGACCAGCACAGTGTGGCTGGCTGGCATCATGCAGGAGGGCTCTCTACAGTCTCCAAGGAAGGGGGATATTGGCATCCTCTGAGTGGTGCACCAAAAATCTTCAGCTGATGCCGAGATGCAGAGAAGGAGCCACTGAGTACACCCATGTTGAAGGCATCTTGCTGGTGCTCCTCGGGAAGACCTGAAGCCCAGGATGCACAGCAGCTGCACTGCAGAATGTCAGGATTTGGGTAGCACACTTAAACCTGTAGGTTACCTGTTAGCACTGGTGCATAGTCCCTTTTGGCTCTGGGAGAAACCGCTGCCCCTGAGCAATGCTGGCCCAAAACTCCAACAAAACAGAAGCAGCAGAAGAGTCTTTTGAGCTGGAGACTGGCCAAAGTACATACCCAGAGCATCCACAGTGTGAGAAGCTCTTGCCTGCCTGCAAAAGAGAAACTCTGCCAGCACTGGCACCCTGGAATGCTTTTTTTTATAGAAGACATAGATGTTGGATTGAAGCTGAGATGTTTCCTATCCTCAAAAGACTATTTTAAGCTCCACAGAGAGCAGTTGTTGAACAAGCTCTGTAAATACAGAAGAGCAGTAGCAAATTCATTTCACCTTCTTAGCTAATGGCTTTCCCTTCTGGAAAAGAGATTCCTGAGGAAAGAAACAAACAGTCTCTGCCACTAAGCCTGACCTGAGCTTCCTTGCAGCCTGCTCCCTCAGCAGGTGGGAAGGAAAGGAGCACCTCTCTGATAAAGGTGTCTGCCTTCAAGTACAGGACTGCAGGCTGAGGGCTTTGGTAAAGGCGGGGAGATGAGCTGAGTGAGGAATTATTGTTTTCTTTGATACCTTCTGGGAAAAAATTAGGGATACTGTCACACAAACATTTTATGCAAATCTTTATCTTCTGCACACTGGTACATAATTTGCATCTGATTATCAACTTTGGGTCTATTGTTTTATTCTAAACAGAATTCCTGCTGCTGAAAGGTGGTAGATTGACAACCCATATGAATAAAATCAAATTATCATCTCTCTAACAAGAGGGTAGGAGAAGAACCGCTTCTGACACAGGGCTCTGCCATTATTCCCCAGCCAGGGCCAGCAGTGAGGATGCCAGCCCTCAGCATCTTCTGAGCCTGCCAGCTGATGTACAGCGGAGGTGTGAACATGGAATCCCTGGGAACTCTCTACAAAGACAACTTAAGTTCACTTAAAAAGGCAACAAGTCTGTTGTGTCAGATTCATGTGTGCTACACCCACAAAAGTTTCCAGCACCTCGCTGGTTCTGGAGTCACATCTGAGGATCATGAAACAGTTTGCATGGTGGGATTTTCACACCCAAAATGAAGGCCTTTACTGTCTTGACTTAGAGGGCTGGAGGTATTTGCTCCCTTTGGCACATGCACAAATATTGCCAGCTGGGTACAGCCCTGTCTCCAGCAGCAGCATGTTTAGTCCTTTTCCTGACTGTAGCAGTGTGTCTTGCCTTGTGTCTTAAGTTGAAAATATCTGCCTGGAACTAAAGTGTCTCAAGTCCACTGGAGTCAGTGACTTGACTCTTCTACTTCAGTTTACCCTGGCTGACAATTTGTCTCAGGTACAGCACATTAGCAGGAGCACTTTGGGAAGCCTCATGCAGGAATCAGTGACCAGCACAGATCATAGTTTTCAAGTTTTGCAACACATGGATCTTATCACTTACCTCTTCTGTCTCTGGGAAAATACCTTTCTTTCACCATGAGGGCACAGAGTGCTTTCCCCTCCCTAACTTTGGGGAAGAACACGGAACTATTCACAGTAGCTGCAGGATGAATTGGGGACTGAATCAATCCTGCAACACAAGGCTGCTTCAGTCAAGCCAAAGGATGAGGACAAGCAAAAGTTAACCTGATTCTTAGGCTTTAGCAATTACAGCACTGAGCAATAGGAGTCTGTCCACTTGACTTTGGGATGGATGCCTGTTCTAGCTGTGTTTGTCCTGTTGATAAAATATTCAGGCCCAGTAACAGCTGCTTCTGTAAGAGCACCAGATTAAGACAAATAATGCAGACTTAGTGCTCTTTACATGGATTGCATGGGCTGACCCTGCTGCAATATGCACACCCACAAATCTTCTCAGCTCATTACCTCATTGAACACGGCTGCTGCTCTGTGAGGACAGGAGCCCAGTGATAGCTCGACAGAATTCGAACGTGACATGCAGAGTCAGAGATGGAAAGAGCTGACTGAGAGCTCAGGGCCTGCCTTGGCAGGAAGGTGGGTCCTGTCAAAAGATGCGGCCTCAAGAAGAACACATGACAGCCCTGATGGACAGGACCCTTGGCATTGTGGAGGAGCTCATCAAGACATCCCTCATTATTTCTTTTCTTGCTCTTTGCTATCACCCCCTTAGTACTTCACTTCTTCTCTGCACAGCTGATTTTGGGTTAAGAAGGGAGGAGTTGCATAAATAAAGCTTGTTGTTTTTCTATAAATTATGTGTGAAGGCTTTGAAAACCCAACTGTAGCCATTTCCAATAAACTCAACTTTCTGCTCTATTTCTCTGGTCAAACTTGCTGACTCAAAACAACAAAAAGCATAGCCTGAAGGAAATAGTACTCAGTGCTTTCTTAACTTTCCAATGGCATATTCCCAGAGATATTTTCTTTTTGTTAGGATATTTGAAGACCATTCCTCTCTTTCTGTGTGGATTCCCACTGAGACCAAATAATTTCCCAGCCTGCTTCCCCAGGCCTCCATGGGGTAGGAAGCATGGCTGCCATCCCCAGATGATAACAAGAAGGAAGAGTCAGTGAGGGGGCTGCTGAGATGACAGCAGTAAACAAGTGAACACAGAAATGTGTTTTGTTTTCTTCCCAGAAGATGCTGAGAGTGAGATCTTCCCTCACACATGTCCCAATTAGAAAATGACAACATCATTTATTAGGATTTTGCTCTGCCCATCTAGTAAGACAAAGCAAGTCTCTTTTTCATATTGCTTTGCAGTCAACTCAAAAGGTCACTCTTAACTCAAGCAAATTTTCTTTCCCCACCCACACTATTTCCCCCTCACCTCTAGCTGCAGTTACAAACTGATTGCCTGGAGAAAGGAGTGATGGGAACTTCACATTAGGGCAGAATCCTGTCAAGCTTTGCCAAGATACCTACCTGGAAGAAGAGGATGAAATGTGCCAACAACATCACTTGAGGTAAGGCAGACATCCTTCCTTGCTCCACTCCTGATGCCTTAGGTTTTAGCTTTCTTGTTTTTCAGATTTTGTACTGCATTGGTGGGTGACTGTGACCTTCATATAAAGTGTTAACAAGTTCTCTTCACAGTTTAATTCGACAAAACAATGCTTTTCCAGCCCAAGAATCAAGGACATGGTTGCAACTTCAGGCCCAAAAAGTATAAGCAACAGAGAACTGAGGAGAGAAATGTGGGACTTCATAACCTGAAGCTGTAACTGGACAATTAACCCCAATGCGTAAATGGACCAAAACGTATGAAAGTGTGAAAACTTGTGACCGGTCATCCATCTTGGGTCCATCTTGGGTGGAGCCATGGCTGGGCTCTTGCACTGCCCAAGGTGTATCCTTTGAAGGTCTTTGTAATAAATACTAATTTTATTCCTTTAACTCTGTCTAGCCTCTATTCCAGGTAGCCTCTGTAGGCATCAATCCTGCTACAGAACTTCTGGGCAGAACTCCCTCCTCTGAGCCCAAAGGACTGTGTTTTCCTTGCCAACCTCAGACATTTTTCCACATGCTGGTCAGTGGCTTGACAGACATCCATTCCATGACTGCATGGCACAGATAATGCTTCTGCCAAGGTACAAATCTTGAGTGTGGAGAACGCAATGGAGAAAAGCATTTGCCAGCTGTGAAATCAGCACCCCAGCACTGCACCATAGAGCAGGCTGAAAACAGGGAAGAAACACAGCTGGGAGATGTCTCTGCCAGGGAAGCCTGCCCCATAGGTAGAGCTTTCATCCTGACCAAGTCTGCAGAAACACCATGTACCCATCCACAAGGATTCAATACCACTACCTTCTGCTTCATGTCTAAGGAAATTTCTTCAGGGGAGGAAGAAGAAAAAGACATGTTCTACTTCCACAAACACATCATAGGTGTGACATGTAAAGGGAGGGAGAAAGGACTGTATGAAGCGGCCCCTTGAACATAGTTGGAGAAGTGGACTAATTTGGCTTGTCCTTTTAAACAGTCCAGAGCTGGGCATTAGACTTACCCACAACAGATAAAAATGAGTAACTACATAATGAGGTTAAAATATTCATTAAGCTAATTGCATGTTAATTAAGTAAATGATGCTATTAGGGATCCATTGAGCTCCATCTGTGTGTGCAAACAGGAGTGAGAATTATCACATTAGAAAGCAGGGGAAAAGATGGTGGCAGCACACAGGCACCAGGGGTGGAAGGGATAATCAGTGGGGGAAGTTCCAGGTCCTGGGGACACTGGCAGCTGTGAAAAGGAGGGTGGTCTCATGAGAACGGGGGACCTGGTCACAAGAAATCCTAGGTGCTGTTGTCAGCACTGTGAGTGAGCATATAATTTTCCCATGCTCTGTTTCAGACACGTAAAACGTGGACCATAGCCTTGTCTCATGTGAGAAAATTCATGCGGGAACTCAGGAAAGGGTCTGGCCAAACTCACCTTCACTATTGTGTCTGTTGATTTTATCAGAATTGCTTGCAGGGGCAGAGATACATCACCCCAGACAGAGCAGTAGGACCCAAGCCAACAGGCCATAAGGCAGCGGAAAGGTCTGTTATTGAAAATGGCCAACAAGAAGGCTAAAAATAAGGAGGCAGAATAACTCATGCATTTAAACTTCCTCTGTCAGCACCATGGAGGACAGTTTCTAATGGGTACTTCATCAAAAAAAAGAGAAAAAAATTCCGGCTGACATAATTATGGACAGTGTTCTATATGGAAGAATAGGGGAAAAGCCTACATATTTCATGTTAAAATTCATTAATAATGAAAGGCAAGGGTTAAATTATATAACTGTCACCTTAAAGTTAAATAATATTTTCAGCAGAAGGAAAGGGAGATGGGACAACTCCATAACCGACACGTTTATTTCAGCATATGAATAATTTAGGCAAATAATACAACAGCTTTTTAAAGGGGAGAAGATTTGATGAGGAGATTGGGTTAGAAAGGACTTGCACTGCATTTGGAGATTTGAAGGACTGTGAGAATAATTCATAATCAATCATTCAGTCAATTAATTTGTCCTTTCTTTCAGGCCCATAATGGGCAGATTGTTCTTTTTGCAAATGCACTTACAGTTTGAAGTTAGTGGAATAAATCTGGTCCATGGCTCCCCTTGCATGGCCAGTTTTTTGAAAGGGGACACACTGCACAAAAAGGAAACAGGTTTGGATGGGAAGGTCATCTCCCAAGTTCTGATCAAACTAGATCAGAAGCCTACTAAATACTTTTTCTATGAATCTAAATTTAACATCTCATCAGTCTCCTACAATAATTGCTTAACATTTCTTCTTGCCCAGGTAGACCTGGCAGCTCATCCCACTCATTCTGCATGGGTACAAAGTAGAAGGCAAAATCAGAGGGAACATGAATGAAACAGATTCGGTAAAAATTTCAGACCACTGTTAATGAAAAATTAGTTTATTGTGTTAGCTTGTCCCCAGTGAAGCTGACATTGTTCCAAACTACCTTTCTGATGAGTGGGAAGGAGAAGAACTGTTCAAGTCATTCATATTTCTCCAGTAAAACCTGACAGATAAAGCTTTATCCAGAGGCTGATTATTGTCTTGGGAAAAACAAAAATATCACTATAGATTCTGCTAAGTGCCCAAACATATGTGCTCTGCTGTGCAGACCCAGAGCCTCCCAGACAGACTCTGGCTCATGAAAGATGCCCAGGAGAATTGGCACAGCCCTTCCCACAGGCTCCCACACTCTGCAAAAGTTAACCAGATTTCTCTGAGCGGCTGGAGCCATTGGCAAGAGCTCTACGTGGGTCTAGGGATGATGATCCCTGCGTAACAGCAGAGCTCTGGTGCTCAGAAACCATTCCTGTGACTGACTCAGCAGGAAGCCTTAATCCTGATTATTTTATGGCTCTTAGAGGCCTGTGCCTAATGATTTTTGTCTGGGTTGTCTGCCCATTTCCAGGTATATAAATGTCTGTGTAGCAAAAACAGAAGCTCTGTTTGGCACTGAGATGCCTGCCAAGCCAGGGATCTCAGCAGGCAGCCTCAGGGCTCCTGCTCAGTTCAGTCTCCACTCCACATCCAGGGAAAGCTGCTTTGCAGTGGAAGGGACAGACAGCCAAGGAGGCACAAATACATGTTCCTTCTGCTCTAGTAGTAGGAATAAGCAAAGAACACCCGTCTCTGAGGATGCTAATGAATTCTGCACAACATCCTCTTCATTTAAAGAAAAATGATAAATAATAAAAACTTCTGAAAATTTTTCCGTCAGGTTTGAAATGCAACTGAAATCTAGGGTATTCGTATGTGTAGGCAAAATGGAGAATGAGCAATAATGAATGAGAGAAGGGGTATGTGTGAGCAGGAAAGACTGTTATTTTATCTGAACTCTTTTATGGGGGTAGAGGACCTGGTAAGTCTTCCATCTCTAATTTCTCTGCTTTACCTATCCCTAGTTTATCATTAAGGAATAATTCACACAAATTCAATTAAGTATTTAACATTTTCCTTCCTGTGTCTCCCTGCCTCACTGACTCTTCATCCCATTTCAAATCTCAGCTGACAACATCTCTTACCTCTCTGCCTTCCACTTCTTTGCCCTTAGACTATTAACTCAGTAGGTGTTTGACTTAATCTATTAAAATATTTTGGATACTCTCTTTCTTGCAAAGGAGACAAAATGAACCTGTAGTGTAGGGCATCAACAAAGCCCAGCTGCTGACTGCACAGCTGTGTGCTGCAGGAGATTAGCCTGCTGGTCTGTCAGCTCGAATGACCCCAGTTCAATGCTGCATTAAATGAATGCAGCAATGGAAATGAGGTTTTACTTTCCATTGTTTGTGCTCACCAGCTAGGTACAACATATGGGGCTGAGTTTAGCAGAGTGCATTCATGAGCTTGGGATGGGAAGAAACAGGCTGTGACACGGGCCAGAGGAGGGGAAGACTTGTGCAATGAGGAGTTAAGGGCTGGAATAGCAAAGGGTGAATGGGTTGCAGGAAGTACAGCAGTGGTGTGCAGTGATGCTCAGTCTCTGCTAAGAATTTCCACTCTGCTGGGCTTTGAGAAAAAAATTTTAGCTGCTTATCACCTTGGGCTCCATCTTTCTGGGTTTTCTGCCATTAGTCTTCTAGGGTTTTGTTCTCTTTGGTATATGCTACCCTCCCTCGCCGTATACATGTTCAAGTCATTGGATGTAAACTTGCTCAAGTTGAAAACCAATGTTTTACAAAGGCTCAGGAGCAAGTCCCAGCTAAGTGCATAATTACATAGTAGTTGGAGTAATTTTCCTTTTCCTATGAAAAAGCTCAGTGGCTCTGATTTTTCTATCTGCAGATTGTAAGCTCATAATTAGCAGTAAATTACACAAGTGACAAATTTTTGCTTTCAAGTAAACAGAAAAAATACACTTCACAAATTGCCTCGTGGTGGCACAGGCACCTGGCTTTTCCTGATTCCATCTATCCCACTTGCGAGAAGGATGGATGGATCAGAAAACATTTCTTCAAGGAGCTTGGATGAGGATATCATTAACTGAATTACCACAAAAAAGCTATAAAATACAGCTGCTGTGCTAATGCTGGCCAGTCCCTGAGGACTGTGTGGCTTGGCTGGGTGTGGGAAGGACAGCATATGGCAGAGGGACCTCAGGAGCAGAGGCTGCTCGATGCAACAACTGGAACTTCTTCTCTCAAGCAACAGGAAAAAAAGTAGTCTGGAAAGTTGCTGCAGAGTACTGGAGGAAAACCAAAGTCTTAAGCTATTGTGGATCAAGGGCCAGGCTAAGCCTTGAGGGTGGAACAAACTTCTTAAGCTGCAGTCTGGTCTTGGGCAGGGCTGTGTGATGAAACAGCGCCAACATGATCTGTTAATCAGAGTTAATCGTGCTTGCTGGGGGCAATAGCCCAGGCAGAGTGGGTGGACTTCAGGGCAAACAAGCCAGTTATCTTCCAGTTTTATAAGCCATCAGCTGAGAAATGGCTTCAGAAAGAGTCACAGAGATGGGTGTGGCTGGATGGAACATCATCTACTGACTGGACACCTGTCTGAGACTCAGAAGATGGCAACAGGCCTATTAATCTGATTAGTGAGCTCTGTGTTTTCAAGGATCTGACCTGGTTGTCATCAGTGTCTCTATTACATAGAAAGAAAATGTCTCAGGAAAAATTGCCACAGAAATTATCAGAGAGGTAGAGATGACAACAGAAAAGAAATTTCTCCTGAGTTCAAAAGTAGCTGTTTGGCAATGTGTAAATACAAAGTAGGAATTATTGGAACATGCCATTAACAACAGAAGAATAATGTGAGGAGGTTCTGCATGAGGGATGTTGATTAGGGTTAGAGTAACTTTCAGGGACCAGTGTGTATGGTGGCAGAGTAAACCCTGTCCCCTGAACACAGTCATGGATGCTGCTGTGAGACTGTAAGCATAAGCAAATGCAGAAATCATATTCTTGTTTCATCTTCACTGAAAATTCAGGGGGGGAAACACATAATCTACCCAGCAGCAGAAAATAACAGAAAGGGAAAGGCGTTAAAAATGGAATTTAAATAAAACCAAACAAAACCCTACCAAACAACAGGAAAAGATTATATGAAAAAAAATTGAAACTAGAGGTTTCTGTTGGCCTAGCATCATAATCTCTTTGTTATTACATATTTATATGTAAGGATATTTGTAGGGAAAGGATAGGATAAAACAATTAATCTAGAGCATCCATTCAAATAGAGGCAATTCTTTCCTAAGCATAGTATCATGTGAATGCATTGGAAACAGAGCTGATCACAGAATCATTTCATAGAGAACTCACTCACATTTTTAAAGGTGGACTGAAATTTTTCAATATATATACATAAATACATATTTTTAGGAATATTGTGTAAGTCCTTGAATAATAGTACTTTGCACAATTGTAGCAACTACCTTCTGAAGAACTCGAAGAACTTTACAAAAATGAATGAAGCAACTTTCTCCAACCCACTGTGAGAAAGATAACAGCTTGTGCCTTGTTATACAAAGCAGAAGGAGGGGAAAGACAGAATAGTTAAGCAATTTGATGAAAGTCATGCAGTACATCCAATGATCTGTGTGAATTTAAGAAGGAAACTGCTAAGTTGCTGCAGAAAGTGTGCAGCCTGGCTGATACCAGCTCTAAGGAGAATCAGGGGTTGGCAGATGTTGCAGCAGCCCTCTGCAATAGGTGTTTGGGAAAGCAGAGAAGGAAGTGTTAGTTACCTGGGATGAAAACAAGAGTGGAATGACAAAATATCTGAAAGTTGCAGATACAACAGGGACTCTGGTAGGGCATTTGCAAAACCACTTCAATCTATTAGCACTCTTTGAGTGTGTCAGCAAACATGGGACAAATGAAAATTGTCTCCTTGTTCTCACTTGGATTTTCAAAGCATTCTCGACAGGATCCAAACCAGAGAGTAGGCAATCAGGTACTCTATTAATGGGAACATCATGCTGTGGCAAACAGACAAGCTGGCTAAGCATCCAAATAAACAACTATGTAATTTAGCAGCAAGTCTGCCATTTCCAATGCAGAGAAATACTAGTAGCAGTGAGCATCTATCTCTGAGAAATATCTCTGCTGGTTTGTAGATTAACGGACAATGGCAAAGTCAGTAAGGTGGAGATACTTGCAAATGGTAAATATTCTTTGTCAAACCTAGAGAAAGATGTGAGTAAACAATCACATAATGGTGCAAAGTTTCCTGATAACAAATGCACATTGGAAGGATTAATTTGAAGTATCTGTATCTGTTTCTAGGTTCAAAATCAGAAAGATCTGAGGTCCTCGGAGGCTGCAATCTGCATCCTTGTAGCACCGTGCTCCTTGGGGTTAAACAGTGCTCTCCACTTGTTGGGGCATGCATAGGGAAAAGGATGGAGTTTCTTACTAAAAAGGGTGTGAGATCAGTATGAAGGAGCATTATGTTCAGAATGCTGTGTTCAGTTCTGTGTTCAAAGAAAATTATAGCAGAAATCAACGGGGTCCAAAAATAGTCAACACAATTGTTTCAAGGAATAGCATGACTTCCATGTAGGAAGCAAATTAAATGGCAGGTGTATTTATTTTAGAAACCATATGAATAAAATAGGCACTCAAAATAGTTAGAATAAATTATGTAGAAAAGAAAATTCAATGTTCCTATTTACCTCGTCTTTCACACTCTAGCACCAAAGGCACATCTCATTAAACGGAGAGATAGGGTAAGCATTCCATCAAAGGGAATACTTTTCCTCAGGCGTCCTCATTCACCTGTGGAAATTTCTTCTACTAGATATCTGTGAGGTGCAGGGTGTAGAAGGATTCAAATAAGAAAGAGATATTTGTAGATATTGAAATTTTCCAGATTTACAATAGAAGAAGTTAAGATCCAAATGATGAATATAAAAGTTTCACAGCTTTACACTACAGCATGTCAGCCAACCACTAATGAGGGTGCTAGGGAAGCTATTTCCCTAAGCAATGGTTATCCTTAGCTGTTCTGCATGAGATTCTGTGAGCCTTCCTTTGTAACTTCTGGTACCCATCAACATCAAAGACAAAATACCAAAATAATGAATAATTGCCCAGATCAGACGTGGCATTTCCTGTGTTCTTGGACCTTCTTTTTGTCTATTTCTTCCTGTCATCAAGGCCAACCTTCCTGTCATCTAAAGTGCATGGAGGTACAGTTGAATCATTTAACATTTCTATCGGTGCTTTTCTGGCTCTTTTAAGCAACTGAACTCTTGGTGCCCAGCATCAGCCTCACTGCCAATTTTGACTTGACCTGGTCACAATTTTGCAAACACTGTCAATGCCAGAGCAACAGCTGAAATGGAAATTTTAATGATGTTAATGAGTAAAAGCTTAAGCTGTGCTTCCTGCACCTGGGCAGCAAAAGTGCATTTATAATTACTTGCTGAACAAGCCTCCTGGCTGCATTCTATCTGCCCCAGGCAAACAGTTAACTGAGGTTCTCTCCTTTCACCAGGATTATTTTTGAGTGAATACTTCTGCCTGTGAAAGCTGTTGGATTGACAGCTGTGGAGGCTGAAGTCGTCTATTACGTGACAGAAGTGAAAAAATCTGTAACAACAGTTTTTATTAGGTCACCTAGTTCATCCCTCTGTCAACACAGGATTGTTCGTTATAATATATTCTTGAGTGATTTCCACCGCCCCTATTCTCCTCCTGCTCTTAAATATAAATCCCTAGGTCTTTTCCATTTTGCTGCACAGTCTCTTCTTTACTGACACTGTAGAAAAAAAACCCCTGTGTGTGTGAGTGTGAAGATATGCATGTGCCTTTTCCAGGCTCTGAGACTTCATTAGAGAAAGGGCAACAAGAAAGTTTGAAATCTGCAGGGAAGATGCTGAGAAAATATCAGATAGCAATTTCTGTGGAACAGTGATTTTCCTCCTAGAAGCATCCTGAAAAACAATGTTCTTTTCCTTGCTCTGATGCTAATGCACTACAGATATTGTCTAAACGATCATCACCTCTTTACCATCAGAGCACCCTTAGAACTTATCAGGGGACTTATCACTTGCATTTGAGACAGTTGAGGCACGAGGGGATTAAGTGACTTGGCCAAGCTTACAGTGGGTGAAATGAGTTTCCTGCCTTCTAGACCAAACCCTTAAGTCCTCCCTGGGGACTGGTTGAGTAAAATTCAGCTATTGATGAATCTTTGTCCATGACAGGATATTGGTCCCATACCAGTGCAGTAGGAACACAGAAGTCCTTCAAATCCCGCATAACATGGATTTCTGGGAATTCCAATCTTCTCTTAGCCCCTTCTCCCCTTGCATATTGACAGGATTTATTGCCTCCATATTGTAACATGAGGGTATTTCTTCCAGAACTGGTCCTTCTCTCTGTCAAAGTTGAACTAACAGATGAAAACTGGAGCCTGCATAACCTCGTGAGAAGAACTGTGACAGCTGTTTCAGTTTGTGCAATCATAGACTCACAGGATGGCTTGGGTTGGAAGGGGCCTTAAAGACCATCTAGTTCCAACCTCCCTGTCATGGGCAACCTTCCATAGAACAGATTGCTCAGGGCCCCATCCAACCTGGCCTTGAACACTTCCAGGGTTGGGGCTTCCATAGCTTCCCTGGGCAACCTGATCTGCTGCCTCATCACCCTCACACTATTTCATACATGAATGGGAGTGGGAGCAGGAACTGCACTAGAGATGACCAGTTTATAAAGATGCATTTTCTTTCTGTTTTGAAGTCATGTATTTACAAATAATTCCAATAGTCAGCAGCAATTACCATACACCCTTTCTTATCAGACTCCTTTCACACTACCAGTTCTTGTACTAGAACAGACCTGTGCTAGATAGCTTCCTCCAGAGAGGCACTCTGAACACCCTTAGCTTCAAAAGAGCATTACTAGTATATAAAATGGCCAAGACTACAGTCCCAGATATGATCCAGATTGATTAGCATGTGGGTTCCGGCCATTTAATTCTATACATTCGGTTTACCAAAGGATCTTAACTGACCAGTGTCAAGCAGTAACCAAGTGTGTTCAGTAAGGGAATTCCAACTGATTTATTTATTGCTGTGATAGTGCACATAGATGGGTCCTAGACTGCATGCCCAAAAACAGAGGGTATCTTCTGCTCTCACACTACAGAGCATATGTCCATCGTGCAGTGCATCTCATGCGGAAATTTCCAGGCTTGCACGTCATGATTTTGCTTTGCTTTCAAAGGCACTGGAGCTTCACTGTGTGGTGCTGGCTCCAGGGAGCCAGTCCTGCTGGGAGCAGTCTGCTGGCATTGTTATGCCACTTCCATGACCCGACCTAATAATTCCATGCCACTCTCTGCTGTTGGGCTCACTCAGTGCTTCAGCACAGCAGTGCACTCCGAGTGTGGACGTGCCCTCAGGTCACTTGCCAAAGTAATTTTAGTCCTCTCAGCTCATGCCATGACAACAGTACAGCATCCAGATGTGATTATCAAAAAGGAGGGTGATTACAAGAGGATGCAATAGTCTTGAGGAGCCTGTGCAGGAGAAGGGCTGGCTCAAGAGAGTCAGACCATGAGCAGAGCTTAGAAAAGGGACTAAGACTGGTGATAGCCTCTGTTGAGATTCCACTCTGCAGGATAAAGGTACATACATGGGCCATGTTCAGCAAAGAAATAAAGGATATTGGAAGTGAACCTATGCTGAAAAAGAATCGGCAAGGCACTTTAAGGAAGGTGAGAATCTGGGTGGCAATGTCAGATATCTGAATCCAGCCTGGCCACCTGGCCTCCTTCTGTCTTACATCGTTACTTTGTGCTCAGTGGAACAAGGTCTGGCTCGCTGTGCAAAGACACCTGGAGCCTGCACGATCCTGGAAGAGATACTGGGCCTGGCTCCCAGCCACCCACACGCACCACAGAGCAGCCAAGGACTGGGGCTATGAGGGCCACCCTGGGGTCTCATCCACACCATACCCACAGTGCTCATCCAGAATCACACCATCCTATGCCCTGGCAAAATTCGTGCCCTCTCTAAGTGAACGATTTCCAAAAGAGTAACACAAGTGATTCATTCTGTCTTACAGTCTTTCACATGTAAATATTTTATATTCCTATTGAATATTTTTAGATGATTATGAATTCTTGATGTGATGAGGACCTTGCTATGAAATGCAGGCAATACCAAGGACTCCACAAGGAGGAAAAGCATCCAAGTATAAAAAAAGATATCATTACAAACGACAAATTAGGAAATGCTGGCGTAAAAACATAGGCACATACCACTTTTTCTTTCTCCTCTGTCTGGACATTTTCAGAAACTGTATGGGGCTCACATAATGAGCTTTGCACATGGATTGATATGGAGTTGGCTGCCTCACCCCTTCCCTCCCCTTCTCTCTCTCTTTCTTCTTCCAATTCAGATTTTTCACCATTCCTGTTGAAAGATGCAATAGCAATAGCCCAAGGGACTCAGGACTGAAGTCACTCCAGAACTTCTGCTCCGTCTGCAGTTTGACTCTTTTTCTGCAGTGTACCCAGTAATCCAGACTGATCCTCTGAATCCATGTAGTGAAAAGGGACTGAAGGTGGAGAATTTTTGCAAAAGAGATAGATCCTAAAAGGATCTGGACAAGACAATGATTGCTTTTATAGCCCTAGTATTGATAGTGGCAGTATGAGCTTCATGTACAAGTACCAAAATGCCTCAGTGTCAGCAGGGAGGACCTCTGCTAGATTGCAGTGGTCTCTCTTCTGGGTCTCAGTCATCCAGTTGATCAGAAGGATGTGCACACATACAGAAGTGAAGGGGTGAAAAATGTTTAGTCTCAGTCAAGTTAGGACAAGGTTTGTCGGGAGAAACCTGTCCTCTTCATTGAACTGAAATAAGTAGGGTAAGCTATAATTAATGTTTTACCCCACATGTCCGTACATAAGCTTGGCTTCTCTTCTACAAGTCCTTGCCATGAGCTAAGACAAGGATTTGTAATGCCAGTTGTTTATGTGATGTCCTGACTGACAAGATGTCAAGGTCTGCAGGTCACCACAAGCCAGCTGAGGCCTCACCTGCTGTTCCAGATCTAAAAGTACATTAGCCTAAGCTCATCCAAAGGACATGTAGTATGTGTTGGTGTGTCTAGCTAAACTAGGAATAACAGTCTTTCCAAGGTTTCTCCAGGATCCTTGTTGTCACTTGTCCAAGGTCCCAGCAATTGCATCTCCATAGAAATCCTATGCCAAGGAGTCACACTGCTATCTGTACAAGAATAATTTCTCAAAGCCTGTACAGAATACAAAGATGCCTTAGCCTTCTTTATGTGGTGAGAGAAGACAACATTAACTTTGTCAGAGACAAAGCCAATTTGGACAGGCCCAAACTAAACAGCTGACTCAGAAAATGCTTATCTGACCCATCTTCCAGACCTGCCCACCTCTGCTCGTGCTTCCCTAAGCACAGCACCCCCATAACTGTGCTTAGAATGTTGCTTGCAAAGACAAAACATCCCACTGTCTACCAGGGAAACATGTCCAACCATGTTCTCAAGGGAAGCTCTCAGCTGAAGAGGCCCAGATAAGGATTGCACAAAGGACCCTGGTTATCCGGTCCCTGTTGTGCTGGTATCAAAGTCCTGCACTGAGCATTAGGGTTTCCATGTGTCCCCAGGGTGTAGTACACTGACTTTGCTTGAAGTGCAATTTAAGATTGATGAATTCACACATTTTAAATCAACTGCAAGCATCCGGGCTGGCCCCTTGATGGAGGCTATTAACTTAATGAAACTGAAAGGCTGTGAAGTCAGATAACAGACATTAGAGTCTTTATTTACCTAGAGATTTAAGGAGACCTTTCTGAGATAGCTCATGGCTTCTCTTTTGATAAGCTACTGCCTAGCAATTCTTCCTGGGCACCTGTACACATGCACTCAAGCTGCCAGGAAGGCACTGTGTGCTGACTAGTGCTTATTCCTTCTCAAGTTGGCTGACAAGTGGTACATTGTGGAACACAGAGAAAGGCTTATTTTAAAAGCCCAGGTTCTGTTGCAGTGGCTGTCCAGTATGAAAGGAAGGACACCCAGCAAGCATAGGGGTTCCATGTAGCCAGCCCCCCTAAATGATGCAGTTGGCTGACTAATGCATGGTCTTGACCAGGGGTGTGCAAAGTCACTCTAAGCCAGCAGCAGGGCTAAGGGTAGAGTCTGACACTCTCAACTGCTGCCTGGCCCTGTTGGCCAGCAAGCACCACAGCCTCCCATCACACGCTTCCAAAGGAAGAGCAAAAGCTGTTCTCCAGCTGAGCGAGCCAATATCTAGCAGCCACTGGGATCCCCCTGCTCTCCACCCCATGGTTAATGCATGGAGTGTAGCACATGCCTGCTCATTCTGTGTACAACTGTTATCCATTTCAACTGCTATCAGACCAAGTCTTTCTGATAAGCTCCAACATTATGTTTCCTGCCTCTCCCCCACTCCCACACACAGCGACAGTGGCAGGGTGCACAGCTCGGATGCTCGGGTGGCTGCTCACAGGGCTCGGCCATCTGGCTCGCTGCTCTCAGGAGGAAGAGGGGAGCAGCAGAGCAGGTACCCAGCACGAACAGCAAGCCCCGGGCACCTCCTCACACAGCGCTGCAGCGTGCCCTGCGTGGCATCCCGGCATCTGTGGCACCACCAGGGAGAGAGCGAGGAGCACCGGAGTGGAGGATGGACAGCAAACACATCCAATCACCCCCACAGCCACCGGCCTCCTCAGCAGCCACTTCAAGAAGGAGAGAGGGTGCTTGGAAAAATAAAAATGCACCAGCCTTGAGTCCCTGCCTTCACTGCAGTCAGTTTACACAGCACTGAAATCCAACCAGACTTCATGACTGTGGAGAGTTGTGATGAGAGCTGTCAGAGTTAGGGAGCAGCCTCCTGCAAGGCAATAAGGATGTCCTGGTCATGAGGCAATCTGGAAGAACTATCTTAAATGAAGCACTGGTGTTTGGATGTGTTTGTAGTTATTCCTCCTTTATTCGAAAATAGACCCCTACTCAGATACTGAAATGCAACAGAGCAAAATCTTTATACAAGTCACTTTTGTCCTGGAAAACCCACTGCAGACCCTGGCATATCTTCCTCAAATGTACTTGGGCTCCTCCCAGCACCAGACAGAAGAACTCTCAGAAGCATGTGATAGAGGATTTAAATGTCAAAATAGCTAAGGAGTATTAGGGAATTTATTTTGGCTAAATGGCATATGTTTCAGTTTGCACAAGGCTGAGGACTATTCCATTTAAGCTCTTATGCAGACGATTTTTGCTCTTATTCACCTAGATCTAGCTGTGTTTTTTTCAGAGAAAGTACAGGGGTCACTCTGAAACACACTTGCTATTTAATTCTCTTTAAAAAAAAGGAGCAGTTAAAGTTTACATTTTAAATTCTGTCCAATTTCCAGTTTTCTTCTTTTAGTGATGTAATACCTCTTTGGATTTTCCTGAGGGCTGAATGCATTAGTTAGACTGTAGCAAACAGACTAAATTTAAATTCCAGAAAAACCTTCCATCTGCAGGAAGTTTAAATCAAATACTACATGCAAGTTCTTGTTTATAGGCACAACGGAAATGCGAGCGCTTGTACATATATTTTTATATACGTATTTAAACCCAAGAATCCATTGCTAGTATAATCGAAGTCTTAACAGTGTAATCCAAGAATAACACTCCAGATCTGACTGCAACACAAAAAGGAAGCATACTTCTGTACAGAAAAAAGCCCTCAATAATAGTAATAATGCACTTTAAAACTTCTCGCTTGGCACCCCTTTTTCCTGCTCCTGTGTTCCCCTTTCCACTGTTCTGGGTCTTGATGGTGGTGGTTTCTCTCTGGTGGGAGGTGATGGGGTTTGTCATGGTGAGTTTTTAATATCTGGAGTCTTTCACCAGAAAAAATGCAATGTTAATGTTGATGGTTCCTTCTTCCTCACTCTAGGATTCTGTTGGGGTCTATTTTATGTATCTATTTCTTCACCTTGCTCTTTTGCCATTGGCCTGCCACTCCACATTACATCCAAATGTAACATGTATGGATAGATACTTGGTCTCTTAGTTACCCGAGATTACTGGTTTTGGGCAGCTCCAGAACACCTGTCCAGCTGCATTTCTTAACTGGCTGTTCCTGAGTGGTTTATAGCCATGCAGCTTCCAGTGCCCACCTGTGACCCATCTCCTGCCATCCCATACTTGTACTCTTCTAAACCTCTTCATGCCTACAAACCAACAGAGATCCAGATCTACAAAACTGACAGTGATGCTGGTCCAGGCATTTTTTGCCTCAGTGTTGTTCTTTACTGTCACAAAAATCTTGAAGACCAAACATAAAGACAGGGAGATTTTCCTCTGAAATCCCAGTGACTTTCATTCCTCTTACCTGCTGTCTGCCACCTCTAATTGAAGTGCAAGGACCATGTCATGAGGATGGTGAAGTTGTATCCAGACTGCAAAACTTGTTTCCCAGCCCTGTCACCAGCTTCCCAGCTGACATCAGTCAAACACAGAGTGTGTGCCCTTTGTTTTTTCCTTTTGTAAGAACAGGATGACTTCGCTTGTATTATCTCTGCAGAGACTTTGAAGGAAGGACAGATAATGTATTGACTCAGGTTTGCAGATGAGTTCTGACAACTCAGACAGTGAAGAAGAGGCTAAATCATAGTAATTCTCTAAATAATTTTTCACTGGTTGTAGGTCCTGGAGCAGAGAAAAGAAATCCTGGGGATCACCAACAATTGCAAATTTATGTGATCCCTTAGGGATTATTCACATGCAGACGATAGTGAAAGCACAATGGTTCCTCACTTTTCCCATATCCCTCATATGCTCAGTGACAGGGACAGTCTGGGGATGATGACTTAATACATGAGACCTGTGCCAGCTGTGTGTGAGGAACTCCTCAGCGGTCAGGTACCCATCCCCTTTGGCAGGACAGCAGGATAGAAGAGGTCTGATAACCTTTCAGAGGCTGTAATAACAGCAATAAGAGGAGCTGTCTCTCCTGCAGCCTGCCTCCCAGAGAGAGAATTTCTTGCTGAGATTCTCATCCTAATTCACTGCTTCATGCCTCCTGGGCTGCAGCTGCAGAAGCATACCATTGTGCTCAGAAACATTTCCAGTGTATGGCTTCTGGCTCCATTATTAGAAAATTGTGCATTATCTACTGGTGAGTGTCTTACGTGTTAAAAGTCACCCACAGGATCCTGTCTCCTGTGCACACAGGGGGTGCAGCCTCTGGTCACTAAGATCCAGCTCTTTGTTTCAAGCTGCTGCAGACCTCACTGTGTTGTTCTGCCCATCTCATTGCACCCATGAAGCTGTGTAACAAAGAGCTGCTCCTGCTAACCATGGTGCAAATGGGCAGCAGTCCTTCTGGTAATTGATGGATATATTCCAAGGGGGGAGAAAGCAGAATTCAACCTTCCAGTTCTTTGACACACCTCTTGCAGCAAATGCAAAAAAAACATACCAAACAAATAATAACACAATAATTATATCTCCTTTCAGCATTAGGAATAGTTATGGACCTGGATGCAGCCCATATCCTGAGTCAGGACTGTAAATTCTACCTTTTCAACGCAGCTGATAATAGATACCAGAGAAAAAAAAAGAAACAAAAGAGTAACAAAATGATAACCATGCTTTCCCCTATTCCCTACTGGAGGAATTCTTCCCTTTGGTTGTTGCAGAGCCAGAGAAATAGCAGACTGACTGGCTGTCAGATTTCTTCTTTGGCAACTGGCCTTTCAAAGGCAGTGCCTTTTCCCTTCTCCTTTCTTGTGAGTCTTGTGAGACTGCTCCTTCCTGTGCCCTCACCTTAGGTTTTTGTCCTGCTTGGCAGGAGCAGCCAAGTCCTCATGCCAATCTGAAGTCAATCTGAAGTGATATCAGGGTGATTGATATAGGACCCCTTTAGCTTCACGGAATCACAGAATCATTTAGGTTGGAAAATACCTCAGAGATCATTGAGTCCAACCTGTGATCAAATACCACCTTGTTAACTGAACCATGGCACTGCATTCCATGCCCACACTTTGCTTAAACACCCCAGAGATGGTATTCCACCAGGTTCCTGGACAGTCTATTCCAATGCTCAACAACCTTTACTGTGAAGAAATTCCTTCTGATATGCAGTCTGAACCTCCCCCAGTGCAGCTTGAGGCTATGTCCTTGAACTTTTTTCTGGGGAAATGAAGGGGAACTCTGTAAAAGAGAATAACCAAACAAAACCTATTATCATTTGTGAGAACAATTATTATTATATCAACTGTGAACTACTACAAGTATCCCTTCTTTCCCCCATCTGCCAGGTTACATGTCCTAGGGGCACAAATATAACTTGAAATGAGAAGCCATCCAAACTGAGATGTCCTGGAGTTTCCCAAGCACATGCCATGTCTATGGGAGCAGCTGGGGCAGTAGCCCAGCCCATGGGCAGCTACCTCCAGCCACCACAGAGAATTAAGAACTCTGTCAGCTGCACTGCCCAGATACCCTAGGCAAATACATCATTTACCCTGCAATACATGAGGTTGATTTGTTCCTGTTTTGCCCAGGAACAAACCCAGAAAGGCGGCTACAAGAGAGCTCTGGAGAGGAACATCTCCCAGCAGTGAAGTTCTGCATTGCCTGCTGGTCAGGCAGGGAGGGCCATAACCACGTAGTGACTGTTCAGCCACAAGCTCTTCAGAGAGCAGGAGAATACCCCCAGCTTCTGGGTCTTTGAGCCTTTCACAGTCCCGCCCTGGCTCTGCCTTTCCCACTGTCTTCTCCCTTGGAGGGGAATTAGACACTGCTTCTCCAGCCAGGCTGGCCCTGCCCTATGTATTTAGCCTTTTCCTTCCATCATAGCTGGATTAACCCTACTGCTCATCTGGACAAGCTGATTAGTTAAAGAACTTGTTTCATCCCTCTCTAGGGCTTTATTTTTCATCTGTCATTTTCCTCTTTATTACTACAATAAGCTTCTGCCTCTCCAGCTCTTTCCATGCTTTCCACTCACTGTCCCCTTAATTCCTGGCCACTGGACTTTGGCAGCATTTCCCATTCACCTCAGTGTGATATTTCTCATTGTCCTTTTACCTCCTTCCTTCAGATGTTCCTTTTCATCTGAGTTAACCCCCAGTTTATTCTTTCCTTACTCTCTTCTATTTCATGGGTCTATGTTGGTCCCATGCTTGGAGACTCTGTGCTTGAAGTCTCTGGTGCTCTTGCACATTCCAACACAACTGGAGGCCATCTCAGGGGCTTTTATCACCATGCTTGGTAATGCTGGATCAGAAGTCAAGGAAGAAACTTTATGCAGGTAGTTGTCCTATAGAAAGCTTACATATTCATGTTTATTTCTGGCCAAAAGCAGCTTTGAACCATGAAATGGGGGCTCCAGAACTTTGAAGTGCATTAGAATGAATGGCACTGAACCTTGCAGCTTTTCTCAGCCTTTTGCAGGCCCAACAACACCACTCCCTCAGCTGCCTTACTCATCTTGGCAGCTGGAACGTGGCTTTGCTACTCCTTGGCTCTGTCTAGTTTGCTGGTTACCTGATCCTGACCATTGTTCCCTGCTCCTGCCATCTCCTCTCCCTGCTGTTGACTTTCCAAGTGTCCCTGCACATCCTTCTCCATCTCTGACCAACACAGGCAAACACTCCCAATGGTGGGCAATCAGAATGTATCTTTAGGAAAAAAAAGCACAAAAAGAGCCTATGATTATGCTGCCCCTGTGGCTGCCAGCAATAGCTCTGATCACTTTGATTGTACATTGTGACCCCTTTTGCCATGCTCCATCTGTTTGTTTTTATAGTCTGAATTTGTAGCAGCAGCAAAAGGACTGTGTTGTCTTATTTATATCTGCAGGGTCTCCTGTGCAATCTGCCCCAGCTCTGACCAAGGTCTTGCTCTACAGGAGAGATCAGGAAGAATAATAGGAAAGAGTGGCAGCCACAGCCAGCAGCACAGCCCTACTTTTGGGAGCAGAACAAGACAATTAAGGAAAAAATTCTCAAATAATCCAAATGAAGAATACAAGGGAATAAATATTTAATACTCCCTCATGCAGCTTCATCCTCTCTAATAATCCCTAATGTTTCTACAGCGCCTTTCAAAAGGGAGCAGTGCATAAAGGACAGATGCAAAATGTGGATCCGACAGGCCAAGATCCTCCCTCTAACCCAATGGGGTGGCTTCTACACCCAGGGCATGAGGGAGTCCTGTCAGTGGCAGCCACAGCTGTGACCCCACGGAGCTCTGTTGGAAGGATATATTCTGTTTAAGCTGTAGCTGTGGCTATAGTTCCTATTCTCACCCCTCCTTGACTGCACAGGCAGGATCATGCAGAGATTATGGATTTAGAATACAGTAATGCTCTGTTTAAAATTGAATAAAACCAGTTCACACTTTCTGCAACACAGCCTGTGTTCCCGTCTGTCTGGCGGCTCAGCAAGTTACCCTGACGGAGGGGAGAGGGTGCACTGATCATGGCTTCCCTTCAAGAAACCTCTGCATTACACAGGCAATTCCTCTGTCCTCCTCTTGCCCAGGCATTTTTAGGTGTCAGGCTCTACTCAGGAACTCCCAGCACATACCAGTCTTGGTATGACAAATACTGATGTCCAGGCTGGGTCAAGGGCAATTGAGGACAATGGGAAAGGACAGACAGATTGCTGGTGGATTGAGCTGGCCAGAGAGAGGGAAGGACAGGCAGAGGAGCTGTGTGTTCCTGTTGGAGGATGCTGGAGATATGTGCTGGAATATTTTGGACTGAGGTGTGTGGAGAAAGGGGAGGATTTCAAATCTGCTTTTCAAACCTTTTCCCCCTTGTCTGATGAATGGTTGTGATTATAACCAGAATTAACAAGACATGCTCCTAGTGGGCAGGTAATGTCTGTGAACAAAACAAAAGGTCACACACACACACACACACACATATATATATATATCAGGGAATGGGCCACCTGCAGAGTATCTGCAGCCTTTTCCCCTCTCTAAAAGCAAACTTGATCTAGTTTCCTTCTTAGTAGTCTAAAGCTAGCTGCAAGCAACTAGAGGGAGAGGGAAGAAGTTACCAATGTGCTGCATTTCTGCTTCTGAGAGTACTTGAGTGTATTTGGGAAAAAGAGAAATCCCAATTGCAAAGGATGGATGTGGATAAATCTCACTCTGGAATCTGATAGGCTTATTGGGGATTATGTTAGCTTCCAGAGACTTGACAAAGGAACCACATTCCCTTCACAAGTTCTCTGGATTATACAACCCTTTTCAATTTTCTGCAAAATCAACCATGTGTATGGAGAAAGCACCTACTTTGTATGGTGTTCTTAAAGTGGTTTTACACAACTCAGTTTCAGGTCCTGCCTCCCAAGATGAAGAGAGGATGGCATTTCAGAAAGACATTTTTTCAATAGTTGCATGTAACCGTGAGTGCACCACTGTAGTGGCAACCTTGGGTGGAGAAATGAGCAAAATAAAGAATATTCCAGGTTGGAAATTACCTTCTAACACCTGCTAACTTCAAAGCTGAGTTGGTGCAGGTGAATTTTGAACATCTTCAAAGATGGGGTTCCCACAACCTTGCTGATCACCTCTCTCATGATCACCTTCCTGGTGAAAAATTTATGTTCAACTGGAATTCTGTGGACTGCAATTCATGTGTGATGACTGCCTTGTGCCTCTTGACTTCTGGGAAGAGCATTTGCACTATCAATGCTTTGAGGTGGTGGAAAACAGCAGTTAGATCTCCCATTTGTCTTCCCTGCTTAAGACTAAACTGAGTTTCCCTCAGCCTCTCTCTCTGCACTGTGTGCTGCTGCTTCCAACCATCCTGGAAACCCTGCACTGGACTCCCTCCAGTTTGCCAAGCTCTTTCTTTTATAGCACAATCTCATACTAGACACTGGGCATTAGGTATGTCCTCATGAGTGCCCAACAGAGGGACTAATCACTTCCTCCAATTTGATAGCCAGCTCACCTTTCCAGACCTGCCCCTAATAAATGCACACCATGGACGTGTCCTCTGCAGTTCTGCTCTATGCACTGCATACATGTTAGAAAAGGAAAACTTGCTGCTGAGTGTCAGACAAAATTTCCTTTAATACAAAAAAAAAATTAAACACTTGAAATAATTAATGTTTGAAAGCTACAAAAAGGCAAGAGGTTTTTAAATGTCCAGTAAAATTTAAGGGCCAATTGTGTGTATGCTTGTGGGATGTGAGTAGGTGGCTGAGTGGCTGTCAGTAACACTAGAAAGGAATTCTTACTGCTTTTTAGAATAAAAAATATTAAGGATCAAGCAGTATGAAATAGCAATTATTATGAAGCATGTTCTCATTTCTGAATCTGGTATGAATTTCAGGCTCTGCAGCTATTACATTTTGAATAAATAGCAATTAACATCTAAGACTTTTCTATTTCTTTTAATTTCTCTTTTTTTGCCCCCCAACTTCTGGATAACAGACTAACTTCAGCCATTCTGAAATTCAAATACCTCTGAAGAGAATGTCAAGATCTCTACATCACCACTAATGAAAAAAAAATAATCCAAAGCACATTATCCAACTTTGAGATTTTCCTTTATCTTCCTGGGCTGACAAGCGCTGACCGCTTGTGGGTTACATTTATTGTAGTGTCAAATGCGTGCAAATCTCATACTGACTTTGCAGCTGATTTGTATTTCAGCTTTTCATTCTAGTGCCACACTGTCAAGTTTAGACTTTTTTCCCCCTTGTTTGTACAGTAAGACCCATGGCAAACTTTTGCAGACCACGTTTTACTGTCAGTGGTATCTGAACAACTCTACTTTCTGTGTTTCATTGACAGTGATACAAGAGCATATGCTGAGTCTCCAAATTGTGTCTGAAGCAGCAGATATGGGATGCCCTCATCAACACAGGAAAGTGTGAAAATACTTTGTGGAGTTGAAGTATGGAGAGCTGGAGCTTCAGGTCACCCTTCCAGGTAGGTCTGCGATAGTGATGTAGGAGACATGACATGGAAAACCAATGAAAATGTAGTTATCAAAAGAAAAACTCTAATTCTCAGGTGATATATTTTCCTTTCACTAGAAAATCCTTTCTGACCCATCCTCCTCCCTTAATGTCTCCAGTCAGTATGTCTAACATCTACAATTAGAAAAAAAAGCCTTGAACATGAGATGAAACATCCACATCAGTGAATTAAACCATTCTTTTCAGTTTATGAGCTCCTTAAAAAAAGTTCCAGTAAGTGTTATTTATTTCCTGTAGAACAAATGTAAGACTGCATTCATGTTTCTTTGTTATCATCTGAACATCCTGTGGGAGCAGTCTGTGGACTTCCAGGAATCTGCAGAGCTCAGACTGAAAACTATTGCAGTGATGTATGTGGAACAGATACACCGCCTGCAGAGCAGCTGTTGGACTGGTATTCAGCAAGATATGAAAGCTTTGGAATAGACAAAACATTTCACTATTAACCTCTTTTTAATAGAAAGTGCTGTTGCTGAGGGACTGATGGAAGTTTTGCTCCTGAAGAGGAAGCAGTACTGCAGCCTACTTGGTCCTAAAATGCATTAACCTTACCAAGCAACCGATGTAAATGGACCAAGACCAGGTACTGCCTGTTCTAAGGAAACGACAGTCTGCCTCTCTTTCACGTATTACCTCCAGGTCTACTTTTCAAACCTCCTCTGAAACAAGCTGGGGTGCTGGCAGTGCCTTCAGAGTGTGACACAGATTGTAGTCAGTTGTCCTTTACCCTCTACTCTTGCTTTATTCCACATTACCCTCCAGTGGGCACCATGGGAAATCTGGACAAAAGAAGATTCCTGGAAAGTTTCCTCCCTGCAAGTGCAGAGGGAGGACGCAGCCTTTGCTGTGATTTCCAGGGGGCAGATGCAGGGAGCTGAGCAGCATTGCTGAATCTTAATTCATGGCCACTATCAGAGGTCACTTTCAAATGCTTCTCCCTTAATGAAACGCTGGCTGTTCTTTCCTAGTGTTTCATTAAATCACAAGCTGGAGCAGGCAAAGATGCACTGAAATGAAAACAGGGAAAGAGGGGGCCCAGCTGGACTCCTCTAGGGTCTTCTGGGACCCCCCTGCCTCCTGCAGCTGGGACTCTCCCCCAGCTCAAAAAAGAATAAAGAAACTATTTTCTCTGTTGAGGGGTTTTGTTGTTGTTGTCGCCTTTTCCCAGTGCCATGCCCAACGTTCCAAGGAGAGAAGAGAATATTTGATTGCAGTAATTAGTTAATCAGTAACTGGCATAATTTTTTCCCTGATTAATGTTGTGAATAATCATTGCAGCCCTATCTGTAGGCAGCCCTGTTATCAGAGTCACTTTGAAAACAGCTTTGAAAAGATAGATCTGCATCCCTACAGATAAAATTAGACAGGTCAGATGCTCCACCCTCCAAAAACTGCTCTTTCATTGAAATTGGCCAGGGGAAAAAAGAGATCAAATATGCATTCTCTTCTCTCAGCTCACTCATTTGCACTTCTCTGTGAGCCCCATTCTGGAAGAACCTGGGGAATGAATCCACATGGAAAATTTCAAGCTCACAGGGCAGATGGAGGCACAGGATGGGCCTTCCAGGAAATGAAGACCAGGAAAAACATTTACACCAAGACTAATCCATCTCTGTCCCTAGAGCTTATTCCACTGCTCCAGGGGAATGCTGAAACAGAGGACCATATGCTGATCTCAGGGAAGGGTAATCTCAGTGTGGACTCTGTGTGTTTATAGATATTTGCAGTACATGTATATAAAAAGGAGATTTTTTTTTTTAGATATATACTATATTTTTTGCATAATGTGTGTTTTATATTTCTTAGACATATAAAACATGAATGCATAAGACAAACAATAAAGCTAACTTCAGAGAAAGAAAAAGAGGTGATCTTTTCCACCCTACAGGAGTTAGACCAATTCCTAAAGCAGTATTGAAGTTCAAAATCAGCCTTTGGTGGGATGAATAGTGCCACTCCAAAAATATTTTGTAACAAATTATTAATCCTGAAAAACAGAATGTCTTTAGAAGAACATCTCAAGCTCAGAAGCAGTCTCTTGGCTCCTGGGTGAGATTTCTAAATAGACCATTTCCAAGAGGAAGACTTCTGTGAGAGGAACAGTACAAGTGAATATATGCAATGCTCAGAATGCTCAGCACAAGACAGTGCTCAATGGGAAGGGCCCAGCTGTCAAAACCATGGCTTTTCCAATTGTCTTTGAAAACTTGGACCTGAGTTTTACTCATGGCTGCTTGGTGCTGTAGTCTCTTGCATAAGATCTGTTTTGGGTGTTCACTCTCAGTCTGTCACCTCTCACCAAAAAAACTTATTAGAATGGAAGTTTTCCTTTTTGTTCTTTTTCTCCCGTGAAGCAGGGGTATTTCCAAAATCCTGAAGGTGCTGGGAGGATGCGATACCATTTCCTGACAGCTAGACCACCTGCCCTCAGAAGCTGTAACATCTGCAATGGGCACATCAGCAGCTGTGGGAAGAGCCCACCAGAAACCGTGACTTGATCATCACAAATACAAGTTGAATCCCTTCCCTGAGCCAGTTCTCAAAAAACCCCATAAGGTATAAGGTGAAAATCAAAGGATTGAGGAAGAGAAGAAAAGAGGAGAGGAGACTTGAGGAGACTCGAGAAGAGAAGAGAAGAGAAGAGAAGAGAAGAGAAGAGAAGAGAAGAGAAGAGAAGAGAAGAGAGTTGTGTATGAGGACAGACACTGCATCAGTTAGGAAAGCTGCACTCTGCTACATTGTGCAACCCCACAGATATCAGTAGCAAAGGGGTGAAAGAAACTCCTCTATGAAAACAGGATTTCCCCTAATTTGTGTAAAGAAATATATTTATCAATTTTACAATATGATATCACAGGTAAATCAGGAACAATGCAATAGAATTACAATCAGACCATCTTTATCTAAACTATGTCCTCAGTTATGTTATAACTTTAGTGAAAAATTACTTCTTGGCAATGAGGCCATTCCTTCTGACCTTTTGCTTGTGAAAAGCCTCAAATAATTTGTCTTGCACCTCCAATGTTTCCTGGACATTTAACTTCCACTTAGCCTGCCTAATGCTGAGCTGACAAAAGCTGTCTTGGTAATGGGTACTCATATGTGCAAAACTACTACCTATACTCCTATCATATTCTGTTCCTAATGATTATTGTATAATATTTCCTACTTTCTCCTATGCTTAATACTATACTTAGACTTACTAAAAGAGTCAGGATTAAATGACATGTGAACAGCTATCAAAATGGATAATACTATTCCCCTTGCGACAGGAAGACTCCCAGAGTGATATGGTCTGGCTGGCTGATGCATTTGTAGTCATGAGAAACTGAGCAGACAGATCACTCCTCATTTCTGTCTCTGGAGGAAGGAGAGCAGCTTAGAGCTGCTTTCTGTCTGCTTAGCAGGTAGTGGCCACTCATAGGGGTGAATACAGTAGGACCCAGACAGTGACTGGAGAGGGCCCTTGGACATCTCTGTCTCATTCCTGTACTTGGAAGAGCCAGGTCACTTACTAGTAAAGCCAGTAAAACCTATGAGATTCATTCTTGTTTTTATGATTTAAGAAATAGCTATCATCTTCCAAAGACTGCTTCTGCCCTAATAGTTGACCTGGTCCTGCCAGTATACAGATATCTGCAGAGGGGAAAAGATGGTAATTCACTGATGTTTACTCGCTCTCAACCCAGTGGGGATGCAAATACAGAAGGTCATGGCCTCCCTTGTCCATTTATTTAACTGAAGGAATTTCTGCCTTGAGCTGCCTGGCAAATCCAGACTGGGGAGAGCTAGGGCTGCTGTCCTGTCCCTGCTGGTGGCAATTCCACAGCCCCAGGAGACTCAGACTTCACTGCAAATGCAGGGAGCAGAAGCAGTGTTAAATTTAGATGACGTTCATTTCTGCTGTCTGAAGGAAGAGTGAGCAGCTGCCTATGCCCCGCATTCCACATCTGAGCTGTCTCTCTCACGCTTGGATGCTTGGGCACACCGAAAGTCTGGGAAAGATCTGGGGGCAAAGGCAGGAAAGCTGGAAGACCTCTGTGCAATCTCATCCCCAGGGAGAATCTCCGCAGGCTTGGATGTATTTTTAATCTGTTCCATCGGCAGTAACAAACACAGGCTGAAGAAGTAATAACAGGAATTTTGCTGTGTATGAACTTGTTATCATGAAATGTAATCTCTCTATCAAATTAGAGCTGTATTCACACATTCTCTTTACTGACCTTGGGCTCATCAAGAGAAAAACATTTTCTTTCAAAGCTGGCCAGTCACAGCTGTATCCTTTAATCAGCCACCTAAACACCTTGCCCTTGTAACAACCTCTTTAATCTGTTGATGCCTTACTCTCTCTGAGTCAACAAGTAAGGTCAAAGCAACACGAGATGTTGTCTTCTAACATGAGTTGTCCCATAAAAACCACAGTTGAGTGTGATTACTATCTTGTTACTTCTGTGCCTGAACCAAATACCAAGTCAAAAGAGTTGCAGTCCATCCTGGATTTAGCCTATTGTCTTAGATGGCCAAGAGTAACTCTTTCATTCACATCAACTAATGTGTAGCTAAGAACAGAAAGGCACAACTGCTGTGGTTCACAGCAGGGCTGTGACTAGACCACAGTGCGGGGCAGAGTGCTACCTGAACGTAGCACTTATTAATTGGTGAATTCACAACTTATTAGCTGGTGAATTTTATTAGATATCTTGGGTGGAAGACATCATTCACTGAGACACAACTCCTTAGACAATCAATTCAGGATGTCAGACATCCTCCATATCACAGTGCCAGTGCTTAAGGGCTCACAAGGACCTTACAGCAACAGCATCTTCTTGCTGGGGCAATATGATAAATATCTAGGGGGCTTCCTGAAGCTGATCAGACAATTCTGCGATGCAAGCTGGCTTAGTCTTTGTCCAGTGCTCCAGAAGACTGGTCCAAACCCACAAAACAGAAGTTAAAGGGTAGAGGTACCAAATGACCCTGCTGTGTCCTTAATGTGCTGGCATGCATAATTCATCATCCTCAGATAACCTGCAGTCCTTCCACCCTTCTGGTGACTGTATCAGCATTTGCAATGCAAAACACTCCTTTAATTTTATTTATTGAGGGACTGATTTGCACAGCAGGGCATCACTTTGTTTATTCTCTGCTATCGTTGTTACCTTTAATGAAGACAATGAAGAATTTTAAATAATAATTATAAAATATATCCCCCTCAGTTACCGTGGCAACAAGCTGGAGCTTTTTAACACTGCCACATATTCCATCTGTTTCTTTCTTTTAAATGACAAAACAGCTTCCTCCCATACTAGCATTGCATGAGGAGAGGAGACTCTCAGGAGGAGGAAAACAGAAGTTCCAGCTAACAAACAACTCACTTTACTATCCTGAAGGAAGGCCTGTTTCTAGTCAAGAGTGGTTTCCTCCCACCAGTACTGTCCAACAAGGCTTTCTCTACACAGAAAAAAGGACACAGGTCTTGTAGCAGCCAAGTCTCCAGGACTTCATTCACTTCTTCAAGGAGCAATAGGTACAGTGGTGAATGTCTTCCTCCCTTACCTCCATCTGGAGCTAAATCAGATGCTGTCAGCTAAATGTCCTCCACCTTGGTGCAAGTATAGATCTACGTATACCCAGCCCAGTTTGGAAACACAAGTGCATTCTTGTGATGCTGCACGAGAGATGTCACAGCAAGGTGCTTTCCAATAGATTCTCGGGATGCGGATTAAGGGCAAATAAAATATCATTAAAATGTTGTTTTTCTAGACTCAGTTTCTCTCAGTATTCTCCCACCCAGATATCCTGGATTGACTTTTTTCCCTTTCTTCTCTTTTTCGGACTCTGTTTTGGGGCTTACTCCAGTTCATCCCCCATTCCCAGAAATTTCTTAGCTCTCTAAAATGAACTCTGGTCTTCTCTCTTCCCTTGTTAGCAGATAAAACATCTCCTCCTAAAGACTGGCTGCCTGCCACTGTTCAGATGTATGTCACACCTGCCTCCTGCCCAGCATCTGACTCACAGATGGAACCATTTGTTGTATGAAGTCTCCATCTGCAAGATTTTACTCTTACTTGTAAAGACATAAAGCCAGAGTGAGTCTCCCAAATTTCCTGGAGACACTCTGTCTCTTACGCTTGCACTACCAACACCACAACTATGATCAAATGTTCCTCTTGGTCTCGCAATTGATGTTCCACAGAGAAACATCAATGAACAAAAATGAATGCTTAGAAAGAAAGTTGGGAAGTGACCTTACAAGCACAGCAAATATAAGCTTTATCTTCAGAAGTATCTTCAGAATCGAAGAGTTTGCACTCTCCCTTCCTTTCCAGCTTCCAGGGTTCATTTTGGTTTGTGTGGGGCTTTTTTCCCCCCTATTATCTAAATATTTCCTGCAGTCTTCTGCCTTCCTTTTCAGTTGGTTTTGCTTTTTTCATCTTGTGTCCCAGTGTTTCTCCCAGAGTCCAATTTAATTACCCACAATTTTATTTTCTATAGTGTTTTGGGGTTTTGCCTCTTCTCATATCAATCTGTTTATTGGTTCCTTCTGTCCTTCCAAATAAACAGCAAATTGCAGCTGGGGATCAAGAGGAAGCTGGGAAGCAAACTGAGAGCTCACCTACAGACATCGTAGCAACTCTGACCAAGCCTGAAATGAGAATCAGCTCATGGCCAGGAGAGGTTAATGCCTTTTGCCTCTGCACAAGTGGGTCCTGGCCAGAGCCAGGCCTCACCTTGACCACTGCTAATGGACACCAGATAAACCATCATGGTGGCAACCTCTACTTTAGAAAGACGCAGGGCTGAACAGCAGAGGATGAGGACAGTCAGCAGCAAGGAAGGCCTGGAAGTCCCAGACTGAAGTAGTAGAAAGTGCTGTACCACTGACTGAGGCTGCCTCAGGACACAAATAACAGGACATGAACAACAGGACATTCCCTCAGTGGTGCTGGAGGGAAAACTGTGCAGTGGATGCAGTGTAGAGAACTGTGGCAGTAAGACTGGTCTGACAGCAGGATGAGTAGGAAAGCCTAGCTGTGGACACACAAGAAAGGGCAAGAGCTTTAAGAACAACAGATGTTAATGGCACCAAAAAATAAAAAAATCCAGAGGTCACCAGCACAATGGCATATCTACAGGCAGTCTCCCAAGAAACCTGAATAAAACTCTGGAAAAAATAAAGAACAAACTAAATGTGGATATAACTTCTTTGTTTTGTTTTTGGTATTATAGCCCTGAAAACTACCACTAGCTTTTCTCTGTCACACACTGACTGAGGTGCTCATTCTTGCCTTTTCTCCTTATCTTCATGCATAAAAAGCAGACTCCTAGAAATGCTGCTAGTTCCTGGAGGAAGCAGGCAGTTATGAGAGCAGCAGAGATGTTTGCCTGTAATCTGGTGAGCCATGGAGCTAAGACTTGGGAGCTGTGAAGCTTGCCTGCTGACCAGTGGAGTGTGGGATGAATGGAAGAGAGCTCCTCAGTGAAGCATTGGCCAACAGTGGAGAAGCAGCAGAAAGGTCCTGTGACCTTTTAAAAGTGGGATAGAAGAGGTACTAGATTAGCAGCAGAAGATTGAAAAACCAGGCTTGTTTTGAGATACCTTGCCTTGGGATTTCTGAGGGCAATGTGCAGTGTCTGAATGATAAACTACCAGAATTGTGGTTGATATCAACTTTTAGAGATGCTGTGCTGAAGCCTTTGAAGGGCAGAAGGGAAGAACAGATGAGTAACATCTTCTGTAATATCACACCCCTGAGCCTGGAGGGCTTGGAGCAGGAATGCCATCATCCTGCCTGGGCCCTGCTGTTTCACAATTGTCCATTACTGGGGATTTTAACCTTCATCCTGAGGTGTCCCTTTGTGTCTAGTGCAATAAACAGGGCCCTGGGGCCAGATGGTCCCATTAGCAGTCCTGATGCTGGCAAGACAAGAGCATAACACTTGGCACTTTACTACCTGCTCCTTTACATTGCTTATGATGGATGGTTGTGCTGTGGAAAAAAAGGACAAATATGATAAATAACCATGGAAAAAAAATCTATGTAGATGGATGTTCTACTGTAAACCATATGTCTCTGTCCAGGGCTACTGCACTGTTGTTTAAAAAAACCCAGCAGGGTAATAAAAAGCAAGATTTCCTACATTTTCAATGATGTTTTCTGACCATGTGTAGTATCAAGTGTTGAGAGACTGGCCAGAATTTCAGCCCTGGAGGCCAGACAAAACCTCCTCACGTCACACCTTCTGGGATCTTTTGCTAAAGGGAGGAAACCATTGCTGTCAGCCAGTGCTTGCCTGGCACCCGGCCCTCCTCCTCCTTCTGGTGGTGAGTCTGCATCTCCAAAAGAAGCCAATTTTTCACTGCAATCCTGGTGATCATAAAGCTGAAAGTGTTGGCCCTTGACATTAGCTCTTCAAGGGCAAAAATCTTACTTAGAGAAAGAAGACATGCACAATCTGAGGAAAATTCAGAGTACTAGTGCCAGCAGACACTTAAACCCCCAGTTTTCCAGGACAGTGACAGTGTCAACTAATGACAGTGTCAACTCATCAAATTACTTTCTTGTACACTGATGAGGATGTCCTCAGGGCTTCTGGACACCCATCTCCCAAACTCCACTCATGACTAGGCATACCAGCTCAGGTTCCCACAGAATAACCTGCCTTTACTGTCAGAAAGTTAATCCAGCTAATTATTCACCTCAATTAGCATTCATAAGAGAGGATTTACCAGAGTCATTTCTGCTTTAACAATGCCCTGACCATCAACTTTCACCTTATAATCTGTAACAGCTGTCATTGTCAAGCTTTCCATCTCTTTTGGCTCTCTGAATTCCTTGATTTATATCTTCTGCAGCAAAAACTTAGAGGCTGAAAGCTAAAAGTGCTTAGCCAAGCAAGGACTGAGATCGATGAAATCAAGGGTTTGGTGCTCCCAGGTGAGGAGCAAGACATGAGTAAACACGATAGGTTCTAAGTTAGAAGCAGTTCTATCCTGTTACCTGCACCCAGGGAGACACGGTGAGTAGGCAGTTAATTGTTGCCCCCAAACACAAACGTTTTCTGAAACTGAAAATCAATATTTTTTTATCTTACAAATCTGAAATACCAGGTAATAGTGGTTTATTGCCCTGTCACAAAGAGCACTATGAGTAGGGAATCCATAAAAATGGAAATAGTCAGAGTCATTTCCTCCTCTACCTGAGTAGATGGAATAAAGGGTCCTTCATCTCTTGGAGCTCTTGGGAACTGGCAAGCTGAAAAGATTACCTTTTTACTAACAACTGTGGATGTTAGAGGGGTTTTCAGTTGGATTTCTGCCCCACTGGGTTGGTAGAAGTGAAGCATTACAGGAGAGAAGAGTATTTGCAATCCTTACTTCCAAGCCTTATCATCTTTTCCTAGCTGTTATGATGAGCCGAAGGATTTGTTCCCCTACCTGTCTTCCCTGAGCTATTTTTCATAGTGGATTGAGAAAGGCTTAAATGTTACAGATGGCTGAAAATCTTGTGGCATCAGCATGAAATGGCTGCTTCTGTTCATGCTAATAGCCTGAAATGAACAGCAACAGCAGCAGCAGCAGCAGCAACATAGTATTGTGAGTCTTGCCCTGGCTCCTTCAGTCTATCAGCTGAAAAATATTAATCAACATACCTGGTTAAAGCCTTTTTGGCCCAAATTTGCCACTGTTTCTAAGACTGGTTTGGCTACCTCAGTGATAGCAATGGACAGGTGACCCATCCAGAATGCACAGATCCAGAGAGTTGCCAGCATTTTTAATGTGTTTTATTTTTTTAGAAAAGATGAACCTAAGAGGCTGTTTAGGATGTTTGTTTTTCATGTGAATTTCCAAATCCTCTAGTTAGGTTTTAAAACCATTTGGTTTCCAGGTCCCATTAAGACAGTTCTCTACAATAACTGGGAGTGCTCAGGTCAGTGTCACACAGCCTTTTCTTTGCTGTATGGTTTGGGAGCAGCATTTAAGGTGACCAGCATCTGACTAAGCCTGACTAAGTGTTTTCTGCCTGTTAACCAAAGCATCAGGTGAATGTGTATCCCATACTTCTGTACTTTTGCTTGGAAGGCTTCCCAATCTGTCTTTGTGCTAGTACTTCCTCATACTTGCTCTCTTCATGACCTTTCTTCTTTTTCCCTACTTCTTCCTTTTGCTAAAATGTAGCTGACTCTGGTAGGATGAAAAACCAGCACAGCAATCTGATTTTCATTCTCACATCAAGAAATCTAGATTCTTGCTGCAGAAGCACCTGTAATTGAAAGTCATCTCTGGAGCACTGGAGCCCTCTGCTCCCCATCCTTCTGCTCCATGCAAGAGAAGTATTTGCCAGCAGACATTTGCACACATGGGTGTCATCCCTACAGCCTTCTCCGTAACAAAGTGTGTTAGGAGGAGGCCAGCCACACCTGTGTTTGAATTGTTCATCTAACAACAAAAAGAGTGATCCTTTTAAAATAAAAATATTCAAGTGAAAAAGAGAGACATTTGTTGGAGACAGATTTCATGGTGTTCCCAAGCAGTTGAGCTTGGCTAAAATTATTAAGTTACAAGACCTAAAACTCAGTTTCCATGTTTTTCTGCAGATAGGTTTTTAACATCAACCATGATGATGCCGTGTACTGGCATCCTAGGAAAGCAGATGGGTTTTCCTGGCACCAGGTTTCCTAGGCTTTTGACTGTTGGAGTCTACTGCATCCTGTTGTAAGGGGAATGTATTTTGCAGTGCCATAACAGGATTCTGTCTATTTCCAAATATAGTGGTTCCCTCCTAATTCTCAGGCATGAGGTACTGCCAGGAATGGCTCAGCCTGACACCATTTTACTACAATGGACATGTGAAAATAGCCTGATTTCTGCACTGAGATTCCAAGCCAGGAATTAATTGAGCCAAGAACAAATAAATAATTCCTTGTTTATTCCTCAGCTGAGGTTTGCTGCTGTTGTCCACCCATAACAGGTCAGGGAGGAAAATTGCTCCCTCTGCCTCAAAGAAAACACTACTCACTGTTCCAGAAAATTAATAAATGGCAGGACTCCTTTTCCTTCAGGAAAAGGATGTAACTCCCTCTTTTTAATTTAGTATTTTTTAATTTCTGTCTCTTAACTACAAGTGGTTGGACTATCATTACTAATTTATAAAACATGAAAATCTTCATAACTTCTCTGGAGTTTTTTCTCACCTCAGACCCCACAGCAGTTCCCCAGTGGGGAAGCTGTTAAGGTCACAGTTGGCTTTAGGGGCAAATGCAGGGACAATGTGCCTGGAAGCACTGAGCTTGTGATCTGAACCCATAAGTTTCCATGCAGAAGCACGGAGGAGTTAGTGAGTGTTCTACAGAACATTATTGCCTCACCAAAGTCATGAGATCCAAAGCACAACTTCCTTCTGAAGTTCTCCTTTCCTCTACCATGTTGGCAACGGGACCTGCTGGTACCCAGAGCCCTCTTCCTTCCCAGGTACTTTTGAAAAGCTCCTTAACTTGTTATTCAGACTCTGGTCACCAGAAGTTTACTCTTGGCTTTACATCTGAGGTGAGTGCAAGGACATTTCCTTACAACGTGAGCATTGCTAGAGAACCCTGAAAGGAGAGGTTCCCACAGCACACAACCTCCCCTGTTGCAGGTTTCTCTCTGGCAGCTGAGGGCAACCCTCCAGGGTCTCTGTACAGCAGGAGAGATGTGCAGCTCAGGAACCCAGCTCGTGTCCCACCAGGGGAGGCACACCCACTGCTGACACCCATCTGTAGCACAGCAGTGGCCCATGGTCTGAGCTTGAAGTTGCTACACTGAGGGGGCACTGCCAAGATGCATTCTTGGCTGAGATTGCCTTTAGGAACAGGTTAATTAGAGGGGCACCTGGGAGGACACACAGCAGTCCTGCTGCTCAAGGGAGGTGCCCAGGCTGTGTCTTCCTGCTCAGGGCTGCTCAGGATGCTCCTGTGTTTGGTGGGACTCCATTCTGCTCCATGCCTCTGCTACGTCCATGACACGTGGCTAGTTACTGCAGAGAGCTTTTACCTTAGTTTTTTGCATTTTTATACAGCTTTTAGTTTTAACATTGTTTGATGATTAACCGGTCTCTTACATGACAGTGTTAAGCACTACTGAAAAAATTTATAACTATTTAGAACTACCCAACAGACCCTGATTTTCCTCCAGCCTTGAGACAAAAATCTTGTGGAAAAGAAAAAAAAAAAGTGGCTATTTAACAGTGTCCACTAAAATTATGTAAGAATATAGGACAAAAAGCAAAGTGAAAATCTGCACTAATCTGAAGTGTTGGGGAGAATCAAAAATCATATCAGACAGGCATCAATGTGGCCAGGTAATCACTGTTTAGTGCCCCTCTCGCTTTAGAAAAGGACCTGAATTTTGTGCATGCAGCAAATAAAGAATTTACCAGAATATT
The DNA here is from genome assembly GCA_013397245.1 of Thryothorus ludovicianus. Classification (NCBI taxonomy): domain Eukaryota; kingdom Metazoa; phylum Chordata; class Aves; order Passeriformes; family Certhiidae; genus Thryothorus; species Thryothorus ludovicianus. Next base: position 342,332 of record VZTB01003869.1, read on the forward strand.
AACAACATCCCCATTCCTATATTTGTTATAAATATAAGGTTCAAATAGGCACCCTTGGTGCAAATAGAAAGGTATTGCTGTCCACCCATGGTCTGTTGCCTTTGTTACTTAAAGACCCCAAGTACTTTGCATTTTGCCAGCCACTTGGAATATATACACCAGCTATAAAATGATACTTAAAGAGTTCCTGCACTTTGTACAAATGGCTATTTATGACCTGCCATCAATGTTGTTCTATGGAGAGGCATGAGGAGGGGGTGATTGATGGAGCACTGAGCCCAATCCATCAGTCACTTCACTACAAACTCTAAACAGATTTTAATTGTGAGGCCAGATTTACTCCAGCCATCTGTATACAAAACGTGTCTCCCCACTGAAATAGAGAAATACTTTATCCTGAATGCTCTTTTGTAATGTATATATTGTATCAATGTCAATAAAATATTTGTCACAGCAAAAATGTAAGCCTGTCTGCTGTGTAACAGAGAGCCCCAGTGGAAGGCAACATTCCCAGATTTAATGCTGACTAAACTTCTCAGTTTCACAGGAAATTAATGGGGCTGGGGAAGAGCCTTGCAATTAGAGGAGCAGGGCTACAAATTCTTGCCTTGCTGTTGGCTTGCTTTATTGGAAAGATCTCAGTTCTCCGAGCAGTACTGAGCTGATGGCTGGAATTGCTGGGAGCTTTTATTTCTCCTCAAAGCAATAAAAATAAAGCCACTGGCATGACAAGCTTACCTACGCCTCCATCCCGTGCTTTGCCAGAGCACCCCAGGTTGTTCCCCACCCAGAGCAGTGGATTTACTCTCCACAACCCCTTTAAACTACGGCATCACTGCTGAGACTGCCAACATGGGAGCCAATTAGGTGGTGCTGCAAAGATGCGAGTGCCTGTGGTGTGACATCTATCGGCTCATCTCGAATATCCCCTGAACTGCAGTAAGTGGTAGCAGCTTTTAATCATTGCTGAGCTTGACTCAGTTCAGACCATTTCCTTGAGCTATCCAGTCCTTTTGTCCATCTTACTTCCACTATGATTAAAACTCTATTTACTGTAAGAAACTCTATTTACTGTATCTTCTTTAAATGTTATTCCTTTCCTCATTGCTAGCCAAAATACAATTGCTTCTGAAGATCCTTGGGTTATGTGACTTCCCCCTCTCCTGTGGTAGGCCCAGTCTGCTACCTCAGGTGTCTGAGCAGCCTGGCAAATTCCTCAAGAGCTGGTATCCCTCCTGCTACTGCTCAGCTCTCTCTGGCACTCAGAGAGGCATTGCATTACACCCTCCTTTCTGCATTGCCATAGACAGTGGCCACTCACAGGTTTGTTTTACCCAGGCAGAATAGTTGTCCTTTGCAATTCCTAATGCACCTGTTAATAATACTGAAAAAAGTCACCAGTATAGCCTGAAAGGTTGGTCTCTGGGACTCCTTGTAAGGGGGCTGTGCATGTGACAAACTTTTCATCCACAATCAAGTGAGGAAGCAAGCATACCTTTACTTTCTGTTAAAGTGCAAACCCTACCAGCCCCATTGCAACCACATTTGCATTTTTTTCTTCTATGACATGTGGGTAACACTCACTCATTTGTTGTGATTTTAGGTTATTCACACAGCTTGTGGCACAGGACTCCAGTCTAATTAACCTGAATGGATGTTGGCATGCTAAACATTGCGTACTCAGATTTATAGAGGATCCTGCAAATGCTTATCCTTGCAAGGCTTTTTAAAATCCAATTTTCTGCTGTTTCCTTGTTCCTTGGAATTTCTCTCTGATGGACAATGGAAACAGACGTCTGGCTTTCACTTCAGTTTCTAGTCAGGTTTACTCTGAATTTTGTGTGCTAACAGAGTGACATTTTTGTTGCAAGTTCCAAAAGGAGATTTTTCCTTGTTTTTAACAACATTTCTTTCATGGGAAGTTTTTGATGAATTGCTTTGTGATATTTCTGTTGGTCTGTGGTATTTTTGGGGCAAGCAAGAGCTGGACTGAGGGTTAAGCCCTCGCCTTGGAGCTTCCCTCAAAATGGTGGCCCCTGGGCCACAGTTACTGAATCTAAAACATTCATCACAGGCTTTCTGTGTGCATGAAGGGAAGAACAGATATTGACAGGCTCTTATCTCCATTTCCGGTCAGCCACGCTTGGTATCACGGCAGCCAATTCTCAAACCAGCAGATGAACCTCTGTGCCATGTGATTCAGACACATCTGCCAAGGAAGAAAATAATAGGTCAGCGCCAGTCCTCCTGCATTAACCTGGCCATGCTCATTGCACAGGCACGAGCCTTGTCTCCTGGGTGATATTGAACAACCCAGGAACGATTCCGAACTCCTCAGGTTTTGCTCTTCCTAGGCTGGCAGCACATGTCACCTTTCTCCCATTAGTGGTGAAGTGAGACATGGAGTATATGGATTTGAACATGGGAACAAAGGAAGGAATCCCAGTGAGGTAGGCAATACTTTGGCAGATAAATTTACCATCAAAACCACTCTAACCTATTCTAGAGGCACTTTGAGTGCACTGCATTAAACACAACTGGTAATGCAAAACCAGAACAGAAATATGTCTTTGATTTTTGTCCCTGTTTTTTACTGCTCTAATGTTTGCCCTGTAAACCACGTGAGCATTTGCATCCAGGATAAGGCATTAAATGACAGTGAAATTCAGTGGGCAATGTTCCTGCCTTTAGGCAGCAGCATTGAAGGTCTGTATTTTCCTTCAAGCTCATACCTGCTAGTTGGAAAGCAGGAAAAGGCTGGAGGGATAAGTTGCTTTTTGGACCAAACATTAAACAGAGAAACATTGTGAGATGCAACAGGGTGAAAATGAGGATGCACATCACTCATTCCAGAAACATAATAGCAGAGTATGTACATCTGACACATAACAAAACTTATTAAAATGACAGTACAAAGTCAAATACTGAAAAATTAGGAGAAGGCAGGGGTCTTCAGGCAACCATTAGTTTGCTCCCTTATGCATTAACTATGTGGCTACACAGTGTTTTCCCTGCAGGGCCCTGTTTCATTCACTGCACAAGGTAGGCAGCACAAACTTAATAAATAGCATTTCAGTATTTCCTTTCTCCTTGGTGTTCACTGTGCTGCCTTCACGGTTGGGTTCCTCATCTCCTGTGCCCCTTTCTGCTTTCTCGGTTCCTGTGCTCCCAGTCATATTCCCCTCCCTTGCTGGTGTTCCAGTCCAGAACCCCTCCACAGGAAGTCTTGCAGCCCTTTCCCATCTGTGCCTCCAAGACATCCTGTCACATTTGTCTCTGCTCCCCTCCATCCTCTTCAACTCCTTTCCAAGGGTTGCTGCTGTCTCTGTAGGGTCCCACCATTATCTCCTCACCCACACAGCCTTGGTCACTGGGGACTGGCCTCCCCTATGACCCTTACCTGTCCCATCCCCATCAACTCCAGAGAAGGACCAAGGAATCTGTGCTGCATCCAGGGGCTGGTTTTGTAATGAAAAGATGTGCAGAGATGTCCTGCGGAGGGTTTTTGTGCCAGCCTGGGACCAGGGCTCTGCAATACCGGCAGATCCCCAGTTCCCATCAGCCTCAGAAGGCTTAACTCACCCGGAGAGCTCAGCAGCTGATGTCCCTCCTGCAGGCTGTGAGCCCGGGCCCCATCTGATCAGACACAGAGGTGTCCGTCTGAGCTGATCGTCTGATGAGCCTTTTGTCGTCAAAGCAGAGAAAACACAGCGGTCCTGGGGCATGATTCATCCTGAGCAGGCACTTAATATAGGTCAGTCGAAATGTTCCCTAGGAGTGCCACTGGCTGTAAACAGAAATAGAGCCTGCAAAGCTGTGCAAGTCGAATGCCAGGAGGGGGAGATCACAGAGTCACCCAGACACAGCCTCAAACCTCTGTAATCTCAGTCCTAGCTTGACTCCCTGATCCTACTTCCCTCACCCAGATCATTTTCCAGGCCCAGTACCTTTGGTCTTTGTGTCTCAGTGTTTCACCCTTCTCCAAATCCCAGCCTGGTTCTCTCTCTCCCTCTTGCTCTTACCAGCCCCCAGGTGAAGTTCCAAATCTCACCTGTGAAAATCTGCTGCCCCAGCAGCCACTAAAAGCTGGCTCCACATGGCTACAGACCTGGAACAGCAAATTCTGCATAGCCTGAGGCATCAAACATGCCCAGAACAGACGGACTCTTGGGGGAACGATGCTTTTACAATCCAAATAATTCCCAGTAGGGATGTGCAAATTGGAGTTTTTGGGGACCACATTTGGGGCAGGTTCATAGTGAGACAAAGGATGCGTTCCTGACTCAGAGGCTACTCAAGTGCTCAATTTTAAGTCTTATTTCCACAGCATGTTGTACACAGAATGTTTAAAGAATAAGGTCACCTTTATTTTTTAATGCGCATAAAGTAATAATTTTTTTCTGCCTTCCTTTTTGAAAAATGTTACATCATTTTAGATGTAACAAATATATGTATCCCAAAAAGGAAGACTGAGTAACCATGAAAAATCTCTGCCCAGAAACAGTCTTACATATCGAAATGTAAGATCTTATGATGGGAAGTGCTGGACAAGCTTAATTATATGTGAGTCTAACAACCTGCACGTAAAGATGAGACACTGTCAGGAACTGATGTGTCACAAGAAAAAATGTTAGAATAAATGCACTACATTAAAGAGCTGTAAATCACCACTCTCTGATGGCACAGGTTAAAAAATTCTAAAAGCACCTAAGAAAGAAATTTTGAAGGAAAATACATAATCTCTCAATAAAATTAGTGAGCTGAAAGACAGCAAACACCAAGTCTACCATTTTCAGAAATACTAAGGTTACTCATCCCATGCAAATCAATACATCTTGCTCTGATAAGTTTTGTAATGAAAATTTAAAACATAATTACAGTGCCACTGATTGAAATACGTTAAGGTCTAACAAGCACATTTTCGACACAGGAAAATCATGCTTCATTGTTCGATTGGACTTTGGATAAAAAGGCAATAGAGAATTGGTTGCTACAGGCTACTGGATTCCTACAGAACTTTTGACAAAGTCTTTCTTAAGACAGAATTGCATAAATTAAGTAGCCAGCAGCAAAGAAACATCATAAACTAGAGCAAGACTGCAAAGCAAAAGAAAATCAAGAGGAACAAATGACCAATTTTCATTATGGTAAAACACCATTAGTGAGATACAGTAAGTTTTAGTGCCAGGGGATTGTACTATTTAACATAGTCTTCAGTGCTCTTGAAATGTGGAAAAAACCGGCAGCAAAATGAACTGATGAGGTCCCTTTATCTAATCTAGGCTTTGTAAGGCTGTAGGGGTTGCTGGGTACCTGGGCTTCTCAAACCTCCAGAGGGCCACCACTGAACCACCAAGCCAGAACTTGGGTCTACAAACTTCGCTTGGCATTGTATTTGCCTGCACTGCTTTCACAAGACTGCTGCTGCTGTGTTGCTTCTTTCCAACTTTAGTTCATGGTACTGCTGGTCTTCAAAAAAATGCTCCTTTAAAAATCACAGATATTACTTATGAAGCACAACCTTCCCTCCTGGGAAGCTGTCAAGCGTGCCATACTTGCTTCGGACCTTAAAGATCAGCATTTGTACAACAGGGGTCTGTTCTTGGAAACTTTTGCTTCAAACTATGGAATTTCAACCACATTTTTAAGTAGCATTGCATCATGTACATTTATAGTATTATAAAAATTTAAAATTTAAAATTTTTACGGCAACGAGTCCACTCCAACCAAAGGTCAAGCCAACCCAGGTCCTTTGTCCTGGCATATTTGGATAGGAGACTCCTTAAACTCCCTGCAGTCAACCAAACTGAAGCCAGTTGCTGCTTCAGTGCCTCACCTGTCTCTGCCTTTGAAACCTTTGCTCAGAGTTGCTGAGGGCAAGAGTCCTTTAATCCCAGAAGCTGGGCATGAATCCATAGATCACGGCTCCCATTCTCTTGGGCCTGACCCCACTTTTTGTTTTGGCATGAACAAATCTCCCAGATGGTGCTTATAGTGGGTAATAAACATGTCTTGTGCTCCCAGGTAAGCTTCATTGCTGTGCGTGGGGAGCCAACAAGGACATGCTGTTTCTTGTGGCCTCAGAAATAATTCTCTCTTGGGATTTTTCTCTCTCCTCCAGTAGGTAAGAATAGCAACATCAGGGAGATATCAAAGGCTCTCCACCCACAGCAGCTCCCTCCCAACACTGTGAAGAGGGATGTGGGGAAGGAATGGAGGAAGAAGAAGAGGCAACACAGCTATCAGGAAGCAGAGTCAGAAATGGGAAGCATTACTAAGTCTTCACTTGAAATTCAATACTCAAAATGGTCAGGCTAGTTTGGAGGCTGTAGTTCTGTGATAAAGTTTGAGGAGTGTTCTCAAAGAGCTGGGCAGTGCCCAGCTTGATGTGTCTGCTGTATGAAGGCAATATGTTCTGTGGTTATTCACCTCTGGGCAGTGCCAGCCATTGGGGTGGGCATTGCCCATGCTCTCGAGTCAGCTGTGTGTTTCAGGGATGTTCTGTTCTCCTCTCTGTGTGGTCATTTCCTTCTCTGCACACTGTGTCAGGTGCTCACTCCCAGATACTGGGGATTTTAGTGATCTCTGTGAGACAGCCTTCACCTCCTTTGCCCTTCAATCTCTCTTCCATACCATATAAGCCACCTCTTGTCTGAACAATCTGATGTTTGAGCTCAGTTTCCCATATGGAAATTCATTTTTTCTGTCTGACTTCCACAGGGGCCCTTCCCCAAGACCCTCTTAAGACGAGAACAACAATCTAGATTTTTTCCTATTCTTAGACAGCACAAACAAATAAAAATATTTTCTGTCCCTTCAGCTATTTACAAAGGCAGGTGGACATTCCCACACCTAAGAGGGCAGGAAGTAGTGAAAACTGTACTTCAGGGCTCCTAAATAAAAGCAGCTCCACAGAGCAGGCAGCTGAGCTGATCTACAGCACCACTCCCCTGCCCCCTTTCACTTCTCACACCTTTCTCCGAGTCCCCCCAGCTGCAAAGAAGGAAAGCAACAAATCTTCAAAGGTCAAACGCTGGTGCTGGCTTGCTGGGGAAGGAGAGTTTGGTGTCTGATGTCAGTGTGGGGCTGTTTTCCCTAGTGCTCTTGTCAGTGCGACAGATTGTTTTGAGGATGACACCTCAGAAGTAAGATAAATATTTGGGATCTGAGTTGGATGGCAGCTGTCTAATGGATTATAAAAAGTCTGAGAGGACAGTCATGTGGGTCTGGTAGCAGGGGACCAGGCCTCTGCTTAATATCTTCACATACAGGCTAGAAAGAAAGCTCTCCCCTCCTGTCCCTATAGCTGACTGCTTCAGAAACAGGATAAAGTGTTTTTTGAAGCTCCTCTTGCAGAAGAGAATCTCTCACAGCAAGGAAAACATGGTCAAAAGCAAGACAGCTCTGGGGCATGGTGCACTCAGTCTCCCTGAAGTGATGTGCTGAAGTTACTGGCCTGAATGTGCAGTTTAAAAAAACCTCTCAGTTGTCTTAAAGAGGGTAAGCCCACGGAAAATAATAAAACTTTTGCATTTGTGCCATGAGTTTTGTGATAGTCTGTGTTGGAGGTCACATGTCTAATACCTGCTCTTGAAAGGAGAGGTTCGGGGGAGAAGAAAGATGCAGGCCATGTTTCCCCATGCAAAACTGGATATTGCTAGCTAGATTCCACTGTCATTAGCAGGGAAAGGGGGTGCTAGGGACTGCTGCAGCCTCCTGCCTTGACCCAGCATGGACACATGAGTGTCATGCAGCTGACAGAGGACATCACGATACCTCCAGTTCCCTGGCAGTCTAGGCTAGGTAGGGATCTGCACTTAAACTGGGGTGGGATTGTGCCTGGACATCAGCACACACGTTGAGGTGTTTTAGGTCTGTGCCTAAACCATCTCTGGGGAAAGGTAGAGGTTTCAAACATATCTTCTTGCCCCAGACAAGGAGTTATATTAATGCATCTATTGACATAAGCAGTTTAGACTGTTAGAAACCATGGGCAATTCCCATCAATTTTCTTTTTTCTTCTTTGCACTGAAAAACCCCTGAGAACTGAGAATAATTTTGGAAAATTTTAAGTATTGAATTTTCTGAGAGAAGTTTGTAAGTTGGTGAGGCACTGGAAGAAGTTGTGGATGTTTCCACAGGGGGTGTTGGAGCTAGAGGATCTTTAAGGTCCCTTCCAACCAGAATCATACAATCATTCTACAAAGTTTGTGGGGAAACCCAACAGGTAATGCAAAATTCCTCTGGTGCTCTAACAGAACAAATGCTGGGGTCCAACACAGGGTGAGGTAAAGATCAAGAGCAGCAGTTGTTTGACTTTCTTGACAGTATCATGAGTCTCAAGTAGTAACTTCAGGCACCTTTGTACAGTGCATCTTTTCTATTAGGGGTCAGGCTTTCACCTCATCCTTCTCTAAGTAATACCCCAGGGGAATCAAGATAGGCTCTGTCAAGATGTGTTCCTCTTCAGCTAAGCTATCAGAGTTCAGCTCCACAACATAGCCACATACAGCAGTTTTAGCTGGGCAAAATATACTCAGTGTGAAGCTGAGAGAAGGTTTATCCATTTATACCATTCTGTCAATGATTTTCTCTACTAGAATTTCTCTTCAATAGGAATTGTTTCAATTTAGACCCTTAGGAATAGTCTGAGCATAATTTTTCATTCTGACTTAATGATATTAGCTTCAAAGCCAATGTAATTAAAGTAGTATTCCCTCCTCCTCCACTGTCACACTTTAACTGGTATAAAGGGACTTACTTATAATGGTACTGTTTACATGAAAATTAACTGCATTAATTTTTCCTTCTCTGCACACCTGTATCATGCAAACAGCTGCAACATCACAGGGGGATGAACTGGGGATGAAATACTGAAACCCTTCAGACAAACTAGCGTGTTCAGGAATAGGCAGGTGATAATAACAAGGCAGACCACCTCACACTTAGTGGGACAGACTGAGAGTCAGCATCTGTGGGTTTGAGGAAAAGGAATCTAGAAGAGTCTGATTTGTGATATTCAGTCAAAAAAGTCCAAAAAGAATGGGGAACTTACAACTTCTGGTTTCACATCAGCATGAATCAGGATCCCCACTTCTGATGGCAGAGAACAATGTATTGTTTTCAATTACTGCCTCTCACTATCTTCTCTTGCCTATGGTTCTGTCAAGTCCCACAACTCTTTGTTTGGATACTGAAGTTTGCAGCCATCCTTCTACCCTCCCCACCCTGCTTTTCCATCTCCCAAACTCCGGGTCTCCTTCCAAAGCAACCAGAAGCATGTCACATCAGGTAAGCACTTCTAAGTCACCACAGTCATCTTTCTTACACAGTGCAACATGATTTCATATTTGTCACTTCCCAGACTCCTTCCCAGCCTTCCTGATTTGTGATTTCTATTTCAGGCGCTCTGCAATGGAGTTCCACTGATTAATCTTCCATCTATGAATTAAAAGCAGCTATAATCCCCGGGCATGGGGGAGGGACCCTTAAACATTCCTAGTGGAAAGAGGCAGTATTAATTCTGGCTTGGGAACAGCACTTAGGTTGCCTGCAGAATTACTTAATTTGTTTCTTAATGGACACAATGCTTTGCTGATAAAAGCCCTAAAGTGCCTTTAAAAAAAAATAAGAAAGCAATTGTTCCTTCTTTACCCACTGGAGATTTCATTTGTAATATTTATGCTCCATCCTGGAAAGTGGAAAGGGTTATGCTCCGGATGGGAAATTAACAGGTGCAGGCTCAAGCACTTTGTTAACTTTGAAAGGGAAGGGAGGAGCCCACCATTGAAGAAATGCTGAGAGCAGCTCCTTGTAAGAATTACTGTCCAGACAGGGGTTTAGGGCAGGGCAGGAGGGATGCCTAGATATCCAGGGAAATGTTTTACCTACAATCTTGTGTGTTATAGGAAGAAGAGATCAGAGATTAAACCCAGTCTCTAAATTTCCCTAAACTGGATAGTAAACAAAGTCAGTTCTGCCACATATCAGGTAAAAGCTGGGACTAAAGACCACTCCCTAGGCAAAAAGGGTTATCAGCCACTTGGTCTTTCTTTGGATGCAGCCTTCAGGTGTCATAATTTTCTTATAATTGCTGATATCTCAGCAAAATGGAGGAGGAATGGTATATCCTAGAGATGAGAATAAGGAAAAGCTTTTTAGATCATGTATATGACACCAGAATATCAACCAAATATTCAGAAACTGAAAATCAGATCCCTGCCCAGCTCTGGATCCTGGCCCAGAGCTTTGTTTTGGCCATTTCTGCAAGCTGAATTTGTGTTACTGACCACTGCCAGGCAGTCTAGCTCTGAGATAGATGAACCATTTGTTTAATTTAACATGACAGGTCCTGTGTTCTGTAATGCATGATGCATTTCCAGGGACCCCAGGCTTTCATCTTAAGCTCAACCGCCAGGATTTTGTACCCAGGCTGCAGTGCTGGAGCTCCTGCTTTTGCTCCATGCCACATTTGCCTGGGGTTGCTGGGTGGGTGCCAGACCCAGCACCGCCATTTTTCCACGTCTCCAGGGCAGGCAAAGTCTTTCTGGTATCCCCTCAGTATGTGGTGTGTGCTGGGTATGGTGCTGCAGCAGGGTTGCTCCTGTTTCCTGTCAAGGTTAGTGGATCACCCACTCTTACCCCTTCAGGTCTGGGATCCCTTGTTCAGTTATTCCCATGTTAGACATCTTGGAGGAAAGGATGCCATCTCCTCTTATGCCTGGAAGCCTTTCCTAGGAAAGAGGGGAAAGCAGTCCATCCTCTGAGGTTTATCTGTCTCTCCAGCATGGGGGCAGCAGGCTGTGTTGGACACAGAGAGCTTGGAGACCAGTCTCCACCCAGCAGTAAGCTTCCTCCTGTCCAGAGGATGAGGATGGACCAACAGAGATTCTGGAGGCTGGACTGAAGTAGATAAGAAACCAAAGTAAAACATTTGAGCTGACAGAGAAAGTTGATGATCCAGGAATATTAGTGGAATGAGGGAAGATCTTGCAGAGATCAGTGCTATAAGAGCAATAAAGCAAAAAAACGTGACTAGCTACTCAAAATAAAGCTCCTTGAGTCATACTGCATTAGCCCGTGCAGAAGAAAAATACCCTATGGAATGTACAGACCAATTACGTACAGAAATCCTGGGCCAAAGCTGAGAGGGGGGAGTGCACAGGAGTCTCTGTTTTAGTGTCACTCTGTCATAAGGACTCACCAAGGCACAAATGTCAATGAAAGCTGCACATCCTCTTGCCCTGGTGAGCACAAAGAGCACTCTTGTGTCTGCAGAAGGAGACAGGGATGTGGCACCAGATCTGACCAACACTGAAAATTCCTCAGTGCTGAGAAAATCTAGGATGAAATCAGCAGGAACCTCTGCGCTCACTTGGACTTCCCTTTCTCTTGTCTAGCAGGTGAAAATATTGGTACTTGATCAAACAGAAGAAAGTAGGGAAATCTCATTCCTAAATGCACTGTTTTCTGCCACTTAGCATCTAGCCCAATACTAATCTCACTTTTATAGGCATCAAGGCAGCATTAACATCATCTGAGGAACTTCAGATTTAGAGTAGTTTAACCACAACCAGAATCAGGCCATCAATAATTTCTGGCATGAGAGTCTGTTCCCCTCCCCCTGCTGCTCCCATTGTTTTCTGTGGTCTATAAGATAATTCACTAAAAATATTACTATGTGCTGTTTGTACCGCCTGCCTCTTCAAGGTGCTCCTATGCCGTCATCTCTTCCCAGCTCCAATGTGTGGAAATTTCATAAATCACTGCAGGTTGCACTCACCTGCTGTGGGGACATGCATCACCTAAATACCCTCTTCACAAGCTGGCTTTCACCTCAAGGACATAAGAAAAGATGCTCCTGCTGGCTAGTCTGCTTCTTGCCTTGCAGAGGATGTGTGAGGAAAACTCCAAACGCAGGAGTATATTGATCTAAATTAAACACACAGACACAATCTAATTGCACTGACAGGAAACTGGTGTTTAAAGGCAGAAAATTAAAGCTGTTAATATAATAATGAACAGTTGTGCTTACTGTCTGTGCCTCTGACATTTCATATTGTCATCTCACAGCTAATCACCACCTCTCCCTCTTTTGTGGGAGTTAAAATGTTTGTATTCATTCACCCAACAAGGTAGCTCTCCAGTTCTTAGACAGTTACTAAACAGTCCTACCTGCTAATGAGCCACCAAGCTGGAGCTGCCCAGGTGATGGAACAATAGACGCCCACGCTCCACAGTGAGCCTGGTCAGGTCAGGCACAGGGCACTGTGAGCCTCCTGGCCACTTGCCTTGATCTCTCAGATGAGAGCAGCACCCCAACAGCCCCACTCACCCCCTCTGTGACGATGGGGAGACATCAGGAGCAACTCTGAACACTCTTGCCAGGCTGCTGCAGGAGCAGGAGAAAGCCACAGCCACTGCCTTTGGTCAGGGAGGCTCCTCGCTAGCTAAGGGTTGGAAAGTGTCGCTGCTGGACACACAAAGACACACACGTACACTTGCTGGTGAAGAAGGTTAAAATTACTTTATTCAAATATGTGGCTCCACATTTATAGTATTTTCACACAGACTAGGGATTGGAGGAGAAGGTGGACACCTCTCCCATCCGTTTGGTCAAGATAACTGCTTATCAGTTGTTTTTTACTCTAAGAGAAAGTATGCAAGCAACTTCATCTTAACATAAACATGCTTCTAATTATAACACCCATGTCTGAGAAAGAACTATGAACTATGAAAGCAGTAAGTTGTAAAGTGCATCAGAAAAGTTTGAAAAATTAAGGCGACAGGAAAAGTCAGACCCTGGCCCTGGATGTGAATCCCACCTTAAACTGCAGCACCACTCACAGCTTTGTGGGGGACCTGCCACCTCTGCCCATGCTGCTATTCCCAGAAGAAGCTGCCGAGGCTTTTGAGGCACTGCACTTGACACAGGTCCTGCCTGTCACAGTAATTTGGCTCCCCATATCTCCAGCCAGTGAGGCTGCTGTGCTGGGCCACTTCAAAGGGTCTCTGGAAGTTTTCTGGCCAGCTGCCACCTGCCTGCTCTCCCAGAATCAGGGACATAAGCATCACTGAATGGCTTTTTTTCACCTGGGGAATTGTGCTCACTGCTAAGTAAATATCTCCACTCCACAGACAATGGGCCTGGGGGAAGGCAGGGGGACAGACTTGCCTGCAAGTCAGCAGCTGGACTGGGAAATGAACCCTTGCCCCAGCCTCTGGCATTGCCAGCTCCCAATTCCAATGGCAGAAGAGGGAGAAGGGGAATAAGGCTCATCTGCTTTTAAATACAACCTGCAAGCTGATTTCCTTCAATGATTTTCCAATAAGCTTGGCTACATCGCTTGAGTGGATTCTTGACAGCCTCAGCATAACAGAAAGGGCACCACATTCCCCTTCAGTAGCCCCCACAAGGGCTGCAAAAGCTGAAGGCCAGTGGAATAAATGTTGCCTTAACCAGGCCAAATCCTGCCTTGTGCTGCCTGCCAGTTGTGTCCTGGGTGATGAGTAACTACCTCGTTAATGGTAGAAGGATGAGCTTGGAGTTGCCAAAGTGATTGGACCTATGGCTACAGATCAGCATGACTGGGAGACACCTTCTGCTTGCACAGCCGATGTGTACAGAGTCCCACATTCAACTGGGAAGGAGCAAATCCAGAGAATTAAGGGTATTTCCATAATCCCTATTCATGCATATTTTTTTATTTTTGTCCCATTCTGTTTTTTGGACGCATTAATTTTTGACAGCAAGGAGTTCCTACAGACTTGGAGCTACGTATTACACAAAAATAATTTCCTAGCTTTTTATGAGCAGATTTTCAATATAATGAATCATCTCTGAGAAAGAAAGTAATTAGGAGCCTCCAGTACACTTTGTCTAACCCATCTATTGGTTTACTGTGGTCTACCGTGTCTTTGTTATTTGTCTCCCGTGTTTTAAAAAAAAATACAGTATTTTCTAGCCTTTTTCTGTCTGACTGCCAATTCCTTTTACTTCTCCTACACCTTTTGTGGACAGATCTCCAGGGCAGAGTATAATATTGCAGGTAAAAGCAAGCCATCTAACAATATCATAGCATTACCACACAGTTGATCTCCTCTCACATTTCCAGCTGTTTTTAGCCTTGCTTCACCACCTTCCTGCATACTGGAGGGGTTTCATGGAGTTCTGTGCACTGGAAAGATCATTTTTCCTTCTCTTAAATGAAGTCACAGCAATGTCACCGAACAGTTTAAATTACCTCTCCTTGCTCTTTGCCCATGATGGCACCCACATCTTTAGGAAACAGATTTTTGGCTTTGTTGGGTTAACAGTTTTCCACCTCCTGCATTTCTGTCCACCTGTCACATTCTCTGTCAGCTCCCTCTCTTTATGGACTGCATGAATTGCCCACCAGTCCCTCAGTCAGCCCCACATACACAGACCCACACCAGCAGCTGGGAACTGTGCTAGATGAGGATGAATGCAGTCCTTTCTCCTGCCATTTTCCCTAAACCTTCAGCTAAGGAGCTACAGGAATCAGCCTCCAAGCCCAGACTTCCCACTACTACATCCATGAAGAACAAAATAAATTTTCATTCGCTCAAGAAGGAAGCAGTGCTTGTGGGTGACATTCAAATACCTGTGGAGAACAACAAGGTAGTCAGGAAGCCCCAGTCGTTGTGCAGCTTTCCCAGGTTCATTCCAGTGCTTGGGTTGATTAAATCCAGAGGACAGTCAGGAAAGGCTACTGAGCAAGCAGGGACAGCAGAAGTCCTGTTTCAGAGGGAGTAAGGACAGCAAGCAAAGTGGAAGGGGTCTGTCCTGCAGAGCAGAGCCAACTCCACCATCCTCACCACCACACCACAGAGCATTAGTGCTCTGGTCCCTGGGGATTGCTGCCAGTGAGGGAATTTCTCAGAGCAGATGCCTCACATCTGGGCAGCCATGGCCCCTGGCACCACGTGCAGAGATGGAAAGTGGTGATGAGGGTGATCAGAAAAGCCAAGATGTGATCAGCTGTAGCAGCGAATCAGCATTTTCCCTGGCCTAGCCTTGCCCATATGGAACAGAGAGTGGACACTGGATGCAAATCATGGCTACTGCAGCTGCCTTTCCCAATGGGAGTGAGCCCACTAACATCCTCCTACACATGGATCCCATCCTCTGACAGATAGGTAGCATCCAGGCTTGCCCTGCAATTTGTCACTCAGAGGTCTCTTCTGGGGCACTCTGCTCCTTACTTGGCCCACAGCATAACCAAGAGAAATGCAGAGAAGGATGTAATTTCCCACTGCCCAGGCAATGAAAGTATCTTTCCTCATTTTATAGGCACCTGCCGACAGGCTTTAAAAATAGGGGACCCAATTTCCATTATCATGGTGTTCCCTTATAACATAAAGGAGCTTTAAATTGGAGCGATCTATATTCATCTCATGGTTTCTTTCCACTGCCATAGTGCTGTAAAACCAGCTGTAGTGTAAATGAGAATCAGGTCCAAAGTGTTCCCCTACAGCACAGAACAGCACTGGCCCAAGTCTTTGAGCAAGACACCTGGAAAGGGGGAGAGAAGTAGAAAATCTGTGGTCAAAAAGGGAGGGAAGTAAGAGGGTAGGACGGCAAATGTGACCTTGATAGGTACATTTGAGAAATAAGCCTCTACCAGCTTATGGCTGTAGATAGCCCTCAGGGATGAGAGTACTCAAGCTGTTCACACATGGGTAAATTAATGGGAGTCCAGGCTTGTAAGAGAAATAGGCACCATGCTGGTGACACCTTCAGTGATACAGTCTGTATGTGTATGTATAAATCTATATATTTGTACACATGGACATCCCAGAGTTTTGACAAATCTTTTCAAATTTGTTTCAACTACCACCGAGATCCAGTGGATTACTGATAATTTAGTTATCCTTCCTGTACAAGATAAGCAGTATCATATGCAGTGTAAGCAAATATGTCAAGCAATTTCTTGGTTCACCCATCTGTAGCTGCCAGTCACACTGGGATTTATGTATTAACTGTGTTGGATCAAATGTTGGCTCAAATGTTGGATAATTTGGTGAGAGAGGCCGGTTGTTTTTCCAACTGGAAAGAGAACATGCGGGAAGATGGACAGGACTCTGAGCAATGGAATAGTTTAACTTTTTTAACCCCTGACAAATGCCACAGGCAGCAAGACTAACCACCTCCACTCTTACAACTGGGAGGACTGTGGGTTTGGTGTCTGCACAGCTTATGTGCAGGTAGCCACTGCCATGGGCAGCACTTCCCTCTGACCACCTCTGCTATGCCTACGAGTGCAAACTTGTGCCTTCTGGACTTGGAGGAAAAGGTGGACAAAGCAGTGCAGAGATCAAGAGCCAGAGAAAAACAACTGCTCAGCAAGAGCTTTCTCTAACAACTCTCAGCCTCCACAAAGCTCATCTTTTTCTGTCAGGGTGCCTGTGCAGCCTCTCCTCTCACTGCTGATGGGTAGGCCAGAACAACTAGGAAGCATTTTGGTTTTATGACCAAGATCCACAAAGGTTCCCAAGTCACTTTGTGCATTCATCTTCTAAAGAAATTGATATGGAGAGAGGAGAGTAACAGCGTCTCATCCCTTGAACCATCACTGAACTCCTGAGAAATTTTCCAGCTTGAATAAATTGTGCTGAGCAGAACCCTGGGACCTGGATGAGTGTTGGCATGTCCCAAGATCCCCTCAGAGGTGCTTTGAGGACTGGAAGAAGGACAACCTCTCTGACCCTTCTGCCCTGCTAGTTCCCTGTGGGACTCTGAAACCTGACTGCCTCTCTCCTTGGAGTATCATGAAAAAGTCAGGTACGGGATTCTGGGATGTTGAAAGAGAAAGGATGGAAGAAGGGGTTTTCCCAACCTAGCAAAGGTGAAAGGTCATTAAGTTTGTAGAAGGTAGCCTTCAGCCAAAAAAAGAGGCTTTGTCTGAAGTCTTAGATACATTAAAAGGACGTGTAAAGTGCAAACACGCTGGCCAGTACTTTGCACCATAGAGTTAACACTGTCATGTGACACAGCACTTGGGGTGACAAGACCACATGAATGTCAGTGGTATGGGTAACAGATCAGGAGACCCCATTAACTCAGTTCTCTCATGGGTTTCTGCTTCAAAACAAAATGACAGGTTGGCTTGAGGCTCCCCATACAGAAAGCAGGTGTCCGACTGGTGGTCTTCTCATTCTGCAAACATCCATTGCTCCTCACCATCAAAGACAGAGGTCAGGCACAGTACAGCAGCTATGAAAGCAGCTAAATTAATTGAGTGGGTTAGAATGTGTCCAGGATGCTGGTACTCTGTCCTAGGGAGAAATGCTGTGACATTTGCCACGGATTAAAGATACCACCAGCTGTACAGTTCATCCAGGTCTTGCTAACTCTTTTATTGAGCATGGATTCTAATAGCAGAGTTTCCTGCAAGCACAGACACAGGAGAACCCCAGTGCCATTTCCCACAGCAGTAAAGTTTCCCATAGTGGGGTACTGACACATACTGGTGCTGCTTAGTTTGTAGGACAGGTCAAAAGCAGAGCCCTGAGGGACATCATGTGCTTGTCTTCCTCCTGTAATTTTCTCTTGCTGACACTGGTCATTCCACCCTCCAGCCACCTTGGCCAACACATCTCAAGCAGACCGATTCAATTGCTGTCACCAATTGCATCACACCTAACCAAAACAAAAAAAGGAAATTACAGGCGCTGGCTCTTCCAGAGCAAGGCCTGTTCATAGCAAGCCAAGAGATAAGCATGAGTCAAGAACTGTTTTCCCAAGCTCCCAGACAAGAAACTGTGGAAGCACAGGTGGTGCTTCCCAGAAGACTTACCTATTTGGCATTGTTCCTCCAAGGCTCGTTTTGCTTTTGCTATTTCCTAGCTCATATTTGACTAGTTAAAAGTTTTATCAGCCAGGGCCATAAATTATCATGACAGCTTCTAGGGAAACTCAGTCCTTTCGTCTCCTGCTCATTTCCTCTCTGTCCCTTGCCATTGATCAAACCTGCTGAGTTTTAGACTTTTCAAAAGCAGAAACAAAGACAACTCCAACCCTGTCTAATTGAGATGTAGGTAAAGTTAAAAAGCAGCTGCCACGCATGTCTTTGCCTCAATTAAATTGGCTCCTTGATATTTCTGATAATTCCTTTTTCTTCTTTCCTTTTCATATCTTTTTTTTTTTTTTTAGAGCAGCTTTATGATTAATGGGTGCTGTGATGCAGTGACATTTCAGCTTTTCGAATATCCCACGTCCCTGTTAAATGGCAGGGGCTCGAGCTCCTGTTTACAAGGAGCAAGAGACTGCAAGTTGTACTATTAATCAACGGGGTAATTCAGCAGGGGTGTGGAGAGAGAGCTCAGAGCCCTGCTCCTGGCAAACATGATACCCCCCAGGAAATTTGAAAATGTTTTTATCCAATGCACTCTGTAGCTGAGAGCAAAGTGGCTCAGCTGAGTAGCGGGCTCAAGGAGTATCACTGCACTGCTTGAAGGTCATTAATTTGTGTCTGATGAGGGAGAAAAAAAGCAGTGAAAGCCAACGCTTTTCCAATGTGTGGATTGAGGGCTCTAACAGGCCCTGAAGAGCTGATGCTGGAGAGCAGGAGTTGTGTTTCAACCCATTAAGCCCTGGCCTGACTTTCAATGTCAAAAAGGAGATGGATGATGGTGCTGAGAGCAGTTTCTTTGTGCAGGAGTTTGGAGGCTGTACAGTAAACTTTGAACTGGAAGTGTGAGGAATATCAGGCTTTGCTGGGGGCTACCTCTGCAATAACAAGAGTTTCAGACACTGTAACTGTCTCTGATCCTAAAGGGACTTCAACAAAACTGGGTTCAGGACTGCCTCAGTGTGCTGAGAAGGGAAGGGCGGCTGATCCTGGAGGGAAACAAGTGCAGTGGAATAAGACAGCACTGCTTGCTGGGAAGGTGGGACTGATCCTTCTACTCAAAGGACTCATTGAGAATCCAAAAGTAATGAATGAGTGTAAAAATAATGTTTAACCATGCCCCTAAGGGTATATCCTGAGTTACATGAGCATTATGGTTACCTGGCAAAATGCCTTGAATTTCCATAGTCGGGTTTCTTGGTCGGGTCTCTGCTATGTCAGTCATTGCGCAGCAGGGGAGGGCAGACAAGCCTGACAGGAGTGATAGGCTTTGTGCCCGAGCAGAGGAAAGCACAGCTAAGGAATGGGCTATCAGGATTCTCCCTTTCTTTCCCTCCTGCAGCATTTTTGAACAGGGGTGCCAACATCTTGCATCTGATGAAGCATCAAAGCACAGAATGTCGTTTCTTCTGAATGGGAGCGGAATACACTCCCTTGCCATTTAAGTGGGAGTCGCACAATGTGGCTTGTTCAGAAACAAACAAAAATGGGCAGGTTAAAAATAAGACTTCCAGAAAAGGACTGGAGAAGCTAACTTCGATCTTCTTATCAAAACACAGAACACAATCCTATAATCATCAGCGTTAGGACAACTGAGGGGGCTGCAAGATGTGTTACAAGAGCAGAAATTTCTCAAGTCAGCTTTCCAAGTAAAGGAAACCTATGATGTAATTACACCCTACCAGCAAGCACAGCAACAACAGGTCTCTGTTGTCTCTGTTATCTCTATTCCTCCCTACATGGGTACAGTTCTAGTAGAAGCACTCCAGCCAGTCCAAGCTATCCCACATAAAATAGCAGCATTGAAGAAAATAATTTAAAGCTTTGTCTGCCATGGCCATATGGGGCTTGTAAATGATGTTCCCAGTTCTACGAACAGGAAAGGCTTCTCTAGGGGACCAGACACCTAAAATCAGTGTGTTGTCTAATAACTGTGGAGATGGAAGAAGTTGTGCTTACTCTTTGGGAAGGCTTGTAGAGCAGCAGCCCTCAGAGAAAGCATCAGAGCTGATACAGCTCCTACAGAGAGTACTGTGGTTCAGCACCACAACAGCGATTATCCTGCAGTGGCTGGTAAAGGAGCAAAGGGAGCAAAGTAAAGAGAAGAAACCCCCAGTCTATTCTACATTGCCACCTCTCTTTGCAAAGCACCAGCAGAGATATACAAGAGATGAAAGAGTTCCTTCTTGGGCAACCAGTGTCCAGACATCATCTTTTCTGCTGCCTGACCAACTCTACTCAGAGAGGTACTAAACCAATACTCTTCAGCCTAACTAAAACAAGGGATGAGCACCAAGTGCTTTTCCTGAACTAGAGGAGGTCACAAAACAGGGGTTGGCCGACCTGGGAGGTCCAAGAGAAAAGAATTTAAGGAGGCTTTGATAATGGGTTCATGGCCATAAGCTTTTGAAGGGGAAACATCAGAGGGACATATTGGCATAGCTAAACTTGCCCGGGGAGTTTCTGGTACGGACACTTGTCTACTGGGAGAGACCTAGCTCTAACCAGCCCTGCAGGGGTAGGAGAATGGACCAGCAGAACTCATTACTTTTTTTACTCCCATTTTCTGCAGTTCCTGTGAAAGGTGCCTCTTTGTAAATAAAAGAAATCATCATCTTAATTCCTCCACAACCGAGCTTAAGCAGAGCAAATAGATTTAGATATGAAACCCAAGGGACAGGAAGCTCTGTTGGAGGCCACAGCTTTATCCAGTAACCCCAGCTACATCCTCTCCTCCCTCCTCTGCTGAATAATTCAGAGCTTCATTTTCTTATCTGCTCTAATCTGGGTTTGTACAAACCAGCCCTGCTGTTAAGTAACATGAGGAAGATAAAGAACAACAAGGCATCCTTGCGCAGGGGGAGCCTCAGCAGGCAACAGATACTTCCCCTTTGTGCTGCCACTGTTCAAGAGAGGAGCTAGCATCTTTTCTGTGCTCTGGCACACTTGGTTCCCTTCATTTTTTCTTCATGCTTCTTTCTCCACATAGATTCATTATGTGCCTAGGCTGGCCTCTACCTGAAGCAGGAAAAGTCAAGAAGCATTGAGGGGGGAAAAACAAAAAAGCCCCAAGCTCTGTAATACACTTTTCATTTACTAAATCTTTTAGAAGTTTTCCTTCTTTCTGCACTAAATATCAGTTGCTTAAGATAATCTGTGAACCTGCAGAACGGCCATTAGGAGCTCCCTGGTGACTAGGTTAATTCACAGAAAATTACAGTCACTGCCAAGGAGATTGCAGGGAGGTTAGGAAGAGATTGGAAGCGGCAGGCAGCAAAGCACTGTAGCATTTACCAAAACCAGAAAATAGAACAATAATCAAGGATTGTAAGGAACAAAGAGTCCAAGCAG
Organism: Thryothorus ludovicianus; assembly: GCA_013397245.1. Classification (NCBI taxonomy): domain Eukaryota; kingdom Metazoa; phylum Chordata; class Aves; order Passeriformes; family Certhiidae; genus Thryothorus; species Thryothorus ludovicianus. The sequence continues at coordinate 363,556 of VZTB01003869.1, forward strand.
TGAATGCATGTTGGAATAGTCATTTCCAAACTCTGACAAATGCTGGTGAACACTGGAATCAACATTGAGCAAGTTTTCTGAGTGAGAGATCAGCAGTAGCCTGTCTTACCATACACAGGAAGCACAAAGAACAGGCATAAAGAGACTGCCCTTTTCCCAACTGTTTTTTAATGTAGTAGAACACAGGAATACTGGGCAAGAGCCAAAAACTTGTGTTGCACCAGGCACTGTACGCTTAGAAAGATGTTCTTCAGGGAGATGACATTTTCCACCTTCCCCTTCCCCTCAACCGTCCTTCCATTCTTTCCCATTTGATTGTTAATATGATGACACTGACCTTGTCATCAGCCCCACCACTGGTGTTGCTGTGAGGACCTGGGCTCTTTCATAACCCAAATATTTGCTAGTGCACTGTGTGTGCTGCTGCTCAGAGGCAGGCTCTCCAGCTGCACCATCCTGGTCCTGATGAAGACCAGCTAGTTGTAGGCATAAAGTAGGGGACAGGGAACTTGTCACATCTCATAGGGCATTCTTTGCCTCCTTTCTCCTGGCTCAGTTTAGAGCCCAGGTCCCTTTCACGTGCTTGGCTACTCTGACACTGGGGACATGTACATTTCCATAATCACACTCAAGAGGAAAAAAAAATGGGAAAATGCTACAATCCAGGCAGTTCCCGAATTACAGAACAGCAATTTCAGTCACAGCAATGTCTAAGTGCAACAAAATTGTGCCTGGAAGGCTTTTTGAAAACACCAGAGTAGTCTCCACTGTAAGACTGTTCCTATCTACCTGGGGACTGCTGCTGCCCACTGCAAACCTCCTCGGGACTCCAAAAACAATTGTACACCAGAAAATTGCCAGTACTTCTTCACCACAGCTTCCAGACACAGAACACATTGGCCTAATGTCTGCATGTCTTCAAGAGACCAGCGTAGTGAGGACCAATTTGGCCCATAGTGGCCGTGCAGCCAAAAAGACGCCACACAGCAAGTGTCACCATCCCAAAGTGGCTTCTCTTCGGCCTCCCTCTCAAGACTTGTTTCCTTTCTCTTGCTATTTCCACAGTCCCTTACACCAGCCACTGCTGCAGCTACCAGCCAGTATTCAAATCCCTGTGATATTCCATTTGTGGCTTCCCAGTGTATAAATGCACACGTTCAGCACTTTCCCAGTAAGTTGGTAGTAGATCATCCTCCAGTGTTCTGGGGTTTTCTGCACTATTCAGCTCAATTCAACAGGCAGCAAGGTATAGAGCTGTCTGGAAATTCAGCTATCATCTCACCCTCCTCTCCCTACTTCCTTTTCTTCTTCCCTCCTCTCCCTCCCCCCCCTTCCCCAAGGCATCTCTGGGCTGCCAGAGCTCTTTTAATATGAACTTGAATTTTTTCTACTAGTAAAATATAACTGTACCAAAAAATCATTTATGCCTTTTTTCTTTCTTCCTGAAAATATACATATTAACCTATTGGAAAGCCTTCGTTTTTTCTGCCAACTGGTATCAACAGTCAATCAGAATCTGTCAACATACCAATTTTATCATCTCCAACTCGGATAGCAGTGCAGTCGTCATGGGAACCAAAATAGTAACTATGGAATAGCTGCCTTAGTAACAACAACAACAAAAAATGTGTTGGCATAAAATTGCATTTGTAGTAAATTTCAGTTAACACTTTAGAAATTAAGCAGCTGCTGTGTGAATCCTGTAGTTTGTAAAATCAAGGGCCTTCTCCAAGGAAATGGTGGTTTTTAAAGTTCCTCAAGATCTAACCTTGTTGCTGGCCCCTAGTGCTCTATTTTGAAAGAGAAATAACAGGGGGAAACATATTTATTTTGACCTGGGCATTTGTGTAACATGAAATTAAAGATGCGGTATCTTTATTCTGTTTGAAGAGGCAACCTGCATTTCTTATATACAGAGTTAAATTTGTGATGCTGGGGAGAACTACTAACTACAGAGCTTGCTTTGGTCCTTGTGAAAATCCAAAAGAACGTGACCATGGACAAACAGCAGAAAGGGAAACATGGGAATTGCTGTATCAGTGCAGACCTGTGGCCCAGTACTCTGGGGCATATGCACATTTCAAAGGGAAATGCGTATTCTTGAAATGCTTAGGTCACATAGGCACAGAGATCCAGCTTTTCAGGATAGTGGGTCATTCTCTTAGTCCATTTAATGCTCACATTATATTCCCAAAAGCAAGTGAACAGAAAGGGAGGGTATGTCTAAGAAGAGCACTTGCTGGGTTTGTCTTTTCAGAGAACAGGTTAAACACACTCAGTGCTTTTATCTCCTTCAGACCTCTGGTTTCTGTCCTGAAGTACCTTCAGAAACAGAAAAAGTCAATCCTAGCTTTACTTTGTATGTGACCTGCAAAGATCCTGCCAGATCTCCTTGCATTGCATAGATGAACATGATTCTCTTAACAGCAAAGATGAATAGCTGATTTCCTGGTTGGCGTTTTTAATTCTCTGTCAAGGAGGTGACCTGCTCAGCTGAGCATCAACACTACCCACAGCAGCAGGTTCAAATCCCAGCTCTATCTTCTCTGCCCTGCACAGAAAAATTCACTTCTCTAACACTAAGGTCAATCAGACACTGTGGACAGTTAAGGAAAGGTCCCCAAAACAGTAATAAAGTCCTTTATGAAATATCTTAGTACTGTCATTTCAAAAATGTCAATTTTGAAATGACACTACTATTAATTTCATTTTACCAAAACTAACAAATATACAGAAAACACATCTGGAACTAGGAAAGCTGAGCCACAGGAGATGGAAGGTTAGAGAAGACATAGGGAACTACCACTATCTTCTCACATTGGTCTTACATATTTTCTAAAAGGTCCAATTTTTAACTCCTGACAGATAAAAGATGCTGTGCTGTGGGGATCTTTGACACACAGGGTTTAGGCATTATAATACCCTTCTGTACACACGCCCAGTTCATTACTGGCCTACAGCCGAGGAGCAGTTTTATTTAATCGGTGCTATATTAAAATTTTGAAACCATTGTCATAAAAAGGGAATGAATAGGTAGTAAATGTTTCTCTTTCTAGAGTGAGGTAGTTTAAATATTTGTGTAATTGCAATACCACAGGGTTATAATCCATTCACTTTAGCACCAAGGCCCTTTTTACTGGGAACAAGGCCATTGAGACTGTCAGTTTGCAACAAAGGCCAGTGACCCAAGCTCCTGCTCCTGTAGATCATGTCCCTAGGTAAAACACAATCATTTAGAATGTATAAGTGTTATACACAATTTAAGTGACCTTTTGGCCAGATGAGTGTGTCCTAGTGACTACTTACCTAGAGAGAGCACGCTCAGAGGAAAGCAATGGTCAGAAAGGTCAAGAAAGCTTTCCATTCTCCCACCTTTGGAAAACTTTTTGTAAGAATGCCTTGAGATGCTCCAGAGAAATCAATAGGAAAATTCTGCTGGAGCGGTAACAAAACCTGTCTCATGTAAAATTAATTTAGACCTGAGGTTTAATGCCATTATCTTAAAAGGGCATCTCTCTACATTCTTTCTAGCACTGTGATAGTACAGTGGAGAATGGCCTGAAAAAGTGTTTTCAAGAGGAAGTGTGACTACTGAAGGGTTTGGAGGATTAACCTTTCAGTTTTGAACCAGGGCTGTGAGAAGTGGGTACGAGGCAGCGAGGGCTGCAAGGCTATCAGCATGGACTGAGCTGGCAAGGTTACAAAACAGTTTGGGTGATTAGTCAAGGGCCCCAGTGGAATCAGTGACAGAAGTGAAAACAGATTAGAAATGCTGCAGCTTTGAAGACAGGAACCAGCACATTGGCTAGAGAATGAGTTTAGTTTGCTCAGAGGTGTTTCTGTGCTAATAAACAGGGGCCAGGGGACTGTGGGGGGATAGAGGGGCCCTCTAAAGTTGATTCAGAAAGCAGAACTAGGGTGGAAAAAGGACCAACTCTGGAGGCATTAGCAAGCCTATGGTGTACCCACACAAAAGCTTATAGCTATTGTTTCCTTACTCCACAGATTTACCACTCTCACTTGCCCCTTCTCCCTTTCATCCTGACATACACAACCACTTTTCCAAACAAAAGTGGGGTTAGGTTAGAAACTTCTGCAGTTTTACCACTCAGGAGAGCTGAGCACTATGTGGGATATTGACATGGAGCTCTAACGGACTAATCAAGTTCAGTGACTGTTTGCCAAACTTCCTGTGTATTCATGTGTCCATGAAGCACACCCCGTCAGCCCATGGAAGATTCTAATTTTTAAAGGGCACAAGAGAACTGTGATTTTTTTTTGTATCATTGAGTTATGGGTTGATCTCTACATTAATGGTGCCTAGCTACTGCCTATAATGTTCTCTAATCCTCAAAAGTTTCCATATCCCACATATGCTACAATTAAAATACTTTAGAGAGCAATTTAACACCAAGAAGAAAGAAGTAGGAATATTTCATAAATTCACTAAAATCTACCTAGATAAGGAAGGCCTTAGGAAGGGAAAAGGGAGAAAATAAAGTTATTTCAAAAGACAAAATGGGGCATAACATGGAATGTGCATGAGAACCAGTTTGTCACTGCCCCTCAGTGCCACCTCTGGCTCAGGAGGTTGCATGACTACAATCCAGAGGCAGCCAAGGGGAGCACACCAGCGATGCTTCATTGTCTAGTGGCTTATTTCTGGTGCTCTTCTCTAGGCCATTGCTGCTGCCAGATACTGGACTCAGAGTGAAACAGCTCTTGGGTCTCACCCAGAGCAGCTGGTTGGATGGTTGTGTCCTGATCCATTCCTGGAAGGCAGCTTTGACTATGTAAGCTGGAAAGATCTTAGTACAGAAGGAAACTGTATAAGCAGTTCATGGTCACTGTGCTCTAAAAGCACATGTTACTTTTGACACTTCCAAAAATGTTTCTGAAATTAGGTCTGCAACTGCTGACCTATTTTTCCAATTACAAAACATACAATTTTTTTGAAAAAAAAAAGTGACCAGAATTGAAGCCAATTTCCCCATATCTCAAAATAAGGAGCCAAATGAGGAAGGTGTTTCCAGTATGCCCTGCATGGCTGTAAGCAATATTCCTTGTAATGCAGCAGCCCTCAGGGAAGGGAGAGGGAGATGAAGCCCTGTCTCAGCCACATGCATATCCCAGCAGAGGCAAAGAGCTCAGCTCCACTTGGGTGAGGAGCTGTATGAATGCCACAACAAATGGAAATCCAGGCCTGAAATGGTTTCATGCCAGCTTTGTGCAGAGTATATTATCATTTGATGCAATTATGTCATTAACTAATTTGCAAATTTGCATAGAATCATTCATTTAATCTTAAAATAAATAGTATGGATTCAGCACCAGTGAAAGCCCTCCAGATTAACTGCTTGGTGAATGAAGCCTTCCACTTATCTGTGAGATAGCAGCAGGACTAGCTTTATCCACATGCTGACCTGCCAGCACACTGCAACCTCGATTTGACAGATAAGTGCACAGCTTCATCTGAGGAGTTGTAGAAAGGAGCTCAGCTCTCTGGCTCAGGCACCTCATAATCTCTCTTGGACCTTTATTGCATATCAGGGCAGAAAGTTTTCACAGAGTGCAGCTGGCACTGAGACTTATCTCAGTTCCTGTGCTGAGCATCTTTGGAATTGAAATGACTAGCAAGTTGTCACAGCGAGCCAGAAATGGCCCCTCCACAAAATGAGCACTCTGCATCTGTGAGCAGACACAGCACAATAACACTTTCACATGTTGTCATGCTGTCTTATTGTCCTCTGCCAACCACCTCACTTTAGTTAGTTATGCTGTGCACTATACAAGATACTCACACCTCCTCAGACAGTGTCTGATGGTTGCTTTATGACAAATGGTTGGATTAGCTCTGCTACTTGGAAGCTGCCAGCTCAACCACTGCTCTCTTGCAAGGTGCAGAGGCAGGCCTGGTGTTGGGGAGGGGCAGCAGGTTCTTGTGCACCTCTTTGGTGGCAGATGGAGCAGGATTCCTTCACCTACCTGTCACAGCTCGGCAGACTGATGTTGAACTCGCTTCCTTCATCTGGAGAAAACACAGGGCCTACACCATACAGGAGAAAGAAGAGGAGGAGGAGGATCCAGGCTTTTGCTCTACTGTCTTTCTGAAATCCCAGGACCATGACATAACCATGACAACTGCAGCTCTGCAATCGGGGGGCTGAGTACTCAAAGACAGTTGCAGCCAGAGGAGAGGAATGGTAGACAAAAATCAGAGATAGAATACTATTAGGAAGCAGGTGATTTTGAAGCCTGTGTTGTGAAAATAGACACTGCCTCAAACCACTGCCAGGGAGGCACACTCAGCAGCTGGGCACACCTGGACCAACCACTTGGCTCTTGGCTGCTCTTATTATTCTCTGCAAACCTTCAGCATGACTCTTGACAGAAAAATTACCAAATGTAATGCACTTGTGACTTAGTTAATTTGCACCTGTATCTAATTTCAGACCTGCTAGAATAACAGAGCAGTTCTGTAATCAAAAATGGAGAGAAAAAAAAAAGCCAGAGCTGCCAGTCACTGGCTGCTGCAGGGGAAACTGCTCCCACTTCATAGAGTGTCCTCATGCAAGAGCTTGTGTGAAGGTCGCAGTAGGATGCAGAGGTTTCCCTGAGAACACCCAAAATGAACCCTCTGTGTGGGACTCAGAGTGAGCCCATGGCAATTCTCTGTGGCAGCTGGCAGTACCATGCTTCTCCCTGCTTTGCCAGTCAGCAGCTGCTTCAGTCTTGTACATGTCTCTCCATTTTCATTTTGGGAGATTGTTCTGATCAGTTTAGAATTGTCTACTTGTGGCTAATGGCCATGACTTTCTGGATGCCAGAGGGTGCCTTGCTTCATCATCAGAGAAAGCACTAATGAGACAAAGACCCTGTGGCTCATTAGGGTACTAGTCACAACGCCTCAGTTTCCCCTCCAGGCTCTGGAGCCACAGATGTTATAGTTGATGTGTCATTTTTAATCCTCTTCCTCGGTCTCTGCCAGGGTCTAGCTCCTCCACTGTATTCAAGTCCCTTAATATGAGACTTAAGAAAGTCAAACTCATTTTGCTTTTGTCAGCTCTCCTGGGACCCTAACCCATGCTGGTGCCAGGGTGCTCTGCTCAGCCCTGTCAGCCTGCTCAGCACCTGGCCATATGTGGCACACCAGCCCACAGACCTCTCATGGGTTGCTCTGAGGGACCTTGGGCTGGCCTCATCCTGCCCAGCCAACAGCTGCCTCTTCTTCATTGCCTGGCACAGAGCTGTGATTTCAAAAATGTTCTATCTGAAGGAAATCAATAAAGAAGAGCTTTGGTTTTTTTCTTGACCCACTTGTCTGTCCAGCCCTCCCCAAAGAGGGCAAATCCATCAGCCTCATTTCCTGCTGTCTGTTCCCTATATGGATCCCATTGAATCCTGATACCCCTTAAACCAGGTGCAACTCTATCCTGTCACATGAAATTAAATTATATTAAATATATATATATACCACTTATACTAAATCATCTCAATCCATACCCAGCCATCTTCGCACACCTTCCCTCAATGGCATCTGCTTTCCTGTAGCACAATCACCCAGCTCATCCCCAGTGAGTGTTGTGACTAACCCCAGTCATCTGCACTCTCAGGGATCCTGAAGGCAACACGGACACAGTACAGCATGGAGCAGCCTGCACTTTTCCCCCCTGAAAGACCAACAGCCTTCAGTAGAGCTGCACAGAGATAGCAAATCGGGACATAAACCATTTTTGGCTCCTCAGGTGAAAGGAGTTATTACATCATTAACATCAATTTCTCCGGCTGAAACATGTTAAGCACAGCTCTGGGAATATGTAAGTCTGGTGTTTTAACCTTGGTCTTCTTACTGACCTTCTCTCTCTAACCCTGGTGACACATTTTAACACCCTTGCCTTAACTTCCAGCCTAAAAGGAAATGGGTTCTAACTGTCCTGCCTTGCCAGGCTGCTGTGGTTCTGTAATTAGGTACAGCCCATAGATGTCTTTAAATGTAAGCATTATCTCTCTGTAGTAGCCTCAAAACTCAGCATCCTGCAATAGCAGGTGTACCACAGCAATGTGCTCCCTGAGGAAATAGGTCCTTCCACCTCACTGCCTTGCTTTTCTCCACATGCAAAGGCTCTCCTGGGCAGCCTGTGCAGGCAATATCTGCCCATTATAGCTGAAGCTGAAGGTTGAACCAAGAGGAAGGAATTTCAGACACCGTCTTGGGACATCCTCACAATATCATGCTTTATCAAATAGGCCTTCTCTACAGTAAATGCAATCCCAGGAGTGGTTGCTCACTCACCCAGTGAGAACAGTGCAGAGCACAACTGTTGATCCATGCTGATATCACTGCCGAGATTTTCTCCCAGTGATGCCCTGCAGCAAGAGCTCAGAGCAAAAAATCTGGGTGAAGGGTATGCACTTCTATCTTCAAAGAGACCCCGAAGCCACCATTTCCAGCCTGCCATGCGAACACAAAGGTCATGAAAAGATCATGCCAGCATTCCCACCAGATCCACAAAAAGAACGACTCGGAGAGCAGGACAAACTCAGTGCACTGAGTGGTGTCGAGGACTTCCTTGGGGTCATAATCGCCTCCAGCAAACCTTCTGCTTTAGCTAGCTGAGATCTGTTTCACATTCACAGTACCTACGCAGAAATTCTTCTATGTCAAGTAGCCTTTGTGTGAAACAGTCTTCCTATGCTTAGAGCAAACAACTAAGAGAGGACTGGTGTCCTCTGAAGCCATGGTGACTCACAACTCAGTAATTACCTACAGTCCTGCTCCTCTGAGACATGCACCTACCTATGGGCTGGCATTCATCAGTCCTCCCAGTCTCAGTCCTAGCAGAAAGACCAAGCCTCAAGTGCACCAGGGAAACCAAACATCTGCTCCCCCGAGGTGGTGCCTCCAGGGCAGGGTTGAAGGCGTATTAGCGATACAGTGTGGGAGAGCTGCAGTTTATCTCAGGATCCAGAGCTATCAATACAGCGCTGCAGTGGGGAGATGCAAAATCTTTAATTAACTTTTGCTCACTCGCTCCCAGCACTGGTGGACGTGGGTGGATGTGATCGTTGCTCAAAGGAGGATTCTCCCCTCCCCCTGATTTTGAATTCCCAAGCAATCAGTGTTCTGTATAAAACAACATAAATAGAGCTCCTCAAACCTGGTGGGCTTTAGTTTTGTTTTGTTCTGTTTGGGGTGAGTTTGCCCTCCTCCCTGTTCTATCAAATACCAAGCAATTTATGGACCACTTTGAATGTGTTTGCACACCCTCTTTGCATCTTAACTGACAACATACATGCTTTTTTAATTAAAATTTTATTGGCTTTTCCATAAGTGATGTACCTACTGTAAGCAAGCACAGTTCAGTACAGATAACATGTGGTTTATTTAGTTATCTTGCAGGAGATTATTTCTGTTATCAGTGTAAGTTGATTATTGTAATTATTGAAAGAGAGAAGGCTGACAGAGAGAGAGCATGCAAAAGGAAAATGGGGGGAATTAAAAGATAATAATAAAAGATAATAGCAGTCTCCTTTGTTCTTATTTTTTTCTCTTGACAACCTACTATACATGCTAAATTTGAGTTTAATGTAAGAGTCCCTCCTTTTGCTAACACACCCCCATCAATAACACAAGGTCTTTAAACCCTAGATGCCTGCAATTAACTTCAGTATCAAAAAAAGACAGAAACTGTCTCTCTTGTTACTACTACCAACCCTGTGAATATCTCAGAATGATTCTTTTCACCTCTGTCTTCTGAATTAATTTGATATTTTTAACCCTCTTTAGAAATTTTATGGTTTGGGCGCACAGAAAATTAAAGATAAGCATTATGTATGTGGGGAATGTTTGTGCATGAAAAGACTGAGGGAGAGAGATTACAGACTGCACAGATAACCAGGAGCTCCTGGCATCATTCTGAGGAGCCAGTGGCCATTCTGTTGGTGAAACACTGTGTTGGCCTGTGCCTGTCTGAAGGGACACACGTTCCAGAGTGAACGTTCCCTGTTGGTGTGAAGTGTGAAGGAATCTGTACGTGCTGGTAATGTCAGTAAGAGAAGTGCTAGTCATCACAGGTAAGATTCTTTTTTCCCACATTTCAGAGAGACACTGGGCAATGCTTAAAAACTACTGGAGGAGGGTATCAGAGGGCCACCTCTTTCCTTTTGCTGCAATGGAAAATGGCAAGACTCTCATATAAATCAGACGTTGCTAATAAGGTTACTTTTTTAGGTACTTTGATCCAGACTACTAAGGTTCTCAAGGACTGAGACTTTGAACTTGGCTATGTGTTATCTTAAAATGTGAGAGAAAAGAATGGCACAACCAGCATGAGCTATTGAAGAGTTCTGGGCTACAGCAATGTCTCCCACACCCCAATGACTTTGTGTTCAACTGGGTCAGCAAAAAAGGGGAAGAGCATATATCTTAGTGGGACAGCACCACATCCAGGCGTTATTAGTAGTGGCGTATGTTTTCATCTCTGATAACTGGGTACTTGAACTTGAACCATTACCACCAGACTGCAAATCCCCTCCCCAGCAGGGACACAAAGAGTTTCATGGTCAACAGAGTCAAATGCTGCAGAGATACAGCGGGAAATCTGTCCTCTATGTATCAAATGCAGGAGTGCCACAAAAGCAGTTTCCTCTAATGTCCTGGCCTGAGTCCAGCCACAGCCCCTGTGTCATTCTAGGAATACTGTGAGTGGCAAACCTCACTCAGGTCGGGGGGCCAGAACTGAAGCCATCCAGCTATGAGCTAGTCAGATGTGTCTCAGAAAATCCTCCCAAGACCAAGTCCCATGAAACCAACCTGAAAAAGAAAAACCAAGAAATCAATGCTGTGCTCTTTACAGTTTTTCTGCGGTAAATAAATACTGCATTACCTGCACTATGCTTACATTAAAGGATTCTCTTCACTCAAGGTAGTTACTCACTTCAGCATATTTGGTGTTTGCTTCCCCTCTTTGCCAAGGGACCTGATTTGTGATATTGCATGAAACTTCAAAATGAAGTGCAGCTCTCCCTCCTCTCTCTCAGAAAAGGAGACTGGCACACCCTTGCTCACCTTTCCCAAGGAAGGAGAGCTGAGCCCATGTTATTGCTTTATAATGACATGACTATTTATGGTTTCAAAAATTCTTGTCAGGGTTTCTCTAGTGAAGAGGAGAAAGACAGTAGATAAGGCTTTGAAGGTCAAAAGAAATGGACAAACTGGGAGAATTTTTTTTTCCATTGGGGGAGGGGGTGAGAGATGGGGAGAATACACCCTGTGAGATTATCTGTGATCATAAAAAAGCAGTAGAAATCAAATCAGATTATTTTCATTTGAGGTGTACAGATCTGGAGATCAGACTGTATATATATTCACGAATAACCAATTTTACTGTGCCTTCATTATCTAGTAGTGTCTATCCTGACCTGTGGGAAGCAAAGCAATGAAAGAAACTGAAAGGAAATTTTTTTTTAAATTAACCCTGATTTCTCAAACCACCTCAGACAGGCAAACAAATAAATAAAACTGGCTGAACCATCACTCACTTCTTGGATGCAAGCTCACGTCAACTTTTATTTTTCTGAATTGATTTGCTTGTTTCTATTGCTTGCCATTTTTATTTTTTGGTCCCTGAAAACGTTGTAAAAACCAGCTAATAGGGGTACAAAACAGCAAGTTTTATGTACATTGCAGAAACTTGTATATGATGCAGTTTGTTAAGATCTCTGCCGTTCCCACACCAGCGTGTCATGTTTGTCTAACACCCAGCCCCTGAGTTACAGTTTTACGGCGCTGATTTACAGCGCTGTAAGTTTAATATAGTGGCGCATTGTAAAAGNCCTCGCCGAGGGCGGGAACGCTCCGGCCCCACGGGCCGCCCTCAGGGCGCGGAGCCGGCGCCGTTTGGAAAACCCGTCGTCGTTTCGGAAGAGAGCGCTCCCTCGTTAATTAAAAAAAAAAAAAA
>VZTB01003869.1:385220-438923 GCA_013397245.1 Thryothorus ludovicianus
GGGGGGGAGGAGGCAGTATATAATCCACTAAATAAGTTGAATAAGATGAAAGATGCATGATTAGTACAATTAACAATATCTCATTCCTCTCGATATGAAACCATCACAGAGGGAAAAAACTTTTTTAGCAATCAGTATGTTGTTTATAACAGAGTATGTATCAAGAAGCAGTGTCCTGGACAGAGAGAATAGTTCACAAATACATTTGGTTTTTATCAAAGCCTGCTTAGCCTGTTAGAAAAATAAATTTAAGTCCATTGATCTGTCGGGGCTAATGACAAGAGAAGCACGTCTGGGAAATTGGTTCAATATTCAAGACCCTATTTTAATAAAGCTGTTTTCTCTGGTTGTGATCTCATCAGCTCTCACAGGCTTAGTGGCAGGAGCTTTTTGAGTGTGTTCAGAGGGGTGCCATGAGCATGTAGAGGAGCATCTCGAAGTGATGAGGGAGAGCTGACTGGTCCTGCAAGTCAGGACTTGAGCCCAGCACCCTTGTTGGCACCTGCCTGGTGATCCATGAAAAAACACGTGGAGACAATGTGCTCTAAATCTGTGACTCTAAAATATTCCACAAGATTTTGTGGGCTTAGAGTAAATGTTTTATTTAAAGGAGGAAAAAACTACTAGAGCATCCATCAATGGATCCATTTTCATACGTGAAACTGCTCTGATAATATTTTTGACTTTCACTACAGATTCTGCATGAAATCAAGATATTCCTAATAATTAACTGGAAATAGACTCCTCCTATATCACCTTTTTGCATTATTCTATAGAAATATGAGTTTTTGATGCTGTAAGGCAAATACAAGCTGCAGAAATTCTGGTACTGTGACTTTCCTTACCCTGCCCAAGACAGTGAGAGATGCTAATCACCCTTCAAACCTCACAGCATGAAGACTGAAACTTGAGAGTTTATTAATGAAGACCCAGCTGCAGTAAGCTGGGCTCATGGCTTGGACAGATGGTACGAAACTGCCCAAATAATGAACTGGGAAGGGCAGTTGTCCAAGAAAGTGCTTCAAGTAACTTTAAATGCACATTTGACTCAGTGTAATTTATCAGCCAATGTATGAATCTTTAGTCACAGGCAGAGCACCGAGCTCAGGGATGATGTGAGCTGCTTTAATCAGCTTGCCCACGGGTAGGAAAAGCACACAAGGAGAAGGGTACTGTCAGCAGCAGAGTGACATGTGCTGGGCACAGAGTGGGTCTCAGCAGTCACCTCCTCCAACTCTGATTCACTCACTGCTGCCACGACACTGTCACCTTCACCTGCAGGAGACTAACACTAACATACACAACCACCTAAAAACAGTCTGTGCTGGCAAAAAAACATTTGCAAAACAGCCAGTGATGGGATCCAAATGTATTACCCTAACAGATATTTCAAGATGGGAAAAAAAAAAGAGGAAAGAAAAGGAAACAAATCATGTGCTAGGGCTGCCATGAATAAGAGTTGACCGTATCAAAACTGGTTTCTCTGCAATCCAGGTGAGTGACTTGGCATTTGGCAACATTAAAAAGCATTTTATTGAAATGAGCACTGCAGACTGCACCATCCTATCTCTCTGTGTAACCACTCTGTCCCCATCATTATTGGCTACTCCTTCAGTTTGTGTGTCACCTTCAGATTTTATCAGCAGCAATTTTATATTTATTTCAAGATCACCAATAGAGAAATGGAAATAACACTGGACACAGACTATTTCCTAAAAACCTCACTCCCATCAGTCAGCATTCCCAACCTCTTTTGACTCAAGTCAAAATATTGTGCTGGGGCATGCTGAACACTGCAAAAACACATTACCTCTCTGCAATCTCTGTTGACAACTGAATTTGTAATCACATACAAAATGAAAATTGTTCTCTTTAGTTGGCACTATCTCCTTGGAAGCTAAGTTGCCTGATATTAATTATATTTCCAGTTAGAACCTCATATTTCCCTGTGCACTATTTTGCCAGATATTAATTTCAGGTTGTTCAGCTTATAACTATCTTAACTGCTCCTGTTACACTCCTCTGAAGGGGTGGCAAAGTACTGGCAAAACCCAAGACCTTTGCATTCATCTGCAATATTGCCAGCACTCCCAGGTTCATTAAAACCAGACGTTTCCTGAGCCAACCCTCTCAAGACTCCTAGATATATTTTGTCCTAATAGATAATGTTTAGCAGACTCTTTGGTTACTTCTTCTGGGAAGTAATCAGCCTTATTCAAGTCCATATGCTGTGGATTTTCAAATATAGAGTGGAAATCATGACATAATGCCTTTGACTCCCTGCCTTCGTTATATCATCTTTAATTATCTCTGATAATGCCAGCATTCCTACTGTTCCTAAATCTTCAGAAAGTCCTCACTGCCTCTAACTTCTCTCACTAAATAAGAGGGTTTGTGTCTTGTGTTTAGCTGCTTCCCACTCCAGCAATCCCTTTTCTGCTGCCTCTTTCCCCTCTCTGACACTGGAAGGGTGTTGTGGTCAAGGAACAGTGGGCAAGTTCTGGAAAGGGATCATGAAGGATGCCTAACAACTGCATTGGGATTCAGAGGCTTTCTGCAATTCATCTACAGTTTGTGGGGCCAAAAGCCCTACCTGCAATTAGAGGGAAATTATGTGAAGAGAAAAATTTGAAAATTCCCATTCTCGGGGTCTCTATGCTGTTGTACAAGGTTTCTGTCTGTCAAAAAAAGGTAATGAAAAAAGTAAGTTAATTGTTGACACAGAGGCCATAACAGAGACAGGGACAGAAGTCATCACTCTAAACTATTAAATGTGTGTCTTTTTCAATTTCAATCATTTTTCTTTTTTCCAAATTACCTGGTTCATCTTGTCTTTACTGCCACATGCACAACTGAACAAAGGGCTTGGCTCTCAGAGTAAATATCTACTACAAGGAGAAGTTTGTTATTGTAATAGCACACACACACATACATGCATTCCAATAACTACAGCTGTGTGGAGAAATCCTCTTAAATCAAAGAAATGCCACAACAAATAATGGGAATGTTCAACAAAACTCTCTGAAGAAAATGGGGAAATATAAAGATTGCTTGACCTTTTAATACTGTAAATACATCTGGAGTGCCCAAGGAAAGGCTGCATCCCACAGCCTCCTGAACAAATACCTGATGCCTCAAATAACATCATTTTCCTGCATGTGTCTGTAGCAGCCACATGGTTCCCCTTAGCAGCAGGACAGGACAGCTGGGATTATATGGAGCAGCATTTCCCAGCTGTTTTGATTTCTGTGGGTTTTGTTTAGCATGGGTTTTTCCTCCAGGAACTGTGTCCATTGAGTAGGCTAAGTCGTTGAATACAGCACTCATTTCTTCTCAATAGAGTTGGGCAATAGCAGAACACCAGGGATGAACATGTGCAGACAGTCAAGGGCTGCTTTGTTAGTCATGACAGCCTGAAGGACCAGCTGCAGTGGAGCACATGTCCCACTGGACAAACTGCACTTCACTGGGAGAAGGAACATGAGCAGCCTGATCTCAGAGGTATCCTAGTCCTGAAGGAACTGTGAGGGTCAGAGGGGAATTTTGATGAATGTCTAAGGCAATGTCATGTTCACCTCCTCAGTATCTCCTCAGTATGAGGGAAGAAACCTTCAAAGGTTTTGGGTCCACCTCATGCAGAAGTGGTTGCAGAAAAAGGGTTCCTCATTGTCTGAGATGGGGGATGAGCACATAGACTCTTTGGAAGTCTAAAGACTTCCAAAGCATAAACTTGTCTTCTTGGCACAACCACGCACAGGGCAAAAGCCTAAAAGCTAATTCTGCTCTAATTATCATCCAAACTGGAAGGTGAATAGCTGTGAAGCTGCTTTGCTGTACTGAAAGGCTAATTTTCTGGGCACTGAAAGGTCTACTGGATCTCTGGAAGCTGAGTTTGTTACCAGCACAGAGTTGCTCTGTGCCATGAAGACTCATCAGCTTGTTAAGAGGGGCCAAGGTAGGGCTCTGGGGCAGGTTTCCAACATAGTTCTGTTCCCACTGAGTTAGGTCTGTGAAACTCCAGTCCCAGGTGTTAGTAGCAAACTGTTTGGAAAATCAAGCCCGAAGCTCTTGAAGTCTGCCCTTTTTCATGCTCTCCAATTACTACTGATCTCCATATTTAATTTGAGACAATATGATTGTGCTGAGGGGTGATGTGATCAGGATGGTAATAGAAATAGATTCTTGGATTCTGATAAGCTACATTAGGTTGAAGTGTTTTAGCCATCCTTTCTTGAAAGCAACATTAAGAATGAGAAGAAAATAGTAAAAGGGTGTTCAAAATGACAGCCAGAGAAGACAAAAGTGTTTCACTAGTCACTCATAATTCTCTGGCCATGTCAGAGGAAAGCCATGACCTACTGAGACTGTCAAAACACTTTTGAGAAAACATCACAAAAAAGAGAAACTGTAGGAATGCAGAGGAGGAAGTAAACTATTATTTTGATGAAACTTTAATAAAGGGAAAAGAATTAAAGAATCAGATGGCCTATTTTCACCCTGGAAAACATCATATGCCTCAAGGTTCCACTCTGGATCCTGCACTGTTTAATTTACTTGTATTTATGAACAATTTAGAAGGGACTGAAACTGAAATAGCAAAAAATGCACCAGCCACAAATTTTTAGGGGGTGAGTTGTAAGAATTATTATGATGACACTCAGACCCTAGGCAACCAGATGACTGGCTCAGGTAAACAAATTCCAGTGCCAAAACACCAAAGATATATAATACTGGAAAAGGGAAAAATGTTGCTTGCACTGGAATCTAAATGAAGGTGAGAAATCTTTACCAAAAATGCAAAATTTTTTTACACCCCCCCCATAATCTGTTCCTCCACACTACTGAGGGCCCTCATGGCTGTGCCCAGAATGCCAGGGCAGCTCTGAGCAGCAACTGTCTCTGTCACACCACAGGAGAGGCTGTGCCCCACAGCAGAGCAACACCTGCCTCCCTGCTTCCCTCCCCCAGCTCGCAGCACGGGGCTCTGCCAGTTCCCCCAGACAGGTCCTCCTCTGCAATCTCTTGCCCACCACACATAAAGACACACATGGGGTCCCTCAGCCTCTGTCTTGGTGAGGGGCACCAAGCAGGAGAGAAGAACAGAGTATGACACAT
Source organism: Thryothorus ludovicianus (assembly GCA_013397245.1). NCBI lineage: Eukaryota > Metazoa > Chordata > Aves > Passeriformes > Certhiidae > Thryothorus > Thryothorus ludovicianus. The sequence continues at coordinate 390,336 of VZTB01003869.1, forward strand.
GAAAGAGAAAGAGGTTGTGATGTTATAAGGAGAGGGAGAATAAAGGACAGAGAAAGAGCAGGGAGGAGGAATGGTCAGGAGCTGGGGTTTGGGAGAGGACGCTGCAGTGCAGGTGGTACAAAGACACAAAGGTGACACAAGGAGACAATCCAAGCCATCACTGTAGATATATTCCTGTAGATTCAATCTGTGCACAAACGATAGCAGATAGCTAAAATTAATTACAAATTAAACACTCAAAAATATTTGAGCAATACTATGTAAGCGCTACAAATCCAGCTGAAATCCTACATATAACATCTCTTCATAGGCTCTGAAACTTTCTCAGAGATACTGCACAAGTTAAATGGGGATATGGCTCCTGTTAAAGCAAAATTTTAATAAACTATCCTAGGGAAAGAGCAGATGACAAAGCTATTAGCAAGGGTTAATTAAAAATCACTACAATAAGAGTGCTACAAATGGTGCAGGGTGAAAAGGAGGCCAAATGAACAGGGAAGCTGAAAAGGCATTCTGGAGTTACAACTCTTCCACCTGCAGGATGCCTGAGAGTCCTGGGTAAGGCTGTGCTGGCAAAAAGGGTGAGTGTAAGGATTAGTGTTGGGAGAGACACAAGCTACTGCTCCAGTTGGAGCAGGGCAGGAAAGGGCTGCCATGGGATGGATGGTCTGCAAGAACAGCCTTCCTATAAGTTCCTGCTTATCCTGACCATGACTGGGAAAGCTGGGAGAAAAGTCAGCCAAGGTCAGCAATTTGGACGGAGGTGTGGATCACAGTTTGTGTTGGGAGAGGTGCAAATATGTCTATATTTTTGAGTGGGGCTGGAAGCAGGCTGCCAAACCAATGCTTAAGCTGTTGAAATAATTCATCTCCTGAGACCTTTTGTACAATAATGCAATGAAGGAATGTGTAATCTTTAGAGTATACTCAGTTTATCCCTCCTCCTTAGCTCATAATGTCAGGAAAAGAGACATGCAGTGAAAAAAATCACAGCAAAATCACCACAGGTAGAAAGAAATATTAAATACCTTTTGCAAACAGGTGTTTAAGCCTATGTACTCATTGCTATAGTATACCAAGGACACAAGGTGATTCAAAATGAAAATGTATTTGTCTATGGATAACATTACTTTCCAGAGTCGTGGGAGTTAATGATAACAACAATTTTTAGAGTATATTAAATGCCATCCTTCAAGACTTAATCCAACCTCTAACTATTTTGGGATCAGGATGAGATCTAATGGGGCTTGAGAACAAGGTTGAAAGGATTGATTATCCTACATCTGCCTGCTGTGAGGTTCTTACATCTTCCTCTGAAGCATGTAGTGCTGGCTAGGGTCAGAGGCAGGCAGCTGGATAGGAAGGCGCCCTGGATTAGCTTGTTTGTACTCCCCCTGCTCTGCCTTGGCTGCAAGCTATGCAAGGTTTTATGTCTGTAATCCACAGCTCTCCTTGAGGAACACAGAGGGCCTCTGAAATGCTAAACAACCCAGGGAAAGAAGCTTACCTGAAGCCATGAGTAAACCCAGCAGTGAAACCTCTGCCACAGATTTTGGCTTCTTCCTCTTCTAAATGGCTCAAGGTTTGGATGTCTTTGTTTTCAGCCCTGTATCTGAAAGATAAAGGAATTAGCAGGATTTCTTTAATCTTTGTGTTCTCCTAGATAAGTGTATTAGAGGAATTTTGTAGGTTATGGAAATATTTATTTTGAATTAAAATTAAAGCTGCACCACACTGTGTTTATTGTATCTTAGTGCAGGGCACAACTGAGCCATGCAGTCTCCTACACCTGACTACAGAAACATCATTCTTTTTGCCCAGACCTAGATAAATGAAATAACGATGCTCATTTTCAGCAAAACCCAGTTTATATATTGTTGTGATGCAGCACACACAGAGCCCAAAATGTCTCCTTAAATAGGTATTTTATTTTCAAAATTTCATGGGGAAATTGATTTTTGCTTTCAAGCAGAAAAGAACTGGAGGTGTAACCTAGGGCATTATGGAGTCAGCATGCCCAGTTATTGACAGAGGAGACCAATAATTGTATTTTTGTGTAAAATTCTTTTAGTGAACATAAGAATATCTCAACTGGCTTTACCTGAGCTCTCTCTAGCCTGTTTCCTCTAATTTAACCAGAGAAGAGGTTTCTGCTACTGTCAAAGATAAAGAAGAATATAGAAAAAGTAATAGTTAACAGGCAGACATGTTTCCTCACTATGAGCAGAGTTCTTGCTAGTGTCCACAAAATTTCCTTCTCATCTCCAATGGAAATATAGTTTTCAGAAAAAATCAAGCCCAGAACACACTCTATATCTCAAAGGCAATGATTTGTAAACCAAGTGACCGGATTTCTGGGGTGCAGTGCTCCTCTGCCTGAGCAAAGGGATAGAGGGGAAGGTGAGGAGTACAATAAGAACACTTCCCATCTCAGAACCTGTGGGGGCTCTCTGATTCGTCCTTGTGGTGGTGTGAAGCCCTCCCTGAACAGAGCAGCCCACCAAGCAGCATAGCCCAGCACCAGCTGAATTACATTTTCACCTAACAACCCTAACAATCCTATCATAACCTTCTGAAAATCTCTTACTCTTAGCCCTGGCCCAGCCAACACTCAGGGAAATGCAATTTAATTAATCCTTTGTCACAAGGACTCCATTCAAGTACCCGATCCAGATAAGCACTAATGTTGGCTCAGTTGTATTGCCTCAGTTTCTCTTGTCAGTCTTTTTTTCCCCCTCTTCTGCCTCTGGTAAGCTCTTTAGATTCAAGCACTAACCTCAGGCCAATTTTTTATTTCAAAGCTGGATTACTGCCTTAACTCCCTCTTCCCATTTTTTCTACCACTTAGTTCAATGCTCTCTGACTGTGAGGATGTAACACAGCAACAAAGAACCAGGAAAAAAGACAAGGGATTAAAGTATAAATGGATCTAAATACTTAATAGCTGGAAGGGAGAAAAGTGTGACCTACCTTAATCAGAAACAAAGTAGTGACAATAGGCTTCAGCTGGCTGTGTACCTAATTGTTTATTTATTTGTTTGGTTAGTCATATATTTATTTATTTTTAAGGCAACAGGTATCAAGAAAACATGCGTGAAAAGGTTTCATTTAAATGTGGCCTTAGACATGATTTGAAAGTTTTCTACACTTTGGAAACAACCAAGGCATCATTCAAGAAAAAAAAAAATAAAATCAGCTTTATGAAGACTAGCCTACCAGACAAGAGGCAGTCAACAACTGCAGATTGAACCCACTGTATGTAAATTATATAGATTCAAACACACCATGAGGATCTTCATTGGCAATTCTTGAAACTTATCCACATGCCTTTAAAACTGCACCTTGAAACTCCAGGCTCTGGAGTCAAAAGATTATACAAGTCTCAGCTTCCATCACAAAATAACACTGAATGTCAACAAGGTCCAGATATCAATAAAACACCTCCCAACTTTCATCTATCTCTTTTTGACTTATGATTTTTGAAGGCAAAGTTATGGAGATGGTGCACCAACTTTTGAGTTGCTGGAGTGAGCAGTGCAGCACACAGGGGGCTGCTGTAAATGTGCAGATCTCTCAAGGCTGTTGGCTGCATCATTTACTCTCACTCCAGCTGCACAGGGAGAAGGGACAGAAGATTTGAATGGTCAGTGCAAACACCTAGACTTGTGCCACATCCTGCCTTGAGATCTGGAAGGAAGACTTGTTCTGCTGAGACCTCTTGGCCTGCCCCAAAAGAGTGTACTTTGGGGTCCCACAGATTGAAGCAATGAGGAGCTGAGAGTGATGCATGGATTCCTTTAACCTATACCTTATTTGCTTCCCTTCTCTGAAGCACTGCAGCTTGACTCATCACTGTAACTCATCTCAGTAGCCTCTTGAGCTCTGAGCTGGATTGGGTTTCCTTTAACAAATCAGCCTTCTAGCCCCCATTTTAACATTAATTGATTGGAGATGCTTTCAACTGTTCCTTCTGGGTGTATTAATTTTTTACAGATTGAATTTGGTTTGATGAGGCAGGAAACCTGAAACTATTCCTGGCATCTCCTGCATACTCAGAATAACCACTCTAATGCATTCAGAGAAGCACACAGCAACAGGGTGGTAACAGCAGGGCTGGGGACGGGGGGGGGCAGAAGAAGTAGGGTGGGGTGAGCCAAGGTAGTCACTATCCATTTCCAAAAGGCATCAGTAAGTGATTGCTTACCCATTTCATCTTTTATATTAAACACTTTTTTTTCCAGCAATGCAGGCATTTTGATCAGGCTGGGGCTGCTGACATTAACAGATATTAAATATACTCAGGAGAAATATGATCAAATGTTTGAAGTGTCTAGTAAATGTGCTGTTAGCTGCCCTCCCAGGGAGGCTTAGTGCAAGCTATTGTGTTTTGCTGAGCAAGAGAAAGGCTGGAATATTAGACAAGGAATCCAAAGGCAATTTTATCAGCAGTGTTATGCAGCCCTGGAACACATTGCTTTTCTATTGGAAGCTTTTCTGTTACAGCCATCAAATTACTTGCTATTCTTAAACATTAAAATGCCATTTTGCATTTTAAACCCTCCAAGATGGCATGTGTAAAGGATTGTTGGGCTCAACAGCAATCCCTCCTTCTTCTGCCACTGTGGCTAGGCTCTGGACAGGGCCAGGCTTTGATGTTAAACCAGACAAAGGTTTCATCCTTCCTGCTCACCCAGACAGGAGCGGGAGAAACACTTGGCCAAGTTCGTCTCTCTCATAACCCTACTCAGGTCAATGTTTATCCCCTAGATAAGGCTGACCGATTCCATTCCTAGCAAGGTACCCTGAATCACCAAATAAGCTTTGTCCATCTCACAGAGTGTTTGTTTCTTCCCACAAGATTTGCTATCCTTTTATTTACAGAGATGCAGTACCAGCAAACCCCAATATTACAGCTCAATTGTTCTGCTCCTGGAGCAGAGAAAATAACAGATGAGAAGATAATTGCCAGAAGAGAAAGATGGTTGGCCACACCAGAAGTTAGAGAAAAGAACATCAAATAGAAATAGGCTGGGAGTAGGTCCTCCCTGAAAAATATATCACTGGCTATTTCTCCTCTGTTTTTCAGCTTTTGGTTTCATAAGAAGGGGCTTGAGGCTGCTCCTTCCTCTTGGCACAGGAGGGGTATTGTGCCTGAGCCTATGAGACCTCTGTTAGGTTGGGCAATATAAACATTCCCTTGCAGAGGTTTTCTCATCCTTAATGCAGCATCTCTGTCCTGCAGGACTCTTCCACAGGGCTGTAAAAGGCTTTACTTTCCAGGTAAAAGTAAAAAGCCATTTTCTTTGGTAAAAGTCCTGGTTTGCCTTAGGGAAAAATTGCTGTTATATTTTACAGAAGAAATTCCACTTATTACTAACTAATTTACGTAGGTGACATGCATTGTATTTTTGAAAAGCATCCTCATTCCTTTAAATCTTCCCAGTATATCCAAATAATACATATACAGCCATGTCTGGACTAGATGCAGTCCTTCAAAATGCCTCTCTCTATCCAAAAGCTCAATTCAGCCAAACTGAAGGACCAGCTTTTATTTTGTATTAAAGAAGTCAAATACCATTTTTCTGGTAGACATCCACAACTTACCTGAGGTTTTAAGTCCCAGGAGCAGCCTGAAGCCTAGGACATCCCTTAGACCCAGGACTACACGTCCAAAGCACTCATATAGATGATTTGAATTCATCCTGAATTCAGTCCTGTCAACCTTTCCAAGAGGCAATGCTAGTGCCTTGTGAGGGAGGACTTGGACCATCTCATCTGTCCTGTCAATTATGTGATGTTGCTACAGGGCACAAGTGAGGACAGCAGAGCCAAGCATCATGCTCTAGGGTCTCTGCACCCACTCAGCCTTTAGCACCTGTACATGTTCATTTTCTCCCTCCTCTCTAACCTGGGCTGAACAGCTGAATTAGCCCAGGAGTAGCCCAAGGCAGTGATTCAACAGGCTAGACAGCCAGTGCATTTGGCTTCACTCAGGGATTGAGATTAATCATTAGTTGGTCATAATGGTCAACAAGGAACTGGCCAGTGCACTACAGAAGATTTTAATCCCAGAGGATTTTAACCCAGTGTTCAAGCACCAGCAGGTGCTGGCTTTGGTGAACCAATGGTCTCATTGAGAAAAACAAGCCCTGGGCCCTCCTGTTTTTTAGAGCAGCATGCTTATTTTAAATTCAAACCTGCTGTCTTTTTCTGCTCTTCTTTTTCTATTGCTAAAAATGGTTTTATGACAGATCTTGATGGATATGAATTGTCTGCCATATGTTGTTTCCTTTCCTGACTGTTATCTCCATATGTCAAATGTACTTGGATCTGATGATCTCCATACAAATGATAACAAAACAAACAGACAAGGAGAGGCCAGACTACAGGGGAAACAGAATCTCTACCAGAGAACTGAAATACCAGCAGACAGCCTTTCTACAGGAGACTGTACAGTTTACATGCTGTCACTCAAAAACAGTGACTCCTTCTAGGCACTCTCACACATTAGTTGCTCTGTGCTAAGACAGGATATGTTCAAGGGGAAATTCCCTGGGGATCCACCACCAAGCTTAGGATACACAGACTAGTGAAAGACATAATAAATAAGGTTTGTTTTGCCTCAGCATAACTAGTGCCAAGCTTTTAAAATTTGGGGATTTTTTTCTGGTAAATTTAGTAAATTATCAGAAATGCCTCAAGTGACTTAAATTTACCAAATATTTGATCTCTTAAGTCCCTTAGACACTTAAGAAAATTGGATCTCTTCTGTCTTACAGTCACTTCTTTTCTTCTTCATTTTCTTCTCACCATATTGCCATATTTTTGGTGTCCAAGATTTCTCTCATTCTCCAAGAGATCCAACAGCAAGGTGTATTTAGAAAACACAGGATCATAAATACCTTGTAACAAAAGATAGTGCAAGGTGGAATCCTACCATGTTGACCCTAATTACTTTTTCCCTAATGGTGACAGTTTTGCTTTCCTAGAACAGACACAGGAATTGCTGCTCACCCTTCAGGCTGTTCCTCCTTGCAATGAGCATCTGTGAATATGGCAGTACTTGGCCTGACCAAAGTCTCCTTGTCATGTCTGTTGAAGAGAAGACAGGATATTCCAAGCAGACTGGTGACCCTGAGGACAGGTGAAGCCTTGCTCCACAGTGCTATCCTCTCCTCTCTGTGTAGGGAGCTTTCTCTGAGGCAACATGGATCCAGAGGCACATTGTGCAGCCACTGATACCATATTGCATCACTGTGAAGGAATCTTCTTTCCAATGGGAAGCATACCTGCTGCCCTGGCTCCTTCCTTCTGTGCCCAAACTTTCCTCAAGAGAGCATGACACAGTGCCTTTCTTCCTGGCTAAATCCAGAAGGAATGAAATTGGTCTTTACTGGCCAAGATAAATTTGTGCAGTTCCTGAGAAGTAACCCACCAGTAAGGTAAAAGTTAAAAAACGTATTTCAGGCATAAGAGCTTTTGACCTCCTCAAGTTGTACATCTCTGAATTCTCCTTTTCTTTCTTTCTTCCCCTCACAGTTATTGCCCTGCTGGGCTGCTCAAGAAGGGAAGCACAGTGTTGGAACAAGGATCTTTCCAAGGTTAGAGAAGACACCTTTCACTTTAACAAATGACAGTCTCCATCTGGTTAGCATCCTTCTCATGTGTCTGTAACAGATACAGGCAGAATTGATTATCTTTACTTCAGGCCTACTAATTAAAGCCTTGCTCTGATGTAATGGTATCACTGAAATTTCCACTTAGGTCATCTGTGTTTTTCTGTGGATCCTATTTTTTTTTTTTTTTCAAGACGGAGGAGATTATATTTAAGGGAGTACATTTTTTAAGGGAGACCAGATCACAAAGAAATGAAAGGAGATAATGAATCTAAACAACCAACACAATGGAGTTTTAAGACCTAGAATAATTCAGGTTTGAAGGGATTTTAGGAATCCATCTAAATCGAGGGCAAGCTCAAAATCATCTTCAACAGCAGTCATGTTGCTGAGGGTCCTGTTCAAAAGTTTTGAAAATTTTCAAGGATGATGATGCTACAGCCTCACTGGATATTTGTTCCAGTGCTGGATTGCACAACCTACAGGCTAATGCAACAACCAAATAAGGGGGTTTGTGGCTGGTATCTGTCTTGAGCTATCTTTTCAAGGCAAAACACGAAAAGCAGACTGGGTGTGGCTGGTATTTATTGAGGCTCAGCATCTACCCAAGAAAAGGCCCAGAAGAGGAGCTGGTAAATTGGTGCTTCAAATTTGCATCCTACAAAGCACATCAAGGATGCTAACTCCTTGGGAAGTGTAACTAAGCCTGTACAGGCATTTGGTGAGCAGACAGTAGGAAAAAGTCTGTAACAATTTGCCTTGAAGAGCTCTTCTTGTGAGCCCAGCACTTCCCAGAGCATCTCTCATCAGAAGACTGGCCATGCTGCTCTTCAAAACCAAGGGGGTTTAGGGACTCATCACTCATCATGCTGCCAATGTTTTCATTAGTCTTCCAGTGTTACACAGACTTGCTTTGCTAGATAACATGGCTGCAGCAAATTTCCTTCCATACGTCCCATAATCATTTCCAGGACTTTACTGGGAGATCCAGGTCCACAGGACACTCAAGGGGGCAGTCACAGAGGGTACACAGGCAGAAACAAGGAACAATGAGCAATTCAGGTCAGAGGAACAACAAACCAGGTCACGTCAGCTTCAGTGCCAAAGTGGATGCATTAAAATGGTGCTCTGAGTGCTGAGCCACTGCTGAAAGAGATCTCACTGGAATGAGTGCTGATGCTTGTGTGAGCAGGTGGGCACATGAAACAGACTGAACTCTTCAAGAGAAGCCTCTTTCTAAAAGTCAGGTTACCACTTGCTAGTTTGAGTGTAGTTAACAGAGGTTCCATGTAGCTCTTGAGTGAACCCCTCACTTCATAAACCTCATCATCATTTGCTCTTGTGATGATGGTGGGCCCTCAGACCTTTCTCATCAAAAGAAAGGAGATTGCAGAGGACCTTTGAATAGTCAGGGAAAGCTGAGATATTTATAAAAGGTTTCTAAGAAGATGCCTCTAAGGAGTATTTATCTAAGACAAATAAGTAGTTCATTTGTCAAATTTACTAACACCTAAGATAAAAAGCTTGCTGTTGTCTCAGGTCAATACTAAGCAGACTGGTTGGGTTTCCTGTTTTCTACTTTTTGGTTGTTACTGCTTGTGTATTTAGAATACTAAAAAAAAAAAAAAAAAAGAAAGTGTATCTCTTGAGCTAGCTGAAAACCTAAGTTGATCCAAACAGAGTGAATAGACAGTACAACATGCTTGCACACGCTGCAGTTTTTCTTTGAGTAATTCTTGAACCAACCTCTCAAACCTGAATTTCGGTATTTAGCAGTAAAGTTCATACTTGTTAAAATTCAAATCTTCTGGGCCACTTGCTCATAAGCCACAGAAGTACTCTTCTTGGAAGTGCAATATAAGTAAAGAAATAAGAAACAGTGTACATAATTCAACTTAAATTCAAGAAAAATGACCCTGGCGAATTTTCCTTACCCATTCAGCTTTCCAGGACACTGGCCTTTTGACTATGCTGTGAGAGGTGCTCTGAAAGGAGCAACCAGTTAAGCAAAAGTTATTGGGATATGGGAAGGGCTGAGGGCCAGAAGGGATGACTTTAAGTAGCCTCTGACCACCCCAGCACTAGGGCTGAAAGAAAGCAACAATTTCAGATCTTCCTTCACCAGAGCCCCACTTATCAGAAGTCTGTCTGTCTATAAGGACTTACATAGTAAATAACTCCTAGTTTTGTCTCTGGCCATTAAGTACCAGTGTTATTGCCCTTGGGGAGAGCTTAATGTCTCTATCTATTTTAATTTCATATCATTTTGCACCGATTCTTTAGAAATGCAATTTCATGCATTGCTTTGTTTCAGTCAATACCATCTAGACAAATTGAAGTCACTACATACACAAGCTCCTTAAAGGTAATAATGCCCTGTGATGAAAAGAAAATATTTGACTGCTTCATATGCTTGAACAGGAAGGACTTGAAAGGACCACTACCAACATCAGACAACATCACCATTTAGTTTTATATTTCAAGAATTTGATTATGTGTTGTTGTCAAACTCTTGCAGCTCAGTTCAGTACTATTTTTACCAATATACAGTGCACTTCAAAGGTTCTGGTGTAATTGCTTCTGTTTAGATGGTGCCCTTTAATCAACACAAGATCTTGCACTACAGACAGCATATGTGGAACTCCTAGAAAGCCTTGCCAAGACAGAACCCTCAGAGTCTCTAAAAAAACAGGCCTCTCTGTGAGTGGAAAATAATAGAAATCATAAAGCTTCCCTAATTAGTGCATTCAGTTTTGGTGCCATCTAAAGACTGAAGCATGTAAGTCTCCATGTTTAAAATTAATTCTACAAGGCAGAGGAATCACTGTAGTGCACAAGCAGAACTAGGAAAGATGAGAGAGGAGGAAATGGAACAGCAAAACGACCATGGCACTAATGATTATGGCTTATAACAAGATGTTGCAAGAGCTAAATTGTCCAGAGAGAGACTGTGTGTGTGTGTGTGCGTGCGTATGTGAGAGCATAGGACTCAAAAGGGTGAACTCTCAAATCTCAGTGGAATTGAGCAAGTTTTTTAATATAAATAACTTCTTAAATGAAGTTTATCTTATAGTCTAATTAGTCATTGCAAAATGTCTGTTAACAGGTTTGAGGTTTTTTCTGAAATTAATTCACCATTTGAAATTATATCTGAAAACCTATTAAATAATTCAAGTGATCTACAGTTCATTCACAAGGTGTTTTTGAAAAAATTCAGTACCTAAAATTGTGCTGGTTTTGTATAGATTTCTAGATAGATTAATATGCTTCTCTATCCCTAGCTTCTGTGCCTCATTAATTGCTAACACTGGTTTTCAAAGGCAGAATCTATTGCAGATTTAAAATTCACTGTCTGAAAAAAAATTACACACCAGCTAAAATTCATGATAAAATGTAAAGGATGAAATTTTTCCCTTTTCTAAAATCTCTGTGGGAACATATGCTTCTGGGAACTCTGGCCTCCAGCTTCCCCCAGGAGAACATGGCAGGGACAATGATAACAACATCCCAAAGCAACAGAGGGCTTGCAAATATCACAGCAAAGGACTAGAGAAATCAACTTGTGGGAAAAGAAGTCATTTGAGCCTACATCTCTTGACATGAAACACATTTCAGACAGGTGTTCTGCATAAATTGAAGAGGTATCTCAAGTAAGGACAATCCTCGCAAATTCCACTGAAATTACAAATGTTGATGGCAAGTTAATTAAAGGAATCCCTAAAATTGTTGTTATTTCTATAGCATTAATGAGTGGAGGTATCCTGAGTTTAGGTGGTACATTTCTTTGCACAAATGAAGGATGGTCACACCCCATCTTGCTAAAGCAGTACATCTCTAAATCCCCCAGTTTTTGGCATAATGACAACAGGTACCACAGCACGTGACTGCAGCTGCTGAAGTTTAATTTTATTAAGTGGCATCTAAGGAGGACAAAGTAACTTCCTTCATGTATTTGAAGATGAGCATTGAAAAAGGGAAGTGTAAATAGTACCTAAATATAACATGTCTGTATGGTGCTAAGCAAGTCAGAGGATCCAACTGCAACACATGGTACACATCTTAAATACATTATAGGTGTGTTCCCTGATTCAGCTCCTCAGATGGATATAAAATGTGAGATATCATTTTTAAAAAAAGAGTTTCTAATAGTGCAATCTACCAAGTTAAGGGAAAGAATTTCCAGAAAAGGGGTAGAACCCACAATTTTGAGATACAGACATTCAGTTTGACAGCTGCTCTGTCCAGAGGCAGCTAGAGGCAAGGTGATTTGGTCTTTTCCATGTATAGCTATGATTTTCTAGCAGCCAGTGTTAGGGAAAAAAAAAAGAAACTTCTATTTTCCTGAGGGTAGAATAATCTACTCTTTCAAATTCATTTCTATGGCAACATCGATGGCTCCCAGAGAATGGGACAGTGTGTTCTCCACTCTACTTTGTGCCCCATCTTCAGACAACCCTTCCCCTGCTCGGCAACTCTTTCTTTCTGGTACTTATTGCTCCTGGTCAATGGCAAACCTGCATCCATCACTGCTGCTGTAGGTTATGGCATCAGGCTAAACTCTGAAATTCATGGAGGCAGAACTGACAAGAGGCAATAATTTAAATTAATTGAGATTTCCCTCCTCATTTGGAAACAACTCAGGGAAAACATAAACCTTGTCATGTTTGAAAGACGGCTTAATACTACACTCCTGAATGAGACATGACTGAATCTTAATCCCACTGAGTGAAACCTGACCTGTTTGTATTAAGGGTTTATTATTATCTCTGATATTTCTCCCACTGCAAATCCTATGTGCATCATTTACGTGGGATTTTTAAATGGCAAAGCAAAATCCATTTGGAGAGACATTTTCCCATTTTAATAACATTTTCACACACATCAGCTAAGTCAGTCACTGTTGCAAGCTCAGCCTCCCTTTTCTGCAGTGATCAAAATTAAGTGCCAGCTGATCTCCTGGGAGGCTACAGACTGAGCTCAGCACAGCAAGGTGCTGTGGTAGGTACTGATGCTCTTGGTGAAGCCCATCACTACATATTCATGTGCTTAGCAGTAATTCAACACCATGTTCTTACAGAAATCATAGGATCCTAGCCCAGCAATTTTTCCTAAGGGGGTTTCTTTGTACTCTGAGACCATACTTCAAACCACCTCACAAAAAGCCAAGTTAGAAGCTGCCTCCACAGTGGATAAGGTGAAGAAGTGGCCCTGAAATTAACACAGAAGCTTAGAGGTAAAGGTGGGAGGTCTTTCCTGTCAGGAACCTAAGAAGCAGATGTCAAATTCAGGCTTTGCTCTTGTTTGGACACAATCAATTATATAGCTTCTGTTTTTCAAGAAGGAGCAGAATATAACTTCCTTTATTTCTCCTCTCCATAGAACAGGTCTCTCCCCATCTCTGCTGTAAGGAGCTGCAAGGAGAGCTAGAAAGACTAGAGTGCACCCTCCCTAAGTCATGTTCAAGCACTGCCTGGCTTAACCAGAGCTGGCCAGGATTCATCCAAAACAAACACTGGGGACTCTTAGCACCAGCCGTGTCTTTTCACAGGTAAGGTCCTTCTTCCTAATGCTGTGATCACATATATCATGCTCATTTCCTAGGGATTATAGCCCACAACACCAAACCGTTCAGGAAACTGTGCCATCAAGACTTATGGATTTGAATTGACAGGGAGTATATACATGTTCTTCTGAGGACACCAGAGGAAAACAACCTCACTTGCAGAAGCAGGAAATATTCTCACATCAGGAGTTCTTCCACAGTTACTACCTCCTCTCATCCCACCAGAATATCTGTCTTCTTAATAAGCTGAGCCTGAGCCCCTCCACTTCCATAGCAGAGAGCATTTGCTGTGACAAAAATCCTCAGGGGAGGGTCACCCAGAATTTTTTACAGGACTAGAAACCATTTCAGAAAAAAACCACAAACAAAACCCAAATGTGCACGATCACTGTATAATAAAAGACCTTTAATTGTCTCTGAAGGATGAAATGGATCAGAGGTCATACAAGTGTTTTAATTGTGAGTGCATGCAGAATCCTTTGTTGTCCATTGTGTGCTGCAGTTAAAGGTGATTACAGGACACACAAAAATTATTGGGGATGCAAACTGGCACTATTATAGGTACTACTTGGGCTCAGATTTTGAAAGATTAAATTTTGTTTGCAGGTTGCAAGTGAACAATGTCATAGGAAATTTTATACCTAGTAGCTTTCAAACTTTATGCCTGTTTTGTTGCGTGAGGATTGTGCTCAGTCTCAGTAATCCTGTCCTCAGACAAGAAGCAGAAGAACTAAGGAAATGTGCTACCATGTTTAAGCATTTGCTAGTAACATTCTGTGATTGGGACTATTATAGCATCTGAGCTAGTTTTGCTTTGCACCTTGCACAAGGCATTCATGCTTGAACAAAGAACATACAAAATGCTACTCTGGATTTGGCAGCACGTTACAGGCATTTGGCACAAGCATAAATTTCAGTGTAAAGTGCAAGGCAACAAAGAATCCAATCTCATTCACTCCACAAAGAAAAGAGGAGAAAAAAAAAAAAAGAGTATTTTGCACTTACCTAATGATAAAATTTGCCAGGGCTGAAGAGCCTTTTTTTTTATAACGTTCCTATCAGCCTTGCTTTTAAAATGGAAAGAATGGTAGCTGAAGGCAACTAATAGCTTACAGGGTCAATCTCAGCAGTGGGATTTGAATGAGGAGATGAAAGAAGTCTAAAGGGAATGAAATCCCCAGACACAGAACTGTGATCCTTTTGGGAATTATTCCCATAGGGCCACTTAGCAACAGGCCACCATCCAAGCACAACACCCCTGAGAGCAGAAGAAAAACTTTCTTCTTTGTATCTTGCCCTCTCTGTTGAAAATACTGTTTTCAGCTTATTCCCTGGGGACTCAAAGGCTCATCAGGAAGAAATAAAGCTGGCCAGTCTGGGAGTGATTGTGTCTCATGTTCTGCAAAGGCACACATTTCTCTTTTCCCTAGGAAGAAAATTGCCTCATTTTATATTCCGATTCAAATGTACTGAAATTATAAGCAGTAGAATAATTACGTTCAACATGACACACTAGATCTGACCTTAATAAGACAGCCTGGTGTCCTTAGCTGTTATGGGACTGGCTCCTTCCATTTGTAGACCTGGGGATTGTTTCCACATTCTCCCTCCAGTAAAAATAAGTTATGTGTTCTTGCATCATGTCCATGTGCACTGTGTGACCCAGGGGCTAAAGCAGTAACTCATTCAGCTCTGTTGTGTCTCACTGCTAGCTTGGCCAGTGCCACTAACATAGATACAAAGAAAGTAAACATTTACTTGGAGAGAGTAATAGACATATCTGTGGAGTTATTATTAACCCTTATTTGTTTGGTACTGAATTTTATCAATGCTAGAAGAAACAATGAATTTGCTGTGAATGTTGATGGCTCCAGTGTAGTAAGATCATTATAATACCTCTTTCACAAAGGTATTTGGTATCAAAACCTGTCACAGACCAAAATCTACCAGCTTCTTCACTTCTGACCTCCAGGTCACACTGGTATTCCAGTGCTACCCCCACACATCTCTGCCAGCGCTGCTCAGCCATGACCCACAGGCTCTACTATTGTAGCATCGAGCACCCCACACTATGCAGACAGCTCATTTTTCTGAGGAGATGGGTGTAACACAAAACCATCACAGCAGCTGGAATGGCTTGCCCTTGTTCAGAAACCTACCTGCAGGATGGGAGGGAGCAGGAGGAACAGATCTATCCAGGACACATCCTTTGGAACCTGCAGATGTGGTTTTTAATCCCTTTTTTCCTTGGGGATCAGTTAATCAAAAGTACATAAGAGATGAAAATCAACACATCAGCTTTCTCCTCAGTAACAGGAGCAGCTGGAGAGAAACGTGTGGATATAACTTAGATCTAACGACTATGTGCCAATTTCATTCCCCAGAGAGATGCATACATGAAAATTTGGTTAAGAGCTTGCCCCCACCCTCCCACTCCCCCTTTCTCTGACAGACAAGGAATTAAGGTTTTTGCAACTAAATATCAGAAAACAGGTTATTAAAGTGATTTCTTCTGGAACATATGCAAACATTGCAAAGAACCGGTTCATCTTTCCAAATAATTTTGGATTTCTTCAAACCAAAGGCATGAGACATGCCTTAAAACCCTGAATTGTTACTTGCTAGGTGTAAAAGGAGGCACTCTAGCATTTCCTTCACAAGGATGCTGGAAGGATAACACTGCAAGTGCTTGAAAGGCGTTCAGAGGCTGTGGGTATGGAAGTTGTAGAGTATAAGGAAATACAAAAAGAACTGACTTGTGTCTTTATTCGGAAATTGCATATGTATGCATGAGACCAGGAGACTTGGAGAAAACACGTCTGTGTTATTTTCCCAAGTCTGTCCTTGATCTTCTAGGTGATGAAGGAAAAAACACTTTTCTTCTCACTGCATCCATCTCTCCAGCCATAGTATGGGAACAATACTACTGACCTTACTAAGGAGCTGAGGAGATTGGGAAGGCTGAATTCACTCACATGCAGAATGCTTCACTATTTGCATCACAGATCATGGGTTGGAATTAACAGTGTCATTGTCCTGGTGCAACCCCAGTGCAGCTGATTTTGAGCCTCTCACATTTCAATGTTAAAGCAAGGAAAGCAAAAGTCAGCCTTGATTTAACCAGCCTTGAGCAAACTGCCTGTGCTTTCTGATGTACACACCCTGGAAAAGGATGACATGGCACACTGCAGCCCTTGTGTCAAGGACAAGCACACAACGTGAGGTTGCCTCTGCAACAGTGACAAGCCACACCACCTCTTGCTTGAAGCCCCATCCCTGTTCAGTGAGCTCTACTAAACAAACTACAAGCAAAAACAGAGGCTGTAAGAGAACCCAAAACCTCTCTTGTACCTTTGTCCTCCAGAGCTTCCCTGGCTCACCTGGCAGAAGTTCCTCAGTGCCTATGCTCTGCCTTGGAGAGCCTGGCAGGACAGCAGACGCCACATGGCAGTTTGTCATTCAGCATTGCAGGTCAGGGACTTGTGTTCCCTTCTCTTTTCTCCGCCTCTGCCAGTAATTTTCCAAACCTTAGTGTATTCTTTGTCTCTGAGGAAGATCCATAATCTGAAGTTGGAGAGGGTCTCCTGCACGGCAGGAACTGGTCAGTGCCCTGCTGCTTCCCAATGACAGGGATTTTGCTCCTTGTCCTATTTTGCATGGCCTCAGCATTTATAGTCTGTAGCCTCCTATACACCCTGCTCTTTGCCGTGCCACCATGAAAATGTCTGTATAAATGTGAATTTCAATAGCCATTATACTCCCAGCAGCAGCAATCGCATTCGGTACCTCAGAGCCTGCTAATCTGTAGTAGTCATGAGGTTACTTATCTCCTGCTCTTTTCAAATACCTCAGCAGTGGATACAAAAGGGAAATGGCAGGAGCTATTCTTCTCTGGAGTCTGAGAGGGCTTTTTTTTTTTTCTCTTTTCTCCTTTTTATTTTTTTTTAATGCTGTGCTGTTGCTACATTACCAAGCATCATATTCGAAATCCAATGGCAAAGTTTGCAAGAACGATAAGAGATGAAAATCTCCCAAATTTCTGCTAGTGTGAAGTTCTCAGCCCACAAGGGCAGCAAGCTGCAGGTTCCAGACTGCTTAGCTGTCTGTTAGCTAATTAAAGCACTGTGATCTGAGAGCTTTGAAAGATTTAGTTCAGATCTTCCTTGGGGTCATTTTTAGCTCCACTACCTATTTGCTGATGAATCCTCAGCTCCAACCTACAGGTGTTGAGCTACAAAAGGATGTTTGGAGAGGGGTGCTTGTAGCCATGGACCTAGGCATTGTTAAAAGGCAAAGAGAGATGTGGCTCCACAGAGACTTCTAGTGAGGATAATGAGAGCTAAAAAGCTGCAAAGAAAATAAATTATGAAAAAAAAAATTATCGTTTGGATTGGATTTAGAATGCTGTTGCTATGCCTCTTATGGCGAAGAATTTGGGTTGCTGATTCACTTAACATCTACCACTGCTAACCATCCAAAGTTGAAGCCATTTCAGCAACTAAATACTGAGAGCTAGTTCTCTCTCCCTGAGAGCCAGTCCTCATCCTTTTTTGTGTGCCTAGGTGTAGTGTCACAGAGTAATAGAACACTGGGAGATCTCACAGTGTGGCCAACTGTGACTAAAACAAGGCCACAAAGAAAAGCATTGAGGCACAAGCTGGGTGATTAACCATCTAGGTTGGACACACTGTTTAATAGAAACTGAGGAAAATTCTCTAATATTGGATGAAGTGTCCCAGATCAGAAGTCTGCCAGGTGAAAATCCAGCTGTGGAGCTGGGTCTACAAAAACAAAGCGAGGTAATTGGACTTGCACTTCCAAGCATGCCTGAGCAGAGCTGAGTCCTGCAAATGAGGAATGATAAAGGCAACTAAGGTAGGACACGGAGTATAGCAGATGTGAAGGAATGAGGAGGATGGTGAAGGTGCCTAGCAAAGAACCCCAATAGATGGGAATGATCTGGTTCTCATGAGGGGATGGCAATAATACAACTTTATTTTCTGCTTATATAAATTAAGAAACTGAACAGTTCTTTCAGTTCAACTTTAATAATTTGGTAAACAAGAGACCCTTAGTCAATGTACAATAATGAAATCTTAGTATTTGTTGTCCATCAGTCAGGCATTGGAACAAAGGGGTAGAAGAGGATTTTCTTCTATTCCAAAAAACAAGGTCCCTGAAAATTCAGTAAAGGACAATGGTGAGCTCTTTGGCAGCTATCTTTATTTTCTACTGGATTTCTGCAGGCACAGACATATATAAAAATAAACAAGACAAAGCAAAATAAAAACAAAGAACAAGGCCTGGCAATCTAAGATAAACAGTGCTCCTTTTGCTATTGATCACCTGAACCCAGTGCTTTCATTCCTAGTCAAATTGGAGAGAGAAATAACTGGAGAATTTCAGAGAAAATAAGCCAAATATGGTATACCTGAAAATATATCTATCTCAAAAGCCATGGGCCAGGAGCAGAGAAATGAAGTTGAATTAAAATGTGGCTTTCTTCTCTCCTCTTCCATTCCCCCCACTGAACTGAAAACCTTCTGCCATCATCTGCTTGTAGAAAGGCAAAAGCTTCAGGCGACTGTCTTTTTGTGTGCCAGCATCATTGTAATTACATGAGCAACCACCAGTATAGAAAGGGAGTCTTTTTCTTCAGTGAATCTTCCTGTTTGTCCAGCCTGGAAGGAATATACCTTTGGTGTCTTTCCTTGTGCATCCTCACGCACCCCAGCTTGGCTGCTAGTAGCTTTTCCTGCCTCACAGGGATAGATATCCAGGAGGAAGAAAGCAAATGAGAGAGTGCCCAAGGTGTCTCCCAACATTATTAGGTCTGCCTTCTGAATTTCAGAATTATTGCTGCCACAAGCTAATGAACATTTCTCCCCCAGCTTTCTCTCACAAGGACAGAAAACTCTCTTGGTTAAACAGGATTTTCCACATGCCTGTTGTATAAGCTATGCAAGCCAGAAATGAGAAATATTTTCACTGTTTGAGGCAGCTGCATAAAAGTAATCAAAAAAAAAAAAAAAGAAAAAAAAAAGAAGAAAGGGGTTATAGAAATCAGGAAATGCAATGAATGACCTGAGATTTGCATTCAAACATTACCTCAGACCTCAAAGGCAGGGAAATTTGAGGTGATCTTTTGCAGCACGATTCCTTGACATCTTCTGGACATTCAAGTGCATGAATACAATTTTGTGGTATACATGTGAGAGTATGTGTATGTGGTATAAGTGTGTGTTTACATGCTGATTATTTAGGTGAACTCTGGCATGGGTGTGTGTACGTACATTCAGGGCTTACTCTTTGAGCTGGGGGTGTTTAGCCTGGAGAGAAGGAGGTTCAAGGGTGACATTACTGCTTTTACAACTACCTGACAGGAGGTTGTAGGAAGGAGGGGGTCAGCTCTTCTCCCAGGTAACAAGTGACAGGATGAGAGAAAATGGCCAGAAGTTGCACTAGGGGAGGTTTAGATTGGATATGAAAAATTTCTTCACTGAACAGGTTGCCAAGCTTTGGAACAGGCTCTCCAGGGATGTGTTGGAGTCACCATCCCTCGGAGTATTTAAAAGTCATGTAGATGTGGCACTTAGGGACATGGCTTAATAGTGTATTTGACAGTGCTGGGTTAATGGCTAGACTCAAGGATCTCAAAGCTCTTTTCCCATCTAAATTATTCTATTATTCTAAACCTATTTTCTGATGTTTATTTAAGCAAATAATAATCCAGTTGGTACTTAGAGCACTTTGCAGCCAGAACACTTGGGGCACTGCAGAACAATAAAAATGGTTCAGAACACAATACAAACACAGTCTTAAAAACATCTTATAATTCAAATAAAGCATGCTGAGTTCCTGAGAGGCAAAGCCATGGAGATGTCAGAAGGGAATAAATATGTGGTTACAATGGTCTTGTTTAAAAGCACAGTGTGAGAAAATGTGGTTTAGATGGATTTAGCAGAGGAGTGATGGTGGAGTGAGTTCCTCATGCCAGAGCTCTCTCTGACAAAGACTGACTGTAAAAGCTGAGCTGTGTCTGGTGCTGACACATGGTCAAACTAAGCTTGAAGGAAGCAAGCCCAGGTTATTGCAAGGATCAGCTCTGTAAAGGGCTTTGAATGAGCAGTATCAGCATGTGACAGTTGCTCTGCCTCAGAGGAAGCACCCATAGTGCTGAACACAGGGCACATAAAGTTTAATCTTTGCCATTTTTACCTACTAGCAGGGATTGAGGGAGTGACCTCCTAACAAATGTGGGAGCCGTGTGAAGAAACAAGGAATAACACTCTGACCCCAGAGGTGAGGACAGCTACATAAACAGCAAAACCTGTTGTCCACATCTGTGACCTATCCCAGGTAAAAAATCAAATCCCCCACCCTCCTCTTTTATTACCATTGGCCTTTACCTTCTCGGAGATTTACCCAGAGAAACACAGGTCAGCCCACTGAGAGCACCAGCTTCCCTGCTCAGCTGTCAAAGAGACACAGCAAATGCCACTGGAGCAGTTGTTATTCCTCCCATGCAATATCTCTGAACACAGCACAGAGATATAAAGGCAGCAGAAGTCTTGCAAACAAGAACCTCATGATTTGTTGAGAGCCTTCTCCAAGGCTAGTGCCACGCAACAGGAGCTGCATCTGGTGATAAACGCCTGCCTCCAAGGCTTCTGAAAGCTAAATAAGCCCATGTTTGTTTGTTGTGCAGCAAGCAGAGCTCTAAGCTGGATGCTGCCCAGTGCTTTCCCCATGTAAATCGGGGAGTTCCTGCTCAGATGCCAAATGTTAGAGTTGCCTTTGAGTGCCTGGCATTGATTTCAATGGAATACAATTGCTGAAGCTTGATTCTCACTGAACAAAATGAAAGACCTGAAGCAAAGTTGTGCCTGGTGGAGCCAAGTTTGGTGTAGCAAGAGAAAGGAAGAACACTGCCCTCTGGCTTTTCAGCTCATTGGAATAGGCATTTTTGATGCCCAGAATCCCATAGTATTCCAGGAAAAATGCCAGGAAGCTCTCAAAGGAGCTTAGGGTCAGGGCTGAGCCCTGCTGGGGGTGTGCATAGACAACTAGAAATAGTGCTGGGAGGCAAGAGTACTGAAGAGAGAAAAAGTGGTAACCATGAAAGCACCAACACCGCAGTGGAGCACGGGTGTTCAGTGTCAGCTGGCTCAAGGAGGTACCAGGACATCATGGATCATGTTGGTTGTCTCACTGTCATTGCAGCAAAAAATCCCACAACCATCTTTCTGACTGTCTTGACGACTCTCTGCCAAAGGCCCACACTGTGAGAGACCTGAAGTCATCTAAAAATAAATCCTGTATTTTAATATAATCCTACTGACATAAACACAATCACAAATTTCACATGGCAATTCAATCACAAATGTGACATCCATATTTTCACTCTAATTTAAAGAACATTGAATGATCTTGACCCAAACTTTAATTTAATATAACTAGGTTGGGAAAGAGCCTTCAGTGCATTGACAAAATTACTTGTTTGCTTTATCAGAATAGAATAGAATAGAATACAAATTAGTTACCAATATTTGTACAGCACTTAGCCAATGAGTGCTTGGGCTCTTGGAGTCTCCTCTCAGGAAAAGGACACAAAAGACACTGTTCTACCATCTTTGTGCTCCCTCCAGCAGCTTTCCCTGTGTGATGGGTAGGAAGGAGGTCTGGCTGGCATGGGACCTACTGGAATTTCTTCTCTTTTACAATGGCCCTTGTACCCCCAAATGTCTAATTGTTACCTGACATGTAAGGTACTGTGTATCTCAGGTGCAGTACTCAGTCTGCATTCCCAATGAAGTCATTGGGGACTGAGAGATTGAGAACTTTAAGTAATATTGAATCAAGAACCAGAATAGTTAAAAATTTATACTGTCAGAGTCAGTTCAGTCTGTGCCTTAGCTAGTAAGGTTCC
Organism: Thryothorus ludovicianus; assembly: GCA_013397245.1. Lineage (NCBI taxonomy): Eukaryota > Metazoa > Chordata > Aves > Passeriformes > Certhiidae > Thryothorus > Thryothorus ludovicianus. Next base: position 412,444 of record VZTB01003869.1, read on the forward strand.
TTTAGCAATAAACCCAGCATCTCTGCAAGACTCCGAGGCAAAGCTGACCCACCCGAGTCTAAATTTATTAAGCAGGACCATGTAAGAACAGACAAGCAGCTCTGTCATTGCAAGGTTATATGTTTGAAATCTAATATACGAAAGAAGGTGAAACACCAGGATATATTGGGCCAAATGGTATAATTAACCCCCAAAGGAGAACTGAATTCCACATGTCCAGAATCTCTTAAGTGCTGCTTTCCTCTCCAGAGACCTCCCATTATGCTGCCTCATGTATTATTAGTGACATTAGACCTATATCTATGGCCTCTCTCCCTGTCAGTCCCTACACATCACACACTGACATTGTCCTTTCCTCCTTCATAAGGAATGACATTTTTGACATCACCGTATGAGCAAGGAGCAAAGAAACAACAAAGCAGCAAGCTATTGCAGAATAAAAATGCACAGATCCACCTAGTTAGTGATCTGAGAGTTTTGCAGGCAGGTGATGTAGGTTTCTTCTTCACATGGAAGGAAAAAGGATACATGGAAGAAAGAGTCTCTCCCAATCCAAGGCACCTGGTGAGAAAGCAAGAGTGTTTAGAAACTTCCTAAGTCCATTTCATTCTTTTTAGGGCACAGTTACACTTTTGGGTGTTTGAATTAAAAAACCTCCTGGGGCTTCCTTGTTCATTTTGAGAAACTCCTTTCTTATGTGAAATGCTTCCCTTGGACAGATGGGCATGAGAAAGTGTAGAAAATGTACAGTCTGGAGAAAAGTCTGGAAAGGCCAGCTATTCTAGGCATAGGTTTGAAGTTGCTGAAAGAGACACTGAGGCCACTTCTGCCTTCCTGTTCTATAATTCTCCTTTTTCCCCTTATTTTTTGCCTGAAAAGAACTTGATAATAATCAGCAGTAACACAAATAGCAGAAAATGACAGATACCTAGAAACTAATAAAAGAGATGCTTTTCTGGGATTGGGCTGGGGTCCATAAGAGTGTTGAAATGTACTGAAGAACCTGACTGCCCCATTGCTTCAGTCTCTCAATTCAGTTTCTCACTTGAGTTTTCCTTGGTGCCAGCACTGTATCTGTATAGCAATGTTATACGTAAAAGAAAAAAACCAAAGCATTTAGTGCTGCTGAATTTTCTGAGGTTCTAGCTCAGTTTTAAATCAGTCTTTACTGAAGTGCTTTCTGGAGAAAGAGCTGAATGACGATTAAATGCTGGGCATGTAAAAAAAGGAAATGGATAAACAGAATATGAAATGTTTTTCCTGGAAAATTCTTCATTCTTCAGCCATTACTCTCTATTTATGTACAAACAGGTGAAAGGATGGGTACAAATATGTTCTAGCCTAGACAAAGTAAAATTGATGGAGACTAAAGATGCCAGAGCAAATGAGCTCTCTGAGGGCTCAGGAACAAACTCTCTGACATATCCACTCAATATTCATTGAAATGAGCTCAGGAAATTTTGCTCAATTAAAGACTGGCTGCAGGAGAAAGCAGATCCAAGCTGAATTCTGCAGAAGTGTTTTCCTGGACACCTACGATCTAGGTCAAAAGAGCTGTAATTGTCCAAGGGATGAAATATGTTATAATGACATCTTCCAGAAGCAGTGTTCTGGAGTGCTCTGGCTTAATAATGCTCATCTTTCACAGTTATACCACTGCAGTGTTAACATCCGTACAGATGGCTTAGGAGCACAACTGTACCTGGCAACGAAGATTCCCATGGAAAAAGTGGACTTTTGACCCTATGAGTCAGTGAATAACAATAAGAACAGATTCTTTTCCTAGTGACATTAAATCTGGAATGAATCCATGGAATTCATTGCAATTTCAGCAGTTTTCACAGTAGTATAGTCTATTTTAGCTTATTTAGTTGTGATACCGCAGACTTATATTGATAAAATCATATATCTTGTGTCCATTTCATTTGGAGAGAGGAAACTAAAATTACTAGAGCCAGCATTTCTCAACTTCCCCAGACTCCCTATAAAAGCTCCAGAACATGACTTGACCAGGTTAAACAAACCTGCATTGTCATACTAAACAATGCCTTCCCACACCAAGCCATATTGATGATAGCACTGCAATAACATCTTACATTTCTATAGTACCTTTCATCCCAAAGGAACCAGTGAGGGAACCTGTTTAAAGGTTTTGGTGGAATGCTTTGCTCTCCTTTGTTGCACATAAGCTTATTAATTAAAGGTATTTTCATAACCAGCACTTGCAGCCCGTTCTGCCTCCCACTGCTGCAAAGTCCTTTCCTGGAGCCTACGCAGCTCAGCCTGAAGCTCTGGAAGGACACATCACCCACTGACCCCCCAACAAACCCCCAAGTGCAGCTGAAGCTGTGAATGAATGTGAAAGGCTGCCAGAGAAGAGCCACACTTTGCGGGTGAAAATCAGCAAAATCTCACTGCCCGATACAGTGAGGCATGAGGTGGGTTGTAAATCTTAAAGAAATGGATAAATGGCCTGACCTGTCAAATACGAGATTGGATGAAGCATAAGCAAAGACTTATCAGTCTTAAGAGGGAATCTAGGTCAGACAGGGGCCAGAGCACTTTTGTCATGTTGCATTCTAAGGTTGTGCCATTAATATCTAACATAGAGAGGAAAAGATCTCCTTTACTTCCACTTTTGGTAGTAGCTTTCAAGACACTGAAGGAAAAATATAATTTAAGTGAATTTGATAACTAACTCTGGAAACAAGGGAATTAGAGCCATCAGTAAATCTTTTTACCTCAGAACCTAAACAAACAGGATCAAATTGCTATCTGATGTGATCTAATTGAATTTTGTGGATTTACAACCACTGATGAACTTCAACCAATAAAGAGAAGAATGTAAATGTTTTATTCTGATACTTGTGACATCACAAAGCTAATATAGCTATGCAATGAAGAGAAGATTTCCAAGCACATTTTTCTAATTTAACTCTCACTTATAATTGAAAGTAATTAAATACATTCCACTAAATTGGAGAAAACAGAAAAGAATGCTGAAGAACGTCACTTCATTCATGAGACTGAGATGTATTTTGTTATTTCCTGCTGTTTATCTTTAGCTCTGCGAGCAGGAGTTCACATTTATGTTCAGTTATCAGTTGCCAACTAGAGCCCATTGAAAGATGCATGTCATTTCCAGAAGGATCTTAATAAACCACCAGTGGAGAGGCATCCCATACTTGGCAGTTCATCTGTCAGAGCAAGACATAACTTCAAATTATTTCCATGCCTGTTCTGCAAGTGTTCGTGGAAGACAGCTAACATCCAGAAAAAAATACTTAGGGAAAATATAAGTTGGACAGGACCCACTGGGTTCATTAGGAGAGCACAGCTCAGCCAGCTCAGTGGTGACACTTGACATTGATATGCTACACCAAGTTCATCACGCCAGTGGAAGAAAATGGAAATCTCCTTGCAATGAAGAGCTCAGTGCTACTGACAGCATTCCATGGCTCTGGGGTGCCACTGCCAAACCTCTCTCACCTACATCATGGTGGACAGAGCACATGCAGGGGGGATAGGGCCCAGACAAGTGCTTGCATCACATGGAAAAGTTAGGAGAGCAGCCTTTGGCCTCCATAGGAGCCTGCCTCTTTAGCAGTGTCAGAGTTATAGCCTTTTGTTTCCCTAAGAAATTCTGGAAGTTTCTAAGGAAAGGCTTGGCTGAGAGTGTGTCCCCACAGCACCATGAGGTTGTAGTAGGTCTTGAGAAACAGGAGCTCTGCAACTCTGGACATGTATCCCAGAGGCTTTTTTCCATTTTCTGCTTGTCACCATGGATATCACTACATCATTACACTGCAAGTTCACCACTCCCAGCTACCACCAGCTGGTAACTACCGAGTTTGGGTACACACACACAGAGTCACACACACTCTCTGAGAGTGTAGCTCTTCTCACTCCCAACAATACTTTGACAACAAAGGTGTTGTGACTTTTTCCTATTCTAAGAAAATCTATCCGTCAGCTTCTCCCAGCTCATGAAACACTTTTTCTGGGGAACTTCTACAACAACCACTCCATTCTACAAAGAGTTAACATGGAATGCAACTGTAATATATATTTGAAAGGCTGACAAAGGCATGACAAAGCTGGAGGCTACTGAGCGATATCTGCTTCTGTGAAGTGTAAACCCACTGTATTTTTTTGCCCCATAGCTTAACCTAGTTCTGAGCCTCACTGGCCGATAGAAAGGTGAAGTGCAGGATCTTTGGACACGGCAAGATCAGCAAATTTCAAAAAGTCATAGCTCCAAGGTGTAGGTGGTTTTATACTTCTTTAAGCCCAGATGCTAACCATGCTAAAATGCAAGTTTATTATGCAGCCTGGCAAGATTTCAGCGATTTTATTGAAAGGCCATTTTGTTATGTTTATTATATTTGTCAAAAAGGCATTTTATGATGTTTATGAGATAGCATATAAATTTATGAAACTGTAACATTTTTGTCAAAAATAGCCTTTGCTGGAAATCAAATAATGCAAGTAGTAAAACCTCCCATCAGAAAAATCCAGGCAGAATTTTCCATCAAGCAAGGTACAGACTCACCCACAGAACAACCTGTGAAATACTGTCGATATAATCCATGCTGTAAAGCAGTGGAAAAGATGCTGGGTGCATGCAGGAAGGCTGCAATGCTCCTAACTGGGTGCAGATGAGCCCATTCTGTCTGATGTCCTTGCCTGACTACAAGTGAAGGACCTGCTGGTTTTGTTGCCCCAGCCTTTGCAGAAGGAAGGAACGAGCTTCTGGCTCATGTTTGGCTTTGTGTTGTGTACTGCTGCCCATAATAATCACTTTTCTCTCTGCTTTCCAGAAAACAGCTGGCTGGGGTTGACATAGGAATGAGCCACAGGCACATCCTCCACCAGCTCTCTGCTCTGTCTCCAATCCAAAAGTCCCTTCTGCAGAGTTGTTTTTTCTCTTTCTTGCTGTTGTTGCTTTTCATTTACTGCTGTTCATTTCTCTCCCTCCTACACCCCCTTGAAGTAAAAAGCTGTCTTGTATTTCTGCTCAGAGGGCTCCCTTCTTCTCCTCATTTTTTTCTTTTGTTCATCCTCCGCAATACCATCAAGATGATGTAAAACACTTGATCTCTTCCCTTTTCTTTCTCACTTAGGCAGTCAATATTGTACTCTGCAACTGATGCTCTCCCTTTTCTTGGAGACTGTGATGTGGCAGCAGGACAGACTGACAAACAGATTAAGCCATTACTGGGATCTTGATCACAGCTGTGATGTTTCCAAAATTAGGATTTTGGAATGCCATTCCCAAGTCTGTCTTTCCAGGCAGGGGAAGATGTAGCAACAATAAAATGTTTCCCATGCTGCTTCCATTTTGCTGAAGAACCCTAAAAAGTTGGAAAGGTGGTGGAGATGAGAGAAGTTGGAAGGTTAGTCAGGAGAAATCCATGCACTAAGGAGCTGAAAGAGTAGGGATGGGGAGACAATGAAGCCAGCCCTGCCTGTGTATCGAGGCACACTGTTTATATGCTGGAGAAGTTCACCTTGCCATGAATCATAGAATCATAGCATTTCTGAGCTTGGAAAAGACATAGGGAGTCCAACGGTTAACCTGGCACTGCCAAATCCACTGCTAAACTGCATCCCTATTTCTGCACTTGCATTTACAACTTGCTCCATGATGTATGAAAATGAAACAGACCTAAATTCATATAGACTTAATATCAATAACCTCTGCTAGAATACTGGAAGAAATAAAAAACTGGATGCATGAAAGCTTGCAATTTCCAACTGGTACTTTTTGCACTGTTTTTATGTATTCTAAGGTACACATAGAAAATGGTGTAAATGTACTACTCCTAGAGTGACTGTTGCCTTTTAAACAGTTGCTTTTCAAAACACACATGATATTTTGGTATTGGAAAAGCAAAAAGAGTGTTGCAACCACAGCGTTTCAATTTCAAAAGTTTTTTATTAAATAGGGCCCTGAAGAGCAGAGAAGGGAGCTATTTGAAAGCAGGGCACAGACAAGGGAGATGCGATCACTCAGTGTAACCAAAGAGCTGTCTCACAGGCCATCACCTCACCATCCCTTCCGGCCCTGCTTTGTCTCGCACTCGCGGTGAGGAGGCGCAGCACCGCCTGGCTCGCTGCTCTCCCTCTTTCCACTAGGGGACACATCCAAAGCGCAAAGCCGCGTCGAGTCCTGCAATAACCTCACCAGACCTAAACTCTGATGATGCCAAGAGTGTGACTGTGACAGTGACCAGCCCAAGGGTATTTAATCTCCTTCCATTTCCACACATTTTGTTTTGGGAAATATACCTCATGAAATGCCATGAGAGCTAAAAGCTGACAGTGTCTGTCAAATAGCAAAGTGCCTTGTTTATTGCCCAAGCTCTCCCAAGCTGCAGTAGATTTGAATGCCCCTATTAAGTATTTATACATCTGAAAGGGCTGCACTGTCGTTAGTTTGGTTAAGGTGCAGGCATATACCACAGTGATTGGCCTGGAAAATATGAAAATGCAAAAGGCTGGGAGAATGGAGATGGTAAGTGACAGTGTGCAATTACTATGCAAATTGTAGAGGAATTATCATCACCAAACAAAACTCCCTTGTCATGGATGCTGCTTTCAGCAGACTTAGAATACACAACCCAAACAGAATGAAGAATCTTGCTAATTTTTTTGGCCTAAAATGACATCAGTTGCAGAGCTTGCAGAACACATTTGTGTACCTTCCCTCATCCCTCCCTCTATAACCCCAAGATACACCTGATTGTGAAGTCTATCACCACCATCTTGAGCACTCTTTTACTGTAGCTGTAAAACAAGTTTATGTTGTATTTAAGGAGCATCCTTGTCTGGGTCTGTCCAGGGTTTTTGTTTGTTTTTTCACATGGAAAAGGTCCTAGGTTTACAGGAATTTTACATTCTTGTAGCCCTGACTAAGGACAAGACTCCTCTCTTCCACCAGCACACAAGCTTCTGCACCAAATATCAGACATAAAGCCTTGGGGAAGAAGCTGGTACATGAAACATTGACAGAGAACTTGTTTACAAACTCAGAGTTTTTTCTCCCATTTTTGCCAGTTTTATTCCATCCTTTTTGCAACATTTTAGTATATACTCCTATATCTCCAGGTCACTCTCAGCATGCCTGATCAGCCTGCTTTTCCTGGGTGTATGATGACCTATGAATCCTGGATGACTCCTCATTTTCTGGGCAAGGAGGCTATGAGGTGTGAAACAGTGCATGAGATTCTGAGTATGTATTCATGGGCTACTTTTGGGTACATGCACCATTAGCTGAATCCCATTAGCTTGGCCCTTGATCCAGCAAGAGCCTACAGGTAAGCAGATGAAACAACTCTGGCATGAAGAAATATCATATGGGATATCAGCAAGAGGCCAGGTAGAAAAGTTCAAAGTACAGACGTGTCCACACAAAACTTAATACACTCTAGCTCATCCAAAGATTTTTGCACAAGCCACTTTTTAAACAAATCCAGTGTATCAAAAGTGAACATTGACTTGCTGTAGTTCACTGTGCGAGTTCAAAGTGTCTCAGGTTTGTAAGGAGAGGATAGTACAAAAGCACAAATAGAATAAGCCGGCCATTATGTAGCATTTGTCATGTGGCTGTGAATAACTGAGGAAAGCACGTGAGCAGCACATACGAGAGAGCCACAAAAGAAAGGAGGATCAGAGGGAATGTTAGCGCTTCTTCCTCTTTAGAATGTATTTAACCCACTGACTGCTCATTTGTTTAATTAAAAATAAAAGATTACTGAAATACCTCCATCGGATGATACACGAAGGATACCTTAATTCAGCACTTTGGGCTGGTACCCTTTGGACTGAACATTGCCTTGGCATAATCCCAGTGCCTTCAACCAAGATGGTCCCCATTACAATAGAGCTGAATTTGCTCTCTCTTCGTGGGGCCACATAACTGTGCTTAGTAGTTATGAAAGGAATGTATGAAGCAGAAATGAAATGGAAAGAACAGTATGACTGCAGCTTCCTGAATTTTACTCCAGTTGAAATGAACGTGGAAAGATTTCTAGGCAAGCTTTTAAAGTCAGAGAATATTTAGGCATCAGATTTTTAAGTCTATCAGCACTGATACGGATTTAGTATTTTCTGTACCCCTTTAAACACCAGGAATCATAGACAATCTGTCAGACTTTCAGAGGAGACTGTCCAAGCACTTTGAGGTCACAAATGTATTGGAAACGAGATGTCCTTAATATCTGCATGTTGTTAGCAGGTCAGAAGAGTTTCTCGTCCACTGAGAACCTCTCTTTGCCTCTGGTAACCTGATATGGACTTGACCACAGAGAATTTGCTTCATACATAGATGTGGCTATTGCTAGTCCTGGTGAAGACCTGAGATCTTCCGAAGTTTGGGGCATTGTTTACTGTGGGAATAACATTACGGCACTGTGCTTTAGGGCCTATGGAAAAGAACCAACAGGGGTGGGAAAAGAAGCATGGCTCTGAGGGCCTCAGTCACCCCTCCCCAGTGCGGTTTGTATACCTCGTGATGGGATGGCAGTGGGTATCTGTCAGCTGAGTCCCACTTTCCCTTTCCTTCCATCTGTGCTGCCCCAGATAAGTTTGCATCCTTTCCCTGAGTCTGTGGAATCCTCTGTCTGCACACCATGAAGCCTCGATGCTCCTGTAAGATAAGAAGGGTATGTGAGAGACTGGATGGGTTCCAAACTGCTCCCTGGGCAGCTCAAAGCAGAGCAGCTTGTGGCTGAAGAGATGGCAGCGTTCAAAATAGCTGAGCTCCCCTGAGCCAGGGGCTTGAGTTCCAGCAGGGCCAATTCAACCAGCTATTCCCAGTTACCCAACTGCACTCCATGTATCTTCCCGCCTCTAATGCTTTAGATAAGACATCACACCCTGAAGCCATGCCTGCTTTGTATGCCTGAAACATATTTTGAAGCACTCTTGGTGAAAGCTGGGTTTTCCCCAGTGATTCTGGGTAATGTTTGCAACACAAATTATCCAAATATCTAACTGACAGGAATCCTAGACCTTCTGGGGACTAAATTTTCTGGGGAGTTATTCAACAGATAAGATATTCTGCTGTGTATATATCAATATTTACAATTTCTAGGACCAAATCTGGAGTCTCACCAAATAAGTGGAAGAAAACACACATATTTTGACAGTGCTATGTAAGCACTTTGGGCCTCATTTCTAATTTATAATGTGCTTTGGGATTAAAGGTGTCCTATAAATGTAAGATAATTATTAGTAACAGTATCTCTGCAAGTCCCAAAACAGTCAGTTAGGAACAGATAAAGGGTGTTCTGCATGTTTGTCAAACCAAACATAACCACTATAGGAGAATATTTCTTGTCTTTTATTAGAATGAAGCACAGAAACAGTATGAAAAAATATAATTAAAAATGCCTTCTGGATTACATGTACCCTGATTGCTCTTGTATGCCAGATATCAAATTTTGCACTGTTTTCTAGGGGTTGACTTTTAGTCTATAGTCTTCATCTGATTTTACAGTCAGCATTACTTCAAGCTTATTACATTTGTAACACAATACAAATACAACACCATTAATTTAATTTTATTTATGTTTCAGAGTTATTCAGCTGGAATAAATTGAACACAATTTGATTGAAACTGTCCTGCAGGACTGACTTTAGGCACATTCAGCAAGAGTGCTTTATAAATAATGGCAGCATTTAGTACACAAAAGACACTCTCTTGAACTGGAGGATTTGCAGGAGTTATTATGCAATGAGGGAAAAGCAACATTGCCAAGCATAGAGCTGAGCTGAACACTTCTGCTTTGGAGCCCATTTTTCACTGCATGTGCCTGCAGAAGAGACCTTGGCCGGAGAGCATGATGACCACACACATATAGCTCCTACAGAAAGCAGTTCCTGCCTTGGATGTTCCACTGGCACAAAAGCATCAGCACTCTGTTAAACTCCGATTAATGGAAAAGGAATGAGGAAGATCAATGTTTTGAAGTGGCCCTCGAAGTCCAAGTCAGTTTTAGGGAAGCTGTTGTAAAGACACTTTGCAGAACCAGATAGACCATCCCTCCTTCCAGGTGTGTGTAAAGGGCAGCAGGTGCATCTGGGCACACAGGGCAATGGGTTGTTTGGTTTGAGTCCTGTTTGTCAGTATGATGGAGAGTGGCCACATTACTGGCAAGATTTTCATAGGCAACACACTAAAGGATTGTTTTCAACAGAGATTTGGAAAGATACTGAGAGTATTTTGCTGCTCTTTACCAAGATTCTTCCTAATAGCAGCAAGGAAAAAAAGCCCAGAAGTTGTTTCTATAAAAATGTTAACAAGTGAGAAATAGAGACTGACAGAATGACGAGGAGATGACATTGTCATAGCAAAGGAGAGCTCTTCAACAGGGTGGGAAGGGGCTTGACAGGAAAGATAAATAGCTTGTGTTTGACAGAGTAAAAAAAGAGGAATGTAGAGAGGACCAAGGAATGTGTAAAATCCTCAAACTGATGGATTATGAGGATGATCTTTATAGCACTTTTTTGCAGAGATGTGTACAGACTTGGCAGGACCAAAGAGAAGGGTGTTTCAGTAATTGAAATGGAAGACAATTGAATTTTATCCAGGTTAGATAAGGCCATCTGATGCTTTTTAATAGGAAGACTAGATGGCTAGCAGCATCTTTCTTATCCTACTTGGAAGTGAAAGGAGGAGTTTCAAATCAAATTTTCCTTCTGATTATCATTGGGTTTTGTTCCAAATTCTCACAGCCTGCAGCATCCATGAGACATTCTCATTCACACAGAAGGACATAGAATCATAGGATTGTTCAGGTTGGGAAATACCTTCAAGATCATCCATCAAGTCCAACCATTAATTCAACACTAAGTCAAACACTAAAGCATGTCCTTAAGTGCCACATCTACACATCTTTCAAATAAGTTTAGGGATGATGACTTCATCACTTCCTTGGGCAGCCTGTTCCAATGCTTGACAACCCACTTGCTGAAGATTGAGGGATCTTTGGTGTCCTGCCACCTCTCTAACTGAGCTCATGTATGTCCTGAATGTGAGTTGGAAGATATTACTGTCAGGACAGGTAAGTGAGATTAGTTGGTGCTGATTTGGTGGTGTCTAATAGGTGGGCAATCAAGATCAATTCTCTTATGGAACTAGCAGAAGAAAAAGGGAATTTTGTTTCAGACCACTGAGATTTTTGTGATCCGTCAGCGAGACATTTGATTATGAAGACACAGAATTGCCATGCTATACCAAACAAATGGACCATATAGTTTAATAATCCTGCTGTGATAGGGTCTGTTGAAACAATTCAGATTAAGTACAAGGAACCTAGCAGAAGATAAGTAGGGAATGACTTGCCAAAAGGGGAAATTTCTTTTTAATTCTTATCAGTTAGCAACTAGCCTAGGCCCTGAAGCAAGAGGGCTTATATCCTTCCATAACAAAAGAAAATATGTATTCTATTTAATAAGAACATCCCCAATTACATTATCCATATAAATGTCTAATCCCTTTATTTAAATCCTACTAATCTCTTAGGCTTAATGTTATCTTATGGGAATGAGCTAATTAGGCATTGTATGAAATGTATTTCCTTTTAACAATTTTATATTTGCTGCCTTATATTTCCATTGACTGTTCCCTTGTCCTTGTATTCTGGGAGCATGAATAGGAGCATCTATTTCTCCCTATTTCTCCTTCTTTCTACTACCCACGTTTTTCACAACCCAGTCAGGGACCTCATCTCTGATGTACAACTTCCAGTGTTTCCATATGTTCCCCAGTCAAACACCACATTCAGATTGCTTTGCGATTTCTGCCACTTGTATCTGAGAGCCTGATTCAGTGTCTTTACCAAATAGAAACCAGAGCAGGGAAAAAGGATTGTGCCATTGACCCAACCAAAGGGACTACCATGACTGCAGGCTGGTTTGGCCAATACTCTGAGTAGACTGGCATTATCTGAAAATATGAGCACCCCATTATGCCTTGAGCAGGAGAATTCACTGCACTTTCACAGTTCCTTTCCTGAGGCATTGGAGTTCCAGAAAAACCCTGCAAGTACCTGGGTGCTCTCCACCACCACTTCCAGAGGCACCACTTCCTGCCTGCTCGTGCAGGATGTCTCTGCCATTGTTCCATCTCCTCCACATGTGAGAAGGCTCTGTGGCAGTGTCCAATCCACCTCTAACACCTCACTTTGCCCTCCCTTTTCCAAGCAGTTATAGCCATGGCAAGGATTAAGGAGGTGTCTTGCTGCCAATCTTCACCAACTTTAAAACTGAATTGTTTCCAGCCCTTTTGCAGTTGTTTGATGCTTCTTCCTCTCATCTTTTACCCACCTTGCCTTTTCAACAGTATCTTTGTGTGGGGGATTGGGGATTGATACATGTTTTTAAATGGCCAAATAAAATCTGACAATTTGTTCACACCCTGTACAACCCTGCAGTGGTACTGGAGTCATGATAGTAAAGCTTAGTTCTTGCTAGACTATGAAGAGCCTGCATGGAGCAAAATATAGAAATTGTGAAGGATTTCTATATTCTGGATATAGAAATATTTCCAATATTTCTTCTGGCACTGGCCCAAGCTTCTCCACATTGATTTTTTTTTTCTCAGAGCTTATACAAGAAGCCAAAAAACCTTTACATTGAACCCAGAAGTAAACTGATCACAAGCCAAAGATAAGCCCTCTCTCTGCAGCTATCTGAACCATTATAGCAGCATTTATTGAGTGCCTTTATTTTTCTGGTTTTAATCTACAGAGTGCTGACAGCTCCAGAAAGATCTTTCTTAATGGACTTCAATAGTGATGCAGCACTAAACTTATATAGCACCTGCCACACCAAGGCATCCCAGTAGACTTCCCAAATAATAGAGTTTAAAGCTGCTGCTTTCACAAGCCAAAGGCAAGGCTCAAGAGAACAAAATTAGGTTTAGCTTTTAAAATATTGAAAAACTTGACATTATTAATTTCAAGAGGTGAATTCATCACTGCTGGAATCGATTGCAAGGGAGAAGCCAGGGGAGGACCAGCAGAGATAGTATTGGTCAGGTCACAGCCACACACCTGTGTGGGAGCCCAGGAATGAAAACCTTTGTTCAATGTGCAGTAATTGCATCTTTACAGCTGTTTAACCCACTGCAATTAAAATCAGACATCCAGAAAAGCAACAAGAAGTCTGAAGTCAGAGTTGCTGTATGCATTTTGAGCTTTCATGCAGTACCTTCTATGCAAGGGTCTCAAAGCATTCTACAACTATTAAGAGGTTACATCTCCCTGAGAGCAAAAGCATTAAAGGTATTGCAAACCAAGACACATAAAGATCAGTGATCTGTGGAAATTAATTCATAGTAGTACCAATTGCAGAAACTCAGGAACTCGGGTTCTCAGATTCACCATCTATCATTTGGTCAACAAAGCTACCTGAAACTCCAAGAGACCCATAGGTTCCATGAATGATTTCACTTTCACTTTGGTCCTAATCCTAAGAATGGATGTATAGGTGTTATTAAGGCTAAGATAGCATTAATAATTGTAGCTTTTAACTGCTATAAAGCAGGTGTCATTTCCTTTCATCAATCGGATCGCATGCTTTGAAATCCAAGAAAGCAGGAGAAGAACCAGATCTTGTGTTTTCTGAGCAGACCAGTCTTTCAGGAATAAATTAAACATGCCAGAAACAATTTGCAGACCACCTGAAGAAAGAATACAAGGATATGCTGAAATATTTAGAACATTTATAAACACATTTGAACAGATCCTGGTAAAAGATTTTACTTTATTTCAACACAATAGGAAACCTATTTCCTAGTTTGCATGAGCTGATGGAAACTGCTTCTGAACTGTGACTGCAAAGTTCAAGACAGGTCACACTTTCCAGTAGGAAACAGGGCACGTGCTTACTTAGTGTTACATCTAATATATATTTATTTTTTGTTACATATCTTTCAAAGTTAAATGCATCTTCAATTGATTACAGCTATTTTCTTATTCTCAAGTTACTTATCACATGTCTAATAAATCTGTCAGTACCAATCAGCGCATCAAGCTACAAGTTCACATTTGAAACTCCTGAAATATTTTTTTTTATAGTGGCAATAAATGTTTTTGATTCAGACAGCATAAGTAACTGCATCTTACTGATATTATGCAGAACTGAGCTTGGAATAAGGCATTTTTATTTCTCTGCTGTAAGATTGTCCTCCATGATTTTCAAACCATTCTCAGACATTTTGCTGCCAGGCAAAAGATGACATATAAAATCAGCTACTGGAAGGAAATGGTATGACTGGGCAAAAAATGTGCAAAAAAAAGGCCAAAAGAGCTCTTCTCAAGAGAAAGTTTATAACCAAACTCAATGGGAAAAAAATAATCTGGGGATTCAAACTATTATCATCCTATATGGGAACTCCATTCTTCCCTGAGGTCATCCTCACTTTCTGCCTCCTATGAGTCCATTTACAATCTTTTTTTGAGTGTTTATTGAAGGTGTGAAGAGTGAAATATCTCTGACTGAGCTATGCCGAGCTAGGAACCAATTTACACCTTTCACCTAATCCAAAAATTTGCAACATCACTTCTTTACACCTGTGGGCAGAGCATTTGATTGTGGAAACTCGAATGCTAACTTGGTGCCCTTGGGCTGTCCTACATTTTTTTTTGGTGTCGGGACAATACAGCTGGGTAAGTCAGATAACAAATATCAAAGCCCCAGTTCTGTCACTTTAGGAAAATATGGGAGCACTGTCAGTGCTATCCAATGAAGAAGGTACATCTTTGGATTAAACAGATCCAAACCATTAATTATTAGTGGATTTGAATGAGAAAATGATGAAGAGCTGTTATCCCAAATGCTTAAGCCCCACAAAGATACAGCATAAAACATGAGGCACAGTGCACAGCCAAGCTCCCCTTGGTTCATGTGTTAGCCTGCATGAGCTGGGAGAGAGACAGTGTAAGGAAAGAAAGTGTATGCTACCTTTCATATCCAAAGCTGGGGCAAATTGTCATCAAGAAGCAGTTGATGATAAAGGGGAACATCAGTCTAGGCTGAGTCATGGAGCAAAGGATCAGAGAGCAAAGAGGACAGAGTATTCTCAGTGGTAGTATATAGGGGTGACAAGTCTAATCAGGGGGGCCTTCCTGAGAGACACTGCCCCCCAGGCAGTGGGTTTGGTGGGGGACTGAGAAGCAGCTTTAGCTGTTAGGAGAATGAATGATCACAGCATCTTCTTAGACTTTGTCCAGGGTTGGCATGGCATGGGACAACAAGAGAGAGGAGAGGAAGCTTAATAAGTGGGTACTTTAGCCTGGGGCTTTTAATTTTGTACTTGTAGAGGATCTTATGTGTTTTACAGGAGCCCAGTACTTTTGGCACTGGTGCAACATAAACTACATAGGCAGTTCTGCCTTGATAAAGTTACCAGCCAGGAACAGGGAGCCCAGAACAGATCAATATATAATGTGGGAGTCATTGGCAAACCACCTGCTTAACCGATGTCTAACAGCCTGTCACCAGAAATAGAATACAGGAGACTAACGTGGTGCAAGAAATTCTGCAGTAAATAATTATGGGTTAAGCTACAGCTAACTACTGGTAGTTTGTCTCTCATCCATTTCTGCACTGCCTTACCTATGGCTGCTGTCCCTCATGCATTTTACTTCAGCCTCCAGAAAAAGAGAAAGCTAGACATAGACCTTTTTGCAGGGATATAAATTAGAGCCTAGGTTTCAGTGTAAGCTGAATCCAAACTAGACACAGCTGAAACCTAGACAGCAGAGTTTAATTTTAGTAGTCCTTCAATGCCACCACATCTCCTAAGCCTGTATTTTCCAGACTCTCTATTGCCCCTCCTTTTCCTCCAGCTTACTAGAAGCCACCTGCTTGTTTCTAGCAAAGCTGAAACCCAAAACATCACAACATTCTCCATCGCTTCACTGCTCAGATCTCTTCAACATCCTGAAAAGACACTACCCAAATGGACTATTTGTGGGGCTGGGTGCTCAGTCCTGGGTGCTCACTCGTGAAAGAAGGGGAAACAGTGTAGTTTGGGTAAGCACACTGACACCTGCATGGGTGTCATCAAAACAGACATGGGAAGATGGCAAAGGGAAGGCTTGGGCAGATGTATGTCCTGCTTTGAGGCAGGTTAAACACAATTAGACCACCTTGCTGTCTGCTTTACAAGGCAATGTACTGCAACAGCAAGAGCTGCCATGAGGCTGTCCCAGAGCAAGGTGACTGTCAAGGCACATGGACAAGTGTTTGATACAGGGTCAAAGCAGAGAGAGCTGAGTCCTTGTGAGAGACCTTGGCAACAGGAGGACCAAGAAAACAAGAACAGACCTTGGGACAGATTGTGTGATTAAGTGGAGCTGGAGATAATTGTGTTTTAAAGATCTCCTGGGGAATGGGCTCAGAATAAATGCAGCAGCAGAGCCTTATCTATAGCTATGTATAAAGCAACTGAAACATTTTTCAGCATAAGACAGGAAATGGAGAACCATGGCCTATATGACTACATTTCTTTTGAGCAGGTCAGTGTGCTGTTAACCAGGTGTGCCAATATCAGTGATGTAACATTATCCCACACAGGCCCCTACAGGTCCCAGAGCTATACTGAATGAAAATATTGAGAGGAATACTAGTCTCCAAAGATTATTGTTCACAGCCTTCTATTTGGGAATAATGCAGAAAACCGGAGAAGAAATAATATTCAACCATCTTCTGGTTCTTGGTTTCAACACTACCTAGACGTTCACCCCCATTATTCCTTATTCCTGACTGGGTTCTTCTCTCTTTTTTTTTTTTNACTTGCTATAAGCTCTGATACTCAAGAGCAGGACAAGCAGAATGAATGTCCAACAGCTGCCAGCTAACTCTCCCTATTCATTCATATGATGATCAGTCGACAGGTGCTGAAATCTGCTGCCCATGCATGTGTGCAAATTAGCAAAGCTTTAAACCCCTTGCTGGAGAAGTTTTCTAATTTTCTCACAGATGTTATGCAGATGCACTGTGTTGCAGTAAAGATAAGATGCTTCCAGTGGGCTTTGCTAGCAGCATGGCCATGCCTTCAGTGTACCAGATGTGTGCACTAGCAGGAGCTCAGAATATATAAACCACTGGCTCCCAGGTACTTAGATTAAGGCATTTAACTTTTGGGACCAGAGCAATACAGTTGCTTTTCTTTAGAAAGGCATACCCAGCTTTTAGTTTCAGCAGTACAACCTCCCTTGCCTGGTTGCTGGAGCCCTTTTATCCAGTGCAACCAAGGGCCAGGAGAACGAACCCGTGTGAGAGCAGCTATTGCCCCCTCTGCTGTAAATCAGCATTGCCAGAAACTGCTGGAGTAGAAGTGAGAGTCACAGTGTGTGGCCTTCTGGAAGTAGGGAGGTGATGGGCCCATCCCAGAAATGCAGGGAGGCACCTCTGAGAGTGAGTAATGGCTATCAACACCTACTCCCAATCATGCTTCTGAAGGACTTGTGACACCTTCTGATCCCAGAAGTGAATGAGCTTACTTGGTAACCAAAATCGGTAACAACAGTACTTCACTAATAAGCAAAGCAGCTCATACCTCAGAGCTGTTGTCTATAAATTGCCTTCAAATGTGATAGAAATTCCTGAAAAGGGTTTTTCAAGATTTTCTTTGACCAGGACAGCAGAAAGCTTTCTTCCCTAGTGAAATGATTTGGCCTGCACTGACTATCCAGCCTTGACTATGGATAACAGAATTGGAAAACAAAGCAGTTTGTCCCAGATCCCATTCTGAGGTGTTGAACTGTCACATTTTTTCAGAAATAGAAGTCATTACACACAAAGCCACTCTGCCAGCTTTTCCCTTGTTCTTCTTAAACATCTCATATTAACCACTGCTGGGGGGGTTAATAAAGAAATTAATAAACTCAGCAGGTAACACAAGTGACAGTCCCAGCAACACAGAAAAGCTTCAGGAGGCTAATTGTGACAGTAAGGGCTTGAGGATCCCTGCTCAGAAGTCTCTCAGCTTTTGTACTGCTTCCAAAGAGCTTGCTGGTAACTTCCTCTTTCCTATCCTCCTGTTTCCCCTGTCTCCATTGCTATGGTTTCTGCCTGTAGTATTTCTCTGAACTATTTTCAGCTTGTTAACCATTGGCCTGCCCTATGTTACACCTGTTCCCATCAGTAGCCTTCAAGATGTACCCTGTAAGCTGTCCTGCTGAAAAGTTGTCTGTAAAATGTAAAATGCAATAATATTCCTGAAACCAATATACAAACCCCAGCAGTGATTTATTCTCTCTCTCCTGCAGGCATAGTTTAGACATACAGGACCACCCAGTGTTTCATTCCTGTGCCAGCACTCAGCTCCACACCTGAGTGTAGGCATTTGCAATGGTCTTCTGGCCACACTCTTACTCTACTCACACCCTCCATTTATCCTACAAATGCATACATTTGGAGCTCATACAAGCCAGACTCACTGCTGAAGTTGAAGATTTGTGAAGCTGGAACAGTAAGTAGACCTTCAGAAAGTGAAGAAGCTGCAGTGAGCCCATTTCCATCTCCTGTCCCCACTCTGAGGCCTCTACCTCCCTCACCCAAACACAAACACTGACAGCCACTTTCCCTCCCACCTGCTTGGAAAAAATCCTCCCTCTCACAGCAGCTGTGTGACTTGGGAGCCACCTGTGTACTTGGTGTGTTACAGGCTATGAAATCTGGGATGGAGAGTTGCACGGACTTTGGGACAAGGCTTGCCATGCCTGCTGCTGTGGGTAGGAAAAAGATGGCTGCTCCTTGTGCTATGGGGAGATAGCATCTCCTCGCCTCCACCCAGCAGCAGCCTCACACCATGCAGCCCATTTCTCTTTCTGCACTTCTGGTACCATCAACAGAGCTGTGCAGGATCAAGTAAGGATCAGCAGCTGGAGTTTCCCAGCTGCTCCCACTGGTTCTTGTGGTCATGAAGTTCAGCTGCTGCAGCCTGTCTCTCACCCCGTCTGTTCTCCACTTTCTGTCCCAGCTACAATGTTGTTGTGCAGATCAATTTCTTCCTTTTGCAGCTGGGCCAAGGTTTCTCACCGTGGTTGGTATCTTGTCAGAAGAATCTCCCTAACTACTGCTTCACTTCCAGCTTCTGAATCCTAACTCCCCCAGCTCTCTGGAAACCATTCTTTCATGGCTTGCTTCTCAGATTTCTTCTCTGTTGCTTCTCTCTCCAGGTTCTCCTCAAATTTCTCACCCAACTAAACAAAATGGGCTATCCTGCCTTTAGCGGTAGTCTGTTAGAGTGAAATGCTTTGCAGCTTGACAGAGGGGGGTACAGAAATCCCTTGCTGAGTTTCTAAGGAAAATTCAAAGCCTCAGCATTCTCCTTACCTTTGATGAGCACCATTTCCTCACTCTCTGGCAAATATTCCAGCTCCTCCAAACTGGAGTAGCAGTTCTGCCCTTTGGCTGAAAGACTCCTTCAGATCTCGGTGTTTTCAGCCCAGGGAAAGGAAAGTAGAGCAGAGTGCCCCAGGTACATTACTGCAAGAGGCAGGACAGGATTCCCCAGCAGCCCCTCACTAATTTGCCTCCTCTTCAGAATTTGTTCAAGGCTGGTGGGTGCTGTTCTGGCCTGGGGAGCACTAAGCTGGTCAGGGTCACCACCTCCTCCAACCTCTCCAGCTTGTATCCTGCCATCAACTTCATGTGACAGGCAGAGTGTGAAACACTTGGGGCTCTCTGGAGGTGTGACTCTGCCTGGAGTCAGAAGGCGACACACATTTAACAGGATGAGCAGAAGATTTGAGGACCACCACAAGCACTAGTCAGCACAGCAGATGCTGCTGCATGGCATGATGTGGTTGGCTGCACAGCATTCCTGCAAGTCCAGGAGTCTGCCCAGTCATTTCCAGCCCACAGCTGGAGAACTGCATCTCAGAGGAACAGCAAGGGAACTGAGCGCAAATGTGGTAGCTCAGTTATACAGCATAAAGGAAAGCTGTCAGTGTGCACACAGCAGGCGAAACTGTGCCATGGGTACAACTGTTAACACTTTAAATTTGTTTTATAACAGCATCAGACAAATTTGAAACAGCTGCTCTGTATGCTCTTCATTTCCAGTTGCAATGTATTTTTTTTACTTGCTGTAAAAGAAATTGGTGCTGCTGCTGTTTACAAAATTACCCGAGCTGCACTTACGACTTCTAACTTCTGATCTTGCTGTGATCACATGGATACCATAAACAGCCAGATCAGGGTTTGTTTTGCTAATGTTGGTGCCACAGCCCTGAAAAAGCTAAAAGCCAGATACATTATGGAGGGGAGCAGGCAGGGGCAGCAAAGGAGAACTGTCAGCTCTCATTTCATGTTCTCTAAGACCTTTTGTCATTGAACTACCAAACACTTTCTCATGACGCCAAGCAATTAAGCCTCCCTGACATTGGAGTGTTTATGAGGGAATTACTGCTCATCTCAGCCATGCTCAGAAACACCAGGTCAGAAGTCAGAGAATTAATAAACTTATTGAGGTGCCAAGATATATGTTCAGTTGCTGTGTCCCTGGGGCTGACATCTTCAGAGCAGTGAAGGAAAGAGCAGAAATAGTTTCTATTCAAACAGATTACCAGGGGCAGGCACCTTCCAATCTAATGAAGGGTGAACCTTTTAATATTTATACAAGATGAGAGTTTTATAATGCTTCTTTATCTGTGTTGCAGTAGGACCCAGAAGACCTAGGTGCAGACAAGATCCTTTTGTAAAAGGCATTATGAAAATCCTGAAGAAAGGTAAAGAAAACAGAAGAAATATATAAATATTAGTAATATTCTATCTTTCAATTTAACCATATTCTTTTGGCTTAAGCTGCTTTTTCGAATGGAAGGACATTTATAGTGCTTTATTAATTTTTATCCATGCAATTTATAAACCAAGTAGCTGCAGCAAAGATGATTTGGGATACCACTGTTAAGCAAACCTGGACACTGTGGCAGAGGAAGCAGGTCCTGGGAGGTGCTTACAGGAGCACCCAAGGCATGAGCTCTGCAAGACAGCACAGACTCTGCATCGGTTGCTATATTGGGAGTTGAGCAATGTGAATGCTGTTACTAGATCTGCAGGTGCCTTCTTGTGTGACCCAAGGCAGTTTGTTTCACTTTCCTAAGCTGCTTTCCTCCTGGTAAAATTGTTGTCACAAGGCTTACTTCTTCTTTTTTTTCTTTTCTTTAATTTTTATTTTTTTTGAAGAAGTACTGGAGATCATTTGCTAAAGAGAACATTCAAAGGCTAAGAATGGTCTTTGCTGAGTCTGCCATGCAGCACTAGGAAATGCCTAGCACAAATTCAGCATAATTTCAGATTCATAAGTCTCATGCTTTCTAATAGTAATGTAAGTCTCATTTATACAGGACACAGAATCATTGCATCATTTAGGTTGGAGAAGGCCTTTTAGATCATTGTGTTCAACTGTTAACCCAGCATTGCTGCTAAGCCATGTCCCAAAGTGCCATAGCTACACATTTTTTAACATCTGCAGGTTTATTTTTGTGTGAGTGATTTCAGTATTAGTCGCTGTCACATCACCATGTGAGGTCACTACTCACTCTTGTTTTCTAGGCATCCTCACCCCTTTTACTAAATCATGTCTAATAGTCCGATCTGTCATTTGAAATATATTAGCTGGCATTTTTAGATTAGCCTAGAATGTTTAATTGCATTCCAATTTTTCCGTCTATGCTTTTTTCAAAGTGCCCTGGATTACATAAGGGGCAGGAAGGGGAAGAAATATGTGTGAAAAAAAATAGAAGTATTATTAATTGCCTCTAGGTTAGTAATAATAACGCAAATTGCAACTGGTTAAGAACTTTCTCTTTGGCCTTGGACCCTCCATTCAGCCATTAATTGCAAAGAAATGGCACTCTCTTAGTCACAGTAATAGCAACAACAGCAGTTTTTCATTTCTAAAATCACCATCCAATAAAGACTCCTTTACCAGAGTGCCCATGAGATTATTGTTTCCATTCAAGAAAATGAAACTGAGCCACAGAGAGACTTAAAATAACCAGAAAAATGTCCAAGTCCCAATTCCAAATTCTGTGTTATAACTATTTAAACTTGCCCTTTAGTTTTCAAGCTTATGTTTTAAGAAGACATAGCTACAAAAACCTTCTAATCTGCATGACTCATAAATGGTTAATTCATGGCTGGTAATTTTTTTTTTTTTTTGTCAACACAAGCAATGTTGAGAGCCAAGACGAGCTCAGCTTGCTTTCTTTAATCTGGAGACTTTCTTCTAGCAGCAAAGAAAACTGAGTTGGATTCATTGAGGCCAAGCCAGAGGCTAAGGTGTGGGCACTTCTCTCTTCAGACAGCTTGCACTGACACCTAACTTAAACTAAATGAATAAGTAAATGCTGAGGCATTCAGCTGGCTCACACCCTGCCAGGCCAGGTGCATAAAAAACCCAAGGTATGTATTTCAAATAGAGAAAATTCGGTGAGCTATGCAGCAAAGAGCAGGCACTTGCAAGCCTGGCAGCCTCAGTCCCGATTCAGCCAGCTTTTGGCACAGTTCAGTCACCTTTTCCGGGGTCAGATCTATGTTGCTGACTTGCTGCAGGTTAATGCCTTCGTGGTCTGCAATCTGTGCCCTGGGCTCTAGTGAATCATCGTAATTGTTCATTTTTATTGTTTGCTATGGCTTGAGCTCAGACATGTCCTCTCCACTGCCCTTTCCCACATGCTCGTTTTATTTCACAGCCTCAGTACAGGTTTTAACAAGAATGATCTTCCAAAAGAAAAGATTTCACTAAGAATATCTGCCTACTGAAGAGGAATTAAAAAGTGGTGATTATTCCAATCAGTTCAAGAGTCTCTCAAACAGACTGGCATCACGAGTCACTTTTATCATTTCATGGTAATTTAGATCTCAAGATGAGAAGGAAGATGTACAATACTTGTGACATTCTCCACCTGCTCCACTTCATGGTTGTGCACATGTATTTCAGTCAGGCAATCATGTTTATACTAAAATAAACCACCCCCAAATGTTCTGATTATATACAGGTACAACCTTTTCTAGCATAGTGAGAAAAAAAAAGGAGCTCTTGAGAAACAATGGTATTTAACTGAAGCCTCTAAATTTGGTGGAGTTTTGGTTCCTGATTCTGTGAGGTCTATCACCTCATCTAATCCTGAAATGGGGTCCTGCTGAGAATGAGCTAGAAGTGAACCTCAGTGAGAAGTTAAAATCAGACTTTACCATAAGAACACTTTCTGCATATGTCCTAAGCATTTATCTCCTTAACAGACATCTGTTTGTATTTTTACTAAATTCTGTGTGTCTTGCTAGCAAATACCTTCTATTTTTGGTGACAATTTTTAATAAGAATGTATGGTTATAACCTCTCCTCGAATGGCTAGATAGTAAACATTAGATTTTTCAAGTGTTTCAGCACCTGCAGCCTGTATTTTGGCTGCTTTTCTCTGTATTCTCTGAATTGTCTGCAAAAATATGCCCGGAGAAAAGCTGCAGGATCACTCATTAAAAAAGGATTAGCACCTTCTCCATCTCTCATGCATTCAGATACGCAGAACTAAAATCGCATAAGCTGTTTCTCTTGTTATGAACTTAAACAGTTGCTCACTATTCCAAGCATCACTATTCTCCAAAGTACCTCCCCATCACTCAGGAGGTTTTGCCCCCACCTAATGCATGTTTACAACGAATTTCAACCTTTGCTTCCAAAGCTTTGCTGTATCTGGATTTTCTGCATGTGAATATTCCCAGCCCTGTCTAGCTAATATGCTACCTATCCCTCCACATGTTTCCTAAGTGCTGTTTTGTCCATTTGTCTGTAGATGCTTGTACATGGTTGAGAAAGCATCCAGGGCCTGGACTCGGGATCAAAAAAGGCAGAGAAAAGGTCAGTTAGCACTGAAACTCCTCAGGGGACAGAGGCCTGGCTCAAGAGGAGATCTGTTCAAGGGAGAGCCCACACTCTGAATGGAGGTTGCAGTGCCCTGCTATGACTCCATTAATTTTAGATCAGCTGAACCAGTTTTCTCCTCGCCAGCCTCTAAAGAAGCATCGCTCGGCCGTACTTCCCCTTGCTGCCACATTTCAACACAAAAACAGATTTTCTGGTGGTTGCAAATGGATGGGTGTGATTAGCAGACACATGGCAGAAATCAAAACATTAAAGGGTTTAGAAAAGCAGGTACAGATTAACTTACTGAATTTTTGGGAAACAACACTGAACTGATATATTGGCAATTTTCTGTTGTCTAAACAAAGCAGGAAATATTGCAAATATACAAAACCAGTGTTGCAAAGGTCGTATTAAAAAAAAAAAAAGAAGCGGCCAAGTATGTTATTACAAACATGGCATGAAATCAAAGCACATGCTCCTCTCTTCTGGGTTCCATACCATTCAACTGCACCATAATCCTGAAGTCTATCACATGTGTGTCCCTGGGTTTATTTTTCCTTCGGGCATTAGTAGCAGCCAGTTAGTTGTTCGTGTATCTTCACTGGCAGCATGCTTAATAAGTGTTTGCTTTGTGTAACAGCATTGTCCCTAAATTCATGCTTTTCTTGTTTTTAACTTTGGAGTGAAGTACCACACCCTTGAAGGGTTTTTAAGAATCTGAACTGCTTGGAAAACTGGGATTTTGACATTATCCCAACATCACTTTACAAAATTATAGAATGGTCTGGGTTGGAAAAGACTTA
Organism: Thryothorus ludovicianus; assembly: GCA_013397245.1. Lineage (NCBI taxonomy): Eukaryota > Metazoa > Chordata > Aves > Passeriformes > Certhiidae > Thryothorus > Thryothorus ludovicianus. The sequence continues at coordinate 437,140 of VZTB01003869.1, forward strand.
AAGAGAGATCACCTAATTTCAAAACCCTGCCATGGGCATTCCACTAGACCAAGTTGCTCAGAGCCCCATCCAAGCTGGCCTCAAACACTCCAGGGATGGAGCATTTATCTGGGCAACCTGTTCCAGTGCCTCATCACTCTCACAGTTTAGTATTTTTTCCTCTTATCTAATCTAAATCTACTCTCTGTTAGTTTAAAGCCATTCCCCCTTGTCCTTGTCCCTACATGCCCATTTAAATAGATTCTCCATTTTTCTTCTAGACTCCCTTTAGATGCTGAAAGCCAAGGCTTATTTGAAATGACAGAGTACTGAGCAGAAATTTGAAGAGTACTGAGCAGAAAGAATGCTTCTCCACAACATTTGTAATGGTTGAAAGCTAATTCAGTATGAGCTTACCTTAACAGCAATTATAGACATAAAGACTATTAGATCATCTTTAAGAAGCCACTCCTTATCTGAAGGAAGTTACAGCCTCTGCTATTAGTGCAGGTAACCAGCACAAAAGAATCCATTTCAGTTTCCAGCTTGGTGGCTTAAAGGGCTGAGTTACGAAGGCCAAGGGTATTTTTTTGCATGTACTTGCTTCTCTTGGTACCCTCAGCAGTGTTGCCTCAGCAGCTCAGCTTTGTCCTCAGAGAGTTTTGCCAAGGGGCAGCCCTGGTGCTTCAGAGCAGGTCTGCAGCCACAGCCACTTTAGAGGGCAGAGAGTTGGGAGTCAGGCAACTCCAGACTAGAATGGTTTGATAAAATCACCATCACTAGTAAATGCCACGAACCAGCCATTTCACAAATCTGTTTACATGATTTCAATTAAATCCCAACTTTTTATTTAAAAGTTTTAAGCATGTGTGTATATGTATTTTGTTATTGCTTTTCCCGTCATGAATTAATTTGATAGAAGATGCTTTAGGAAGCTTAATACTAAAGCCATAATATCTTTGTCAGAGTTAATTAGTTGCTCACAAAGATTCACATACTCTGAACTTTGTTAAGAATGTTTATTATTTTCAAAGTTTAATAACCTTGTTTTGCAAAGCAAAAACCAAAGTATAAGACAGGCAACAGCAGTCAGGAATGGATCGAAATTCCACTAATTCCACATTAGTATTTTTCCACACAACATTTTCCATTCAAATCTGAAATTTCTGCCGGGGGGAGGTGGGGTCAGCAGTATTTCCATTTCACAGACAAAACCAAGGTACAGAGAGTGCAAGGCTGTGACTTGTTCAATACCATTGGCTAAACCGGTAGCAGAAGTACAAACCCCATTACCAGCCCTCAAGTCCAGGCGCTGGAAATTCCCCTCTCCCTTCCTGTCCGTCAAAGGGCGGCAGCCAGTAATGACCGTGCCCGCTGAGCTCTTCCCTCCCTGCCATACCTTACCTCTTGCAGGTCCCGCAGAACGGGGCCAGCCCACAGCTCCGTGTGCTCAGGCAGCAAGCGGTGTTCACCACCGCCGAGGAGACCCCCGAGTACGCCAAACACGTACACGGCTTTATTTCGGACTGAGGGAACCGAGGAGCAACAGCTAAAGGATAAGAAGGCAAACAGAAGGCCAAACGTGGCCCTCGGGGCCCTCCAGACCTCTCTCCAAGCGGAGCCCAAAGAGAACAAGTCTCTGTCCTCACCCCGCACCGTACCGGAGCCCCCCAGAGCCGCCCAGCCGGCCCGGCCCCGGCACACTGCGCTGGCAGCGAGCAGGACGAGTGAAAGATGTTCGCTGCCCCCCCGGGCGAAGCAGCTCCCGGAACGGGCCCGGCCCGGCCCCCCGGGACCCGCTCCCT